>JAIEZT010000009.1:5220178-5412678 GCA_019594935.1 Periophthalmus modestus
GTTTATAGTAAATTTATCATGTTTCATAGGTGAATTTAGCATGTTTTCTAGTTAAATAGTGTTTCTTAGTAAAGTATGGTTATTTCCTCATGTTTATAGTAAATTTCAGTTTCATAGTGAATTTTTCATGTGTACTTAGTAAATGATCATGTTTTATAGTACATAGTTAGTTGATGTGGTGGTTTCATCGTAACTGAGATTTATCATGTTTCATAATAAAATTTATCCTGTTCTATAGTAATGTATCTATTTCATATAATTTATCTGTTTATAGATAAATTTATCATGTTTCATAGGTACATTTATCATGTTTCATAGTACAGTTATCATGTTTATGGTTAAATTTTCAGGGGTTTCATAGTGAATTTATCAGTTTTATGTAAATAGTATAGTAAAGAATATCTATTTCATAGTAAAATTGATCATGTTTTATAGTAAATTTATATGTGTCATGATAAGTGATCTGGTTCATAGTAAATTTCTGTGTTCATAGTAAATTATCATGTGTATAGTAAATTAATCATGTGTTATAGTAAATGCATCATGTTTCATATTAAATTTATCATGTTTCATAATAAAATTTGTCAGTTTCCATAGTAAATTTATCAGTTTCATATAAATGTATCATGTTTCATAGTAAATTTATCATGTTTCATAGTAAAATTTATCATGTTTCATAGTAAATTTATCATGTTTTATAGTAAATTTATCATGTTTCATAGTAAATGTATCATAGTTTAAGTAATTATCTTTTTATAGTAAATTATATCATGTGTATAGTAAATTATCAGTTTCATAGTAATCATAGTTTCATAGTAAAATTTGAATCCATGTTTCATAGTAAAATATATCATGTTGTTTATAGTAAATTGATCATGTTCATAGTAAATTATCATGTTTCATAGTAAAATTTATCATGTTCATAGTAAAATGTATCATGTTTCATAGTAAATTGATCATGTTTCATAGTAAATTTATCATGTTTTATAGTAAATTTATCAGGTTTCAGAGTAAATTTATGCAGTCATGTTTCATAGTAAATGTTATCATGTTTTATAGTAAATTTATCATGTTTCATAGTAAATTATCCATGTTTCATAGTTAAAATTTATCATGTTCATAGTTTAATATATAATGTTTATAGTAAATGTATCCACTGTTTCATAGTAAATTTATCATGTTTCATAGTAAATTTATTCATGTTTTTATAGTAAATTTATCATGTTTCATAGTAAATTTCATCAGGTTTTATAGTAAAATTTATCATGTTTTATAGTAAAATTTATCAGGTTCATAGTAAATTTATCATGTTTCATAGTAAATTTATCATGTTTCATAGTAAATTTATCATGTTCACGCTAGTAAATGTTATCATGTTTTCATAGTAAATATGCATGTTTCATAGTAAATCATGTTTGTCATGTGTCATAGTAAATTTATGTGTTGCAGTAAACTAAGGTATATCATGTTTCATAGTAAATTTATCATGTTTCATAGTAAATTTATCATGTTTCATAGTAAATGTATCATGTTTCATAGTAAATTTATCATGTTTTAGTAAATATATCATGTTTCATAGTAATTTATCATGTTTATAGTAAATTTATCATGTTTTATAGTAAATATATCATGTTTCATAGTAAATTTATCAATGTTTCATAGTAAATTTATCATGTTTCGATAGTAAATTTTATCATTGTTTCATAGTAAATATATCATGTTTCATAGTAAATTTATACGTAGTTTCATAGTAAGTATATCATGTTTCATAGTAAATTTGTCATGTTCATAGTAAATTTATCATGTTTATAGTAAAATGTATCATGTTCATAGTAAATTATCATGTTTTCATAGTAAATTTGTCATGTTTCATAGTAAATTTATCATGTTTTATAGTAAATTATCATGTTTCATAGTAAATTTATCATGTTTTATAGTAAATATAGTTTTGTAGTAAATATCATTCATAGTAAATTATCATGTGTTATGTAAAATTTATCATGTTTCATAGTAATTATCATGTTTCTAGTAAATTTATCATGTTAATAGTAAATTTATCATGGTTTTCATAGTAAAATTTATCAGTGTTATAGTAATTTATTTTATCATGTTTCATAGTAAATTTATCATGTTTCATAGTAAATTTATCATGTTTCTAGTAAATTATCATGTTTCATAGTAAATTTATCATTTTTTTGTTAAATTTATCATGTTTCATAGTAAATTTATCATGTGTTTAGTAAATTTATCATGTTTCATAGTAAATTATCTCATGTTTCATAGTCCATTATCATAGTTTCATAGTAAATTTATCATGTTTCATAGTAAAGTTATCATGTTTGTAGTAATTGTTATCATTTCATAGTAAAGTATCATGTTTCATAGTAAAATTATCATGTTTCATAGTAAATTTATCATGTTTTATAGTAAATTATCATGTTTTCATGGTAAATTTATCATGTTTATAGTAAATTTATTCATGTTTCATAGTAAATTTATCATGTTTCATAGTAAATGTATCATGTTTCATAGTAAATTATCATGTTTCATAGTAAATTTATCAGTTTTATAGTAAATTTATCATGTTTCATAGTAAATTTATCATGTTTTAGTAGGAAATTTTCTAGTAATTTATCATGTTTCATAGTAAATTTATCATGTTTCATAGTAAATTTATCATGTTTATTAGTAAATTTATCATGTTTCATAGTAAATTATCATGTTTTATAGTAAATGTTATGCATGTTTCATAGTAAATATATCATGTTTCATAGTTTATCATGGTTTCTTTAATCATGTTTCATAGTAAATTTTGATCATGTTTCATAGTAAAAATTATCATGTTTTAAGTAAATTTTTATCATGTTTTATAGTAAATATTATCATGTTTCATAGTAAATTTATCATGTTTCATAGTAAATTATTCATGTTTCATAGTAAATTTATCATGTTTATAGTAAATATTCATCATGTTTCATAGTAAATTTATGTTTCATAGTAAATTATAGTTAGTAAATTTATCATGTTTCATAGTAAAATATCATGTTCATGTGTATCATGTTTTATAGTAAAAATTATCATGTTTCATAGTAAATTATCATTTTCATAGTAAAATTTATCATGTTTCATAGTAAATTTATCATGTTTCATAGTAAATTTATCATGTTTCATAGTAAATTTATCATGTTTCATAGTAAATTTATCATGTTTCATAGTAAATTTATCATGTTTCATAGTAAATATATCATGTTCATAGTAAATTTATCATGTTTTCATAGTAAATTTATCATGTTTTATAGTTTATCATGTTTCATAGTAAATTATCATGTTTTATAGTAAATTTATCATGTTTCATAGTAAATTTATCATGTTTCATAGTAAATGTATCATGTTTCATAGTAAATTTATCATGTTTTATAGTAAATTTATCATGTTTCATAGTAAATTTATCATGTTTTATAGTAAATGTATCATGTTTCATAGTAAATTTATCATGTTTCATAGTAAAATTTATCATGTTTTATAGTAATGTATCATGTTTCATAGTAAATTTATCATGTTTTCATAGTAAATTTATCATGTGTTCATAGTAAAATTATCATGTTTATAGTAAATATTGTGTCATGTTTCGTAGTAAATTTATCATGTTTTCATAGTAAATTTATCATGTTTCATAGTAAATTTATCATGTTTCATAGTAAATTTATCATGTTTATAGTAAATTTATCATGTTTTCATAGTAAATTTATCATGTTTTATAGTAAATTTATCATGTTTCATAGTAAATTATCATGTTTCATAGTAAATTTATCATGTTTCATAGTAAATTTATCATGTTCATAGTAAATTTTATCATGTTTCATAGTATAGTAATTTATCATGTTTCATAGTAAATTGATCATGTTTTAGTAGTAAATTTATCATGTTCATAGTAAAATTATCATGTTTCATAGTAAAATTATCATGTTTCATAGTAAATTTATCATGTTTCATAGTAAATGTATCATGTTTCATAGTAAATTTATCATGTTTATAGTAAATTTATCATGTTTCATAGTAAATTTATCATGTTTCATAGTAAATTTATCATGTTTTTATAGTAATTATCATGTTTCATAGTAAAATTTATCATGTTTATATAAATTTATCATGTTTCATAGTAAATTTATCATGTTTCATAGTAAAATATCACATGTTTCATAGTAAATTTATCATGTTTTATAGAAATTAATCATGTTTTATAGTAAATTTATCATGTTCATAGTAGTAAAATATCATGTTTCATAGTAAATTTATCATGTGGTTTATAGTAAAAAATTATCATGTTTTTCATAGTAAATTTATCATGTTTCATAGTAAATTTATCATGTTTCATAGTAAATTTATCATGTTTTATAGTAAAATTTATCATGTGTTCATAGTAAATTTATCATGTTTCATAGTAAATTTATCATGTTTCATAGTAAATTTATCATGTTTCATAGTAAATGTATCATGTTTCATAGTAAATTTATCATGTTTCATAGTAAATTTATCATGTTTCATAGTAAATTTATCATGTTTCATAGTAAAATTATCATGTTTTCATAGTAAATTTTATCATGTTTCATAGTAAATTTATCATGTTTTCTAGTAAATTTTATCATGTTTCATAGTAAATTTATCATGTTTCATAGTAAATTTATCATGTTTCATAGTAAAATTATCATGTTTTCATAGTAAATTTATCATGTTTTATAGTAAATTATCATGTTTTATAGTAAATTTATCATGTTTCATAGTAAATTTATCATGTTTTCATAGTAAATTTATCATTTTTCATAGTAAATTTATCATGTTTATAGTAAATTATCATGTTTCATAGTAAATTATCATGTTTCATAGTAAATTTATCATGTTTCATAGTAAATTTATCATGTTTTCATAGTAAATTTATCATGTTTCATAGTAAATTTATCATGTTTCATAGTAAATTTATCATGTTTTATAGTAAATTATCATGTTTCATAGTAAAATTTGTTCAATGTTTCATAGTAATATTATCATGTTCATAGTAAATTTATTTATCATGTTTCATAGTAAATTTATCATGTTTTTTAAGTAAATTATCATGTGTTTCATAGTAAATTTATCATGTTTCATAGTAAATTTATCATGTTTATAGTAAATATATCATGTTTCATAGTAAATATATCATGTTTCATAGTAAAAGTTTATCATGTTTTATTAGTAAATGATCATGTTTCATAGTAAATTATCATGTTTCATAGTAAATTTATCATGTTTCATAGTAAATTTATCATGTTTTATAGTAAATGTATCATGTTCATAGTAAATTTATCAAGTTTCATAGTAAATTTTCATATGTTCATAGTAAATTTATCATGTTTCATAGTAAATTTATCATGTTTCATAGTAAATTTATCATGTTTTTTAGTAAATTTATCATGTTTCATAGTAAATTTATCATGTTTCATAGTAAATTTATCATGTTTCATAGTAAATTTATCATGTTTCATAGTAAATTATCATGTTTTCATAGTAAATTTATCATGTTATATAGTAATTTATCATGTTTTTATAGTAAAATGTATCATGTTGTTTCATAGTAAATTTATCATGTGTTTATAGTAAATTTATCATGTTTTTCAGTAAATTTATCATGTTTATAGTAAATTTATCAATGTTTCATAGTAAATTTATCATAGTTCAAAAAATTATCATGTTTCATAGTAAATTTATCATGTTTCATAGTAAATTTATCATGTTTCAGAGTAACTTATCATGTTTATAGTTAATGTATCATGTTTCATAGTAAATTTATCATGTTTTGTCGTAAACATATCATGTTTCATAGTAAATTTATCATGTTTCATAGTAAATTTATCATGTTTCATAGTAAATTATCATGTTTTCATAGTAAATTTATCATGTTTCATAGTAAATTTATCATTTATCATAGTTTCATAGTAAATTTATCATTTTTATAGTAAATGTATCATGTTTCATAGTAAATTATCATGTTTCATAGTAAATTTATCATGTTTCATAGTAAATTTATCATGTTTCATAGTAAATTTATCATGTTTCATAGTAAATTTATCATGTTTCATAGTAAATTTATCATGTTTCATAGTAAATTTATCATGTTTCATAGTAAATTTATCATGTTTTTATAGTAAATTATATCATGTTTCATAGTAAATTTATCATGTTTTATAGTAAATTTATCATGTTTCATAGTAAATTTATCATGTTGTTTTTAGTAAATTAAATCATGTTTCATAGTAAATTTATCATGTTTCATAGTAAATTTATCATGTTTTCCTAGTAAATTTATCATGTTTTATAGTTAAATTTATCATGTGTTTATAGTAAATTTATCATGTTTCATAGTAAATTTATCATGTTTTATAGTAAATTTATCATGTTTCATAGTAAATTTTATCATGTTTTCATAGTAAATTTATCATGTTTTATAGTAAATGTATCATGTTTCATAGTAAATTTATCATGTTTCATAGTAAATTTATCATGTTTCATAGTAAATTTATCATGTTTTATAGTAAATTATATCATGTTTTTATAGTAAATTATCATGTTTCATAGTAAATTTATCATGTTTCATAGTAAATTTATCATGTTTTATAGTAAATTTATCATGTTTCATAGTAAATTTATCATGTTTTTTTAGTAAATTTATCATGTTTCATAGTAAATTTATCATGTTTCATAGTAAATTTATCATGTTTCATAGTAAATTTATCATGTTTCATAGTAAATTTATCATGTTTCATAGTAAATTTATCATGTTTTATAGTAAATTTATCATGTTTCATAGTAAATTTATCATGTTTCATAGTAAATTTATCATGTTTCATATAGTAAATTTATCATGTTTTATAGTAAATTTATCATGTTTCATAGTAAATTTATCATGTTTCATAGTAAATTTATCATGTTTTATAGTAAATTTATCATGTGTTATAGTAAATTTATTATGTTTCATAGTAAATGTATCATGTTTCATAGTAAATTTATCATGTTTTATAGTAAATTTATCATGTTTCATAGTAAATATATCATGTTTATAGTAATTTTATCATGTTTCATAGTAAATTATCATGTTTCATAGTAAATTTATCATGTTTCATAGTAAATGTTGTCATGTTTCATAGTAAATTTATCATGTTTCATAGTAAATGTATCATGTTTCATAGTAAAATTATCATGTTTTATAGTAAATTTATCATGTTTCATAGTAAATGTATCATGTTTCATAGTAAATGTTTCATAATTTATATAGTTTTATAGTAAATTGTCATGTTTCATAGTAAATTTATCATGTTTCATAGTAAATTTATCATGTTTCATAGTAAATTTATCATGTTTCATAGTAATTTATCATGTTTTTATAGTAAATATATCATGTTTCATAGTAAATTTATCATGTTTCATAGTAAATTTATCATGTTTCATAGTAAATTTATCATGTTTCATAGTAAATTTATCATGTTTCATAGTAAATTTATCATGTTTCATAGTAAATTTATCATGTTTCATAGTAAATTTATCATGTTTCATAGTAAATTTATCATGTTTATAGTAAATTTATCATGTTTCATAGTAAATTTATCATGTTTCATAGTAAATTTTGTCATGTTTTTATAGTAAATTTATCATGTTTCATAGTAAATTTATCATGTTTCATAGTAAATTTATCATGTTTCATAGTAAATTGATCATGTTTCATAGTAAATTTATCATGTTTATAGTAAATTTATCATGTTTCATAGTAAATTTATCATGTTTTTATATAAATTTATATCATGTTTCATAGTAAATTTATCATGTTTTCATAGTAAATATATCATGTTTCATAGTAAATTTATCATGTTTCATAGTAAATTATCATGTTTCATAGTAAATTTTATCATGTTTCATAGTAAATTTATCATGTTTATAGTAAATATATCATGTTTCATAGTAAATTTATCATGTTTCATAGTAAATTTATCATGTTTCATAGTAAATTTATCATGTTTCATAGTAAATATATCATGTTTCATAGTAAATTTATCATGTTTCATAGTAAATTTATCATGTTTCATAGTAAATTTATCATGTTTCATAGTAAATTTATCATGTTTCATAGTAAATTTATCATGTTTCATAGTAAATTTATCATTTTTGTAGTAAATATATCATGTTTCATAGTAAATATATCATGTTTCATAGTAAATTTATCATGTTTCATAGTAAATTTATCATGTTTTATAGTAAATTTATCATGTTTTCATAGTAATTTATCATGTTTCATAGTAAATTATCATGTTTTATAGTAAATTTATCATGTTCATAGTAAATTATCATGTTTCATAGTAAATTTATCATGTTTATAGTAAATATATCATGTTTCATAGTAAATTTATCATGTTTTATAGTAAATTTATCATGTTTTATAGTAAATTTATCATGTTTATAGTAAATTTATCATGTTTCATAGTAAATTTATCATGTTTCATAGTAAAAATTATCATGTTTCATAGTAAATTTATCATGTTTCATAGTAAATTTATCAGTTTTATAGTAAATTTATCATGTTTCATAGTAAATTTATCATGTTTCATAGTAAATTTATCATGTTTCATAGTAAATTTATCATGTTTTATAGTAAATTTATCATGTTTCATAGTAAATTTATCATGTTTCATAGTAAATTTATCATGTTTCATAGTAAATTTATCATGTTTCATAGTAAATTTATCATGTTTTATAGTAAAATTTATCATGTTTCATAGTAAATTATCATGTTTCATAGTAAATTATCATGTTTCATAGTAAATTTATCATGTTTCATAGTAAATTTATCATGTTTCATAGTAAATTTATCATGTTTTCATAGTAAATGTATCATAGTAAATTTATCTAGTTTCATAGTAAATTTATCATGTTTCATAGTAAATCATGTTTCATAGTCATGTTTGTTTCATAGTAAATTATCATGTTTTCATAGTAAAATATCATGTTTCATAGTAAATTTATCATGTTTCATAGTAAATTTATCATGTTTCATAGTAAATTTATCATGTTTCATAGTAAATTTATCATGTTTCATAGTAAATTTATCATGTTTCATAGTAAATTTATCATGTTTCATAGTAAATTTATCATGTTTCATAGTAAATTTATCATTTTTGTAGTAAATATATCATGTTTCATAGTAAATATATCATGTTTCATAGTAAATTTATCATGTTTCATAGTAAATATATCATGTTTCATAGTAAATATATCATGTTTCATAGTAAATTTATCATGTTTCATAGTAACTTTATCATGTTTATAGTAAATGTATCATGTTTCATAGTAAATTTATCATGTTTTATAGTAAAGATATCATGTTTCATAGTAAATTTATCATGTTTCATAGTAATTTATCATGTTTTATAGTAAATATATCATGTTTCATCGTAAATTTATCATGTTTCATAGTAAAATCATCATGTTTCATAGTAAAATCATCATGTTGTATAGTAAATATATCATGTTTCATAGTAAATATATCATGTTTCATAGTAAATTGATCATGTTTCATAGTAAATTTATCATGTTTCATAGTAAATTTATCATGTTTATAGTAAATTTATCATGTTTCATAGTGAATTTATCATGTTTTATATTAAATATGTTTCATAGTAAATATATCATGTTTCATCGTAAATTTATCATGTTTTATAGTAAATTTATCATGTTTCATAGTAAATTTATCATGTTTCATAGTAAATTTATCATGTTTCATAGTAAATTTATCATGTTTTATAGTAAATTTATCATGTTTCATAGTAAATTTATCATGTTTCATAGTAAATTCATCATGTTGTATAGTAAATATATCATGTTTCATAGTAAATTTATCATGTTTTATAGTAAATTTATCATGTTTCATAGTAAATTTATCATGTTTATAGTAAATTTATCATGTTTCATAGTAAATTTATCATGTTTCATAGTAAATGTATCATGTTTATAGTAAATGTATCATGTTTTCATAGTAAATTTATGTTTAGTAAATTTATCATGTTTCATAGTAAATTTATCATGTTTTTATAGTAAATTTTATCAAGTTTCATAGTATCATGTTTCATAGTAAATTTATCATGTTTTATAGTAAATTTATCATGTTTTCATAGTAAATTTATCATGTTTTAAATAGTAAATTTATCATGTTTCATAGTAAATTTATCATGTTTCATAGTAAATTTATCATGTTTCATAGTAAATTTATCATGTTTCATAGTAAATTTATCATGTTTCATAGTAAATTTATCATGTTTTATAGTAAATGTATCATGTTTCATAGTAAATTTATCATGTTTTATAGTAAATTTATCATGTTTCATAGTAAATTTATCATGTTTCATAGTAAATTTATCATGTTTCATAGTAAATGTTTCATAGTAAATTTATCTAGTTTTATAGTAAATTTATCATGTTTCATAGTAAATTTATCATGTTTCATAGTAAATTTATCATGTTTCATAGTAAATTTATCATGTTTCATAGTAAATTTATCATGTTTCATAGTAAATTTATCATGTTTCATAGTAAATTTATCATGTTTCATAGTAAATTTATCATGTTTCATAGTAAATTGATCATGTTTCATAGTAAATTTATCATGTTTTATAGTAAATATATCATGTTTCATAGTAAATTTATCATGTTTCATAGTAAATATATCATGTTTCATAGTAAATATATCATGTTTCATAGTAAATTTATCATGTTTCATAGTAAATTTTCATGTTTCAGTAAATATATCATGTTTCATAGTAAATATATCATGTTTCATAGTAATTATCATGTTTCATAGTAAATTTATCATGTTTCATAGTAAATATATCATGTTTCATAGTAAATTTATCATGTTTCATAGTAAATTTATCATGTTTCATAGTAAATTTATCATGTTTTTATAGTAAATTTATCATGTTTCATAGTAAATTTATCATGTTTCATAGTAAATTTATCATGTTTCATAGTAAATTTATCATGTTTCATAGTAAATTTGTCATGTTTCATAGTAAATTTATCATGTTTTATAGTAAATTTATCATGTTTCATAGTAAATTTATCATGTTTATAGTAAATTTATCATGTTTCATAGTAAATTTATCATGTTTTATAGTAAATATATCATGTTTCATAGTAAATTTATCATGTTTCATAGTAAATTTATCATGTTTCATAGTAAATTTATCATGTTTCATAGTAAATTTATCATGTTTTATAGTAAATTTATCATGTTTCATAGTAAATTTATCATGTTTATAGTAAATTTATCATGTTTCATAGTAAATTTATCATGTTTCATAGTAAATCATGTTTCATAGTAAATTTATCATGTTTCATAGTAAATTTATCATGTTTCATAGTAAATTTATCATGTTTATAGTAAATTTATCATGTTTCATAGTAAATTTATCATGTTTCATAGTAAATGTATCATGTTTTATAGTAAATTTATCATGTTTCATAGTAAATTTATCATGTTTCATAGTAAATTTATCATGTTTATAGTAAATTTATCATGTTTCATAGTAAATTTATCATGTTTTATAGTAAATTTATCATGTTTCATAGTAAATTTATCATGTTTCATAGTACATTTATCATGTTTATAGTAAATTTATCATGTTTCATAGTGAATTTATCATGTTTTATAGTAAATATGTTTCATAGTAAATATATCATGTTTCATAGTAAATTTATCATGTTTCATAGTAAATTTATCAATGTTTCATAGTAAATTTATCATGTTTCATAGTAAATTTATCATGTTTCATAGTAAATTTGTCAGTTTCATAGTAAATTTATCATGTTTTATAGTAAATATATCATGTTTCATAGTAAATTTATCATGTTTCATAGTAAATTTATCATGTTTCATAGTAAATTTATCATGTTTCATAGTAAATATATCATGTTTTATAGTAAATTTATCATGTTTCATAGTAAATTGATCATGTTTCATAGTAAATTTATCATGTTTCATAGTAAATTTATCATGTTTCATAGTAAATTTATCATGTTTTATAGTAAATGTATCATGTTTCATAGTAAATTTATCATGTTTCATAGTAAATTTATCATGTTTATAGTAAATTTATCATGTTTATAGTAAATTTATCATGTTTCATAGTAAATTTATCATGTTTCATAGTAAATATATCATGTTTCATAGTAAATTTATCATTTTTCATAGTAAATTTATCATGTTTCATAGTAAATTTATCATGTTTCATAGTAAATTTATCATGTTTCATAGTAAATTTATCATGTTTCATAGTAAATATATCATGTTTCATAGTAAATTTATCATGTTTATAGTAAATTTATCATGTTTCATAGTAAATTTATCATGTTTTATAGTAAATATATCATGTTTCATAGTAAATTTATCATGTTTCATAGTAAATTTATCATGTTTATAGTAAATTTATCATGTTTCATAGTAAATTTATCATGTTTCATAGTAAATATATCATGTTTCATAGTAAATTTATCATGTTTCATAGTAAATTTATCATGTTTCATAGTAAATTTATCATGTTTCATAGTAAATTTATCATGTTTTATAGTAAATATATCATGTTTCATAGTAAATATATCATGTTTCATAGTAAATTTATCATGTTTCATAGTAAATTTATCATGTTTCATAGTAAATTTATCATGTTTCATAGTAAATTTATCATGTTTTATAGTAAATTTATCATGTTTCATAGTAAATTTATCATGTTTTGTATAGTAAATTTATCATGTTTTCATAGTAAATATATCATGTTTCATAGTAAATTTATCATGTTTCATAGTAAATTTATCATGTTTCATAGTAAATGTATCATGTTTCATAGTAAATTTATCATGTTTTATAGTAAAGATATCATGTTTCATAGTAAATTTATCATGTTCATAGTAAATTTATCATGTTTTATAGTAATTTATCATGTTTCATAGTAAATTTATCATGTTTCATAGTAAATTTATCATGTTTCATAGTAAAATCATCATGTTTCATAGTAAATTTATCATGTTTCATAGTAAATTTATCATGTTTCATAGTAAATTGATCATGTTTCATAGTAAATTTATCATGTTTCATAGTACATTTATCATGTTTATAGTAAATTTATCATGTTTCATAGTGAATTTATCATGTTTTATAGTAAATATATCATAGTAAATATATATCATGTTTCATAGTAAATTTATCATGTTTTATAGTAAATTCATCATGTTTCATAGTAAATTTATCATGTTTCATAGTAAATTTATCATGTTTCATAGTAAATTTATCATGTTTTATAGTAAATATATCATGTTTCATAGTAAATTTATCATGTTTCATAGTAAATTTATCATGTTGTATAGTAAATATATCATGTTTCATAGTAAATATATCATGTTTTATAGTAAATTGATCATGTTTCATAGTAAATTGATCATGTTTTTAGTAAATTTATCATGTTTCATAGTGAATTTATCATGTTTCATAGTAAATGTATCATGTTTTATAGTAAATGTATCATGTTTCATAGTAGTAAATGTATCATGTTTTATAGTAAATTTATCATGTTTCATAGTAAATTTATCATGTTTTTATAGTAAATTTATCATGTTTCATAGTAAATGTTCATAGTAATAGTATCTATCATTTTCATAGTAAATGTATCATGTTTCATAGTAAATTTATCATGTTTCATAGTAAATTTATCATGTTTCATAGTAAATTTATCATGTTTCATAGTAAATTTATCATGTGTTATAGTAAATTCATCATGTGTTATAGTAAATTTATCATGTTTCATAGTAAATTTATCATGTTTCATAGTAAATTTATCATGTTTTATAGTAAATGTATCATGTTTAATAGTAAATTTATCATGTTTAATAGTAAATTTATCATGTTTCATAGTAAATTTATCATGTTTTTAAATAAATTTATCATGTTTAGTAGTATCATGTTTTCATAGTAAATTTATCAGTTTTATAGTAAATTATCATGTTTCATAGTAAATTTATCATGTTTCATAGTAAATGTATCATGTTTTTAGTAAATTTATCATGTTTTATAGTAAATGATCATGTTTCATAGTAAATTTATCATGTTTCATAGTAAATTTATCATGTTTCATAGTAAATTTATCATGTTTCATAGTAAATTGATCATGTTTCATAGTAAATTTATCATGTTTCATAGTAAATTAATCATGTTTCATAGTAAATTTATCATGTTTCATAGTAAATTTATCATGTTTTATCGTAAATATATCATGTTTCATAGTAAATTTATCATTTTTGTAGTAAATATATCATGTTTCATAGTAAATATATCATGTTTTATAGTAACTTTATCATGTTTCTAGTAAATGTATCATGTTTGTAGTAAATATATCATGTTTCATAGTAAATAAATGTATCATAGTAAATTTCATAGTAAATTTATCATGTTTCATAGTAAATTATCATGTTTCATAGTAAATTTATCATGTTTCATAGTAATTTATCATGTTTTTTTAGTAAATTTATCATGTTTCATAGTAAATTTATCATGTTTTATAGTAAATTTATCATGTTTCATAGTAAATTTATCATGTTTCATAGTAAATTTATCATGTTTTATAGAAAATTTATCATGTTTCATAGTAAATTTATCATGTTTCATAGTAAATATATCATGTTTCATAGTAAATTTATCATGTTTCATAGTAAATTTATCATGTTTCATAGTAAATTTATCATGTTTCATAGTAAACTTATCATGTTTCATAGTAAATTTATCATGTTTTATCGTAAATATATCATGTTTCATAGTAGATTTATCATGTTTTATAGTAGATATATAATGTTTCATAGTAAATTTATCATGTTTCATAGTAAATTTATCATGTTTCATAAGTAAATGATCATGTTTCATAGTAAATTGATCATGTTTTATAGTAAATTTATCATGTTTCATAGTAAATTTATCATGTTTTATAGTAAATTTATCATGTTTCATAGTAAATTTATCATGTTTCATAGTAAATGTATCATGTTTTATAGTAAATATGTTTCATAGTAAATATATCATGTTTCATAGTAAATTTATCATGTTCTATAGTAAATGTATCATGTTTCATAGTAAATTTATCATGTTTTATAGTAAATTTATCATGTTTCATAGTAAATTTATCATGTTTCATAGTACATTTATCATGTTTATGGTAAATTTATCATGTTTCATAGTGAATTTATCATGTTTTATAGTAAATATGTTTCATAGTAAATATATCATATTTCATAGTAAATTTATCATGTTTTATAGTAAATTTATAATGTTTCATAGTAAATTTATCATGTTTCATAGTAAATTTCTCGTGTTTCATAGTAAATTTATCATGTGTTATAGTAAATTCATCATGTGTTATAGTAAATTTATCATGTTTCATATTAAATTTATCATGTTTCATAGTAAATTTGTCATGTTTCATAGTAAATTTATCATGTTTTATAGTAAATGTATCATGTTTCATAGTAAATTTATCATGTTTTATAGTAAATTTATCATGTTTCATAGTAAATTTATCATGTTTTTAAATAAATTTATCATGTTTCATAGTAAATGTTTCATAGTAAATTTATCTAGTTTTATAGTAAATTTATCATGTTTCATAGTAAATTTATCATGTTTCTAGTAAATGTATCATGTTTGTAGTAAATATATCATGTTTCATAGTAAATATATCATGTTTCATAGTAAATTTATCATGTTTCATAGTAAATTTATCATGTTTCATAGTAAATTGATCATGTTTCATAGTAAATTTATCATGTTTCATAGTGAATTTATCATGTTTCATAGTAAATGTATCATGTTTCATCGTAAATTTATCATGTTTCATAGTAAATTGATCATGTTTCATCGTAAATTTATCATGTTTATAGTAAATTTATCATGTTTCATAGTGAATTTATCATGTTTCATAGTAAATGTATCATGTTTTATAGTAAATTTATCATGTTTCATAGTAAATTTATCATGTTTCATAGTAAATTTATCATGTTTCATAGTAAATTTATCATGTTTCATAGTAAATTTATCATGTTTCATAGTAAATTTATCATGTTTCATAGTAAATATATCATGTTTCATAGTAACTTTATCATGTTTATAGTAAATTTATCATGTTTTATAGTAAATTTATCATGTTTTATAGTAAATATATCATGTTTCATAGTAAATTTATCATGTTTCATAGTAAATTTATCATGTTTTATAGTAAATTTATCATGTTTCATAGTAAATTTATCATGTTTCATAGTAAATATATCATGTTTCATAGTAAATTGATCATGTTTCATAGTAAATTTATCATGTTTCATAGTAAATTTATCATGTTTCATAGTAAATTTATCATGTTTTATAGTAAATATATCATGTTTCATAGTAAATTTATCATGTTTCATAGTAAATTTATCATTTTTGTAGTAAATATATCATGTTTCATAGTAAATATATCATGTTTCATAGTAAATTTATCATGTTTCATAGTAACTTTATCATGTTTTATAGTAAATTTATCATGTTTTATAGTAAATTTATCATGTTTTATAGTAAATTTATCATGTTTCATAGTAAATTTATCATGTTTCATAGTAATTTATCATGTTTTATAGTAAATTTATCACGTTTTTCATAGTAAATTTATCATGTTTCATAGTAAATTTATCATGTTTCATAGTAAATTCATCATGTTGTATAGTAAATATATCATGTTTCATAGTAAATATATCATGTTTCATAGTAAATTTATCATGTTTCATAGTAAATTTATCATGTTTCATAGTAAATTTATCATGTTTTATTGTAAATTTATCATGTTTCATAGTAAATTTGTCATGTTTCATTGTAAATTTATCATGTTTTATAGTAAATATATCATGTTTCATAGTAAATGTATCATGTTTAATAGTCAATGTATCATGTTTTATAGTAAATGTGTCATGTTTCAAAGTAAATTTATCATGTTTTTAGTAAATTTATCATGTTTCATAGTAAATTTATCATGTTTTTTAGTATATTTATCATGTTTCATAGTAAATTTATCATGTTTCATAATATATTTACTATAACACAGGATAAATTTACTATGAAACATGATAAATTTACTGTTTCATAGTAAATTTATCATGTTTCATAGTACATTTATCATGTGTTAAAGTACACTTATCATGTTTTACTGTAAATTTATCATGTTTCATAGTAAATTTATCATGTTTTATAGTAAATGTATCATGTATCATGTATCATGTTTTATAGTAAACATATCACATGTTATAGTAAATTTATCATGTTTTGTATCGTGTTACTACCCTCCTCCTGTCAGGATCAGGGGTACTCTGTTCTTGTTCCTGTTCTAGGTCCCGTCGTGTGTTCTCTGATGGTTCCTGTTTGAGGTCCTGTCATGTGTCATACACCTGTGTAACACAGAGCTGTAAGAACACATATCTGTAAAATATAGAGCTGTAAAAACATTGAACTATTAGATTATAGAGCTGTAAAAATATAGATCTGTAAGAATAGAGCAACACAGAGCTATAAGAACATAAAGATGTAAGAACATAGAGCTGTAAAAACAGAGTTTTAAGAACATAGAGCTTTTTAAACACATACCTGTGGGAACATAGACACGCTCCTATCTAGTTTTATTCAAAAACCAGGCCAACCTACTGTCTTTGAATATTCAAAGATATTCAAGAACAGTAGGTTGGCTCCAAAGCTCCATGAATAGGAGCTAATAATGCTATTTAATGGCTAAAGCCTCGTCATGGAGCTTTATCCCCTGCGACGGTTACCCCGGTGACCTACCCTGTGAGTCCTGTGCCTCCTCCTGCGGCGGCGTTTGGGCATAGCGGGGTCACTGTGGGCGATCCGTCTGCGAGCGCGTCGGGCCATAGTGACCAGTGCACTGACAACCAACACCTGTGTCCCCCTACAATCTCCTGTGTGATGTCACACTTTAGAACTGCTCACGAAGTTTGGAAAACTTTATTTAAAACAACAGCAACACAAGCATTCCAAATGCAAGTATCATAGCAACCAAAGAGCCAATCCGGAACAAGGCTTTTGAAGGGAAGAATGCTGTCATTCAAACCTGTTGCTAAGGTTACCATGAGCAACCTCTCTGGGAACGAAGGCACCTGATTTGTCTGTTATTAATGTTCAGATCTTGATTTACAAAACCCAGGATCAAGTAGAGGATTAATACGAACATTTAAGACTAAAAAACCTCACATAAAAAAAAAAAAACCCTCAAAAAATAAGATAAATAAGACTCAAGATAACAAAATAAAATAAGAAAAAAAAAAATCAAAATAACTTTTAAAAAATCAACAAAAAAACAGCTAAAAAAAATAAATAACTCAAATTTAAAAAATGAAGAAAAAAAAACTAAAAAATTAATAAATAAACTCAAAAAAACACAATCAAAACACACATACAAAAATAAATGGACAATTCCTCCTTCTTCCATGACTTTTACCAATACACTACAAAATATTTTACATTTCCAATAGTCAGAAGTCCTCAAAATGGCCTCCATCACAAACACATGTCTTTAATACAGTAGAAATAACAGTGATTTTGTTACAATTTTGCACAAAAAAAGATCGGCCTCCTCACATCCATCCCTCCAGAGTGGTTATCCTGCCTCCTCCCTCTCACCAGGAGGTGTGTGGTTAGACTCCTGATCTGAGTGGAGTGTGCATGTTCTCCAACATGATATTGTTGATTGAAGTGTCCTAAAGTCATGTATAAAGCAAAGTGCCATGTATCACCTGTAAACATTCAAAGACTCTTTGAGCTCCTTTTAACTTTAGTTCAGTAGAGATGAAATGATGTAAATGATTCAAGTGAAGGTGAAAGGACTTTAAAAACACAGTGGAGCACTTCCACCTTGTGAGGTCATCATGTGGTAAAATAGGAACAGAGTGTTTTCTGTGTGAGAGAAACACATAACACATAAAATAACCAGACCAGGACTATAACAGGAGATGGTGCCTGTAGTTTACAATAAGTCTGTAGTTTTGCTCACACAGTCGGCCTGTATCTATTCAGGGAGAGCTGATATGACAGGGGTCATCAATAGGCAGCCCACGGGCCAAATCTGTCCCATTGGCCAATGGTTTAAACAATATAATATTTGTGTGGTGTGACTAAACCAGGACTAAACAAGGACTTAACCAGGACTAAACAGGGATTAACCGGGACTAAACCAGAAGCTAAACCGGGACTAAACCGGCACAAAACCGGGACTAAACCAGGTTTAAACCAGGACTAGACCGGGATTAAACCGGGACTAAACCAAGACTAAATCGGGACTAAACCGGTGCTAAACCAGGACTAAACCAAGACGACATATCTGAGATTCACAAAAGCCTAGAGTTCGTGCATCACAGCATAGTAGCACAACAGGAGGAAAACCCACAGGTTAAAGCTGTCCATCCCTACACTAAATGAACAAATGGACACAGTACTTAAGGAAAAAAAAATGCATTAAGGAAACCATCTTAGATACACAAACCAGATCTATGCACCACAACCTAATCTTTACTGGCATCCAGGAAGTGTAAAAGAAGGCACTGAAACTGTCATCACGAACTTTATATCTGCGCATCTTATAATCCCGCCCGACGCTGCGCAAAAAAATACTTTTCATCGAGTTCATCGTTTTGGAAAGTACTTCGACAACAAACCTAGACCCATTGTTGCCCGCTTTGAACATTTTAAACACAAAGAGCTGATAAAGGAAAAGGAACTGAAGGGCACCACGTTTGGAAAGAACAACCAATTCCCACCTGAAATAAATGAAAGACGTCTTAAGGAAATCTGTGTAAACCCCTCAGTCGTCCAGGTCTGATTCACAGCAAAAGACAGAGTTAAAATATGTTTAAGGAAGGATTCTCTTTCCTAACAAAAATAGCTTCTTTAACTCTCGTCTCAAAACACTTCTTTTCTCTGGCTAAGATCTGAACTTCACCAACCACTCTTTTGAAGACAGTGAAGTTCAGATCTTATTCAGAGTAAATAAATCGTTTAAGAGGGGAGTTAAAGAAGCTATTTTTGTTAGGAAACAGAATCCTTCTTAAACAGGAATGGGGGCCTCCATCCTCAGACCCAGACCAATGAGAACAATAGCAGGGTCATTAAGGGCTGAATAGGGTATTTCCATCTGAAACTAGAGACAATAGATGTTTACAGTTTCAGTGCAGTTAGCCCCTCCCTCCAGATAGATATAAGGCCGAGGCCACCGGCAATCTGATCTTGGATGAGCAGCCAAACGTCTTCACTCCTACAACGATTTGTCCAGTTGACATATTTTAACTTTGTCTTTTGCTATTCTTAAAGACCACATGAAAAACAATAAACGAGCTACACTGGTTGTGGACAAGTTATACATTGATGCACAGCTGTTCAGAAAATCCAATGTAACCCCATGGCTGTTTTAAGTACTCACACCCCAAACTAATGCTGCACAGTACATAGCCCACATGGACCACATGAATCTGACCCTCTAATTCAAAACACTCAAGTTTACCCATATGTGCATGACATGGAACTACTGCTCCATCTGGAGCCCAAAAGCTTTTCATGTAGTTATGTATGTAAATGTATGTTTGATCTGTATCACTGGTATTTCACTGGTACTGTGCATTGAGGAAAATAATCCCCTCCCCAACCTTCTCCTAGAACCCTTTGAACTTTAATTGAGCAGTGCTTACATAGCATTGAAAATAAAAGACACTGGCCCTCCCCAATTATGAACACACTCAACTTCACAACCTGGAATGTACGAGGCATGCGTACTGTACAAAAAAGTTATTTGTAACTGTACAAAAAAATTATTAAGTTAAAAACAGATATACGCTTTCTTCAAGACATACACTTGGCAAACACAGAACACTATTTAAAAATAAACTATACACTATTCTTTTGACCATACAACAGTAAACAATGTGGTGTGGCAATATTAATGCATACATTTTTTTTCCATTACTTAATAATTCGTCAAATATATTAGCTGGAAACTTCAATACTGTATTAAATCCTCAGTTAGATCGATCAAGCCAATCTAGATCCTTACGCAACTGGCACTCAACAAAGATCATAAAACAGCATAAAGAAGATTGTGGATTAGTGGACATTTGGAGAGTTAGTGACTCTGCAGTTAAACAATATACATATTTCTCACCTACCCACCAATCCTCAAGAATAGATTATTTTCTCATCAGTATTTCACTCAAACACGTAACTGAAAATAAGATTCACCCAACAATAATTAGCGATCATGCTCAGGTATCTATGACATAAAAAAACAAAAACATTTCACAAGATGGAGATTCAAAACATCCCTTCTAGGAGATGCAGAATTCACATTGCTGACAAAGAGAGTGGGCATCCTTTCTTGAGGTAAACACCTCTCCAGAAACATCCTCGTCAATACTATGGGGAACTGGTAACGCTGTGATTAGAGGAAAAATTATATCATATTCTACATTCAGAAAAAAAACAGAGCATTGAATTGGAAAACAGGCTGGATGAAAAAAAAATGTAAACTGACAGAAAAATATAATAATAATCCAAATGAGCATATTAGCAAAGAAATATCTGAGGCAAAAAATGAATTGAACATTTTGCTAATAGAGACACAGTTCACAAATTCAGCAACTTAAATATGACAACTTTCATTATACCAACAAATCAAGCAAAGTATTAGAAAAACTACTACTACACAAAAAAGAAAAGCGATTCATACCAGCGATCATGAACTCAGACGGAAACACTACCAAAACCCTCAAGTCTTTCAAAATTACTATGAAAATCTATATGAATCTGATCTACAATCAGATCAACTAGAAACCGAGCACTTCCTAATAACCTTAATCAACCTAAACTAACAACATCGACAAAGAGACCAATGAGACACACCCCTTACTGCAAAAGAAAGAAATACTTTGTCGTGGAAAATAAGACTCCTTTTGCAGGCTCTGATGAATGTTGAAGCAGAGACAATGAGTTTTTTTCTTGCAAGAAATAGGTCCGACAGCATCTCCCCCTTATGTCAGACCCCGAATCCTGGAAAGCACCCAGTTTATATAGTTTGAGATGACCAGAGGACATACATTTCAAAGCAAGCATCTGACACTCCCACTGAGGGGTGGTCAGACCAGCTCCTGGAGACATTCAGGAGCCGGTTCCCCTCAGGAGGTAACATTTGGAGTAGAGACAATACAAGGTGTGAAGTAGCATGTGGAGTAGAAACAATACGAGATGTGAAACTTCTGCTGAGGTGTGGTCAGACCAGCTCCTGAAGACACTCAGGAGCTGGATCTTCTTCAGGGGGTCAATAGGGAGTGATTGAAAGCCGACTGTATGGTCTGATTGCATCTACTTTCATTGCATTACAACACATCTTCACAAGTCTAGCCACCAAAAGGAAACAAAAGGGTTGACATGAAAGGTTTTTCTAACACTGTCTTTGATGACCAAACTAAATGAGATTTAGTTACGAGACCATGTGATTTCTAAAGGGTAAAATAATGACACAATATTTTAATTTCCATTACACATCCCTCCTTTTGATTATTCATTAATCATGTCACATGTTTAACTTCAACATCCCTGTATTAGGAACATAACTAACAAAAATACAAAAAATACTAATAATACCAAGACCAATAAGAATCATAAACACAAAAATTAAAATAACGCAAAGATAATTATGAGCTAAAATGTATATACAATTAAAGCAATTTTCGGATAAAATGGATTTAAAATGCATCATCGGTATTGTTGTTTCCCAGTGTTGCAAGGTCAATCCATAATATAAACACACATGTGACTAGTTCAATACAAATAGTTCATCATCTGAATCAGAGTCCGTTTGATAGGTTTTTTGACTTTCGGTTTCATCTGGAACTTGTGAAAGCGTTTCCCCTTCACCATTGTGTTCAGTGTCTTCTTGCAAGAAGGTTGGAGAGGTTGTCATGTTCTTGACCACGGCATTAACCATGCATTTCAGTGTACATGGGGTTAGAGTGCATACAAGGAAAAATATCATTAGAATGGGCATGATCGTTGTTAAACTCCAAGACAGACCAGGCTTGGCTCTGAGACTCAAGCCACAAAAGCCAGGAGGTGTTTGTCAGTCTGGGGGGCTGAATGGAGTCTTGCGGGTGTTTAGTAATGTCTGTGATTTTGTTAACGGCTGGTGGTTGTTTGTAGGCTTGACAGCGTTTGTGTATCCAAGGAAAAAGGTAAAATGAACGATATGCTCCACAGTGTGTTGGACAGCTGTGTGTCAGTTGGGACATGAAGATGGGTAGAAAGATTTGCTATTGTAGTAGATGTGGCTGTTAGATGGATGTGCTTTTGGGAGCTGGTTCTGCAGCTGGTCCTTGGAGGTTTTCTGTAGATGTTGGGATCTCTGGGATGTGGGACCTTCCTGCAGTGGCTGCTGTGTGTCCACGTTGCTCTTTCCACAGTCTTGATGGCCGTGTGTGTTGTCAGGAGGACCTGGAAAGAACCTTGCCAGCGTCTGGAACACCACTGCTTCTTCCGCAGGTCTTTTACCATCACCCAGTCGCCAGGTTGGAAGTTGTGGAGGTGTTTTGGAAGGAAGGCTGTTTTCACCTGTTGAGAAATGAGAGAGAGAGTGAAAGACAAGGTTTTGCAATATTGTAACATATTATCTTCGCATAATCCAGTGGAGGGGAGTAGCTTAACATTAGGACCTAGTCCTAAAGATGGTGGTCTGCCAAATAGGGTTTCAAAAGGGCTCATGTTTACTCTAGACCTCTTTCGCATTCTCATGTGAGTTAAAACAATAGGTAAGGCTAGTATCCATGATAGTCCTGTTTCTTCATAACATTTGGCTAATTTACTTTTTAGAGTGCCATTTTCTCTTTCTATAGACCCTCCACTGGGCGGATGATAAGCACAATGTGTTCTTAAATCAATGTCAAGGAATTGCTTATTTGTGTATTTGCTGTGTTAACAAAATGTTTTCCATTATCACTACTGATTTTGGTTGGTATTCCCCATCGTGAAACAACTTCAGTTAATAAAGCTTGCTATCTCTTGACTGCCTGGATATTTAGCTGGGAATGCTTCAACCCACATTGACCACATGTCTACCATTACTAAACAATATTTGTATTTACTTATTTTACCTTGTGCCGGTGTCAACTCAATAAAGTCCATCATGAGTTGTTCCAATGGACATTCTGGTGGAGGGTGAGCAGCCTGCATCATTGGAATTGTCTTACCTACATTGTGCGCAGCACAGAACGTGCAACTTTGGCAGTATTTCTGTGCATATGTTGAGAAACCTTTAGTGAACCAATGTTCCATTATTACATTTAACATCCCTCCTTTTGACACACATTTATATATGTGTATATATACATGTGTCAATTTTGTTCAGGGCTGGCATCTCTTTTGGCTTAGTTATCTTCTGCTGTAAGAGAAAACTTTCGTTAAATAGTAATTCTTAAAGAAGCACTTTGTCAATCCCAAAACTGTTATTGGTTAGTTGTTAGTGTTGTTAGTTTGTGATTATTTCATAAGAACATGTAAAGGAAAAGAAGAGAAATTATGCAGCATCCGCATCTCCTGTAACAAAAAAAATTATTAACAAAGTCGCAGGCGCATTGTCGTTACAGAATTTCACACATTACGTCGTTTCCCTGTGATCTTAGGCATGTCTGAAAGCACAATGTTGTAATGTAGCCATCGAGCGGTTGAGAGATGAGATGTTTTCTGTTCAAGTAAAATCATTGACACAGGATGAGGAACAAGAAGAGTTAAATCAGAATAACCCACTATGTCCCTAGATGTCATTATGGCTTTTTCAGCAGTAACCCCTGCTCTAAGGCATCTTGGCATGCCAGCAGCAACAGGATCCAGTTTGGCTGAAAAGTAAGCAACAGGTCGCATTTTTCCCCCGTGATCCTGTAATAAAACAGATGTCATGCAAGCATTACATTCATCAACCATTTGTGTGACTGGTCGGTTTGGTTCTGGTAACCCAAGAGTGAGAGTGGTTTGGAGAGCTATTTTCGATGCAGTAAATGAATGATCAGCATCAGGTCCATGTGAGTTTGTCATGAGATTGCAAATGTTTACCATGAATTACCATGAACTGTGTCCCTTTCACATTGGTGTTTAGTTGGACTGCAAGTCGTTATGTCATCTACATACTGAAGTAGGGCTGTCCCTGGAATAAGGAGTAGGGGTTAAACACTTTTTCTGAGCGCATCATAGTAAATGGTCGGACTTTCACAATACCCTTAACACAAGCGAATAAATGTGTAAGCTCAGCCACTGATGTTAAATGCAAACCATGTTGACTGTCAGGGTGGACTGGTACACTAAAGAAGGCATTTGTCAGGTCTACAACAGAAAAGTAATTTGAGTCAGGAGGAACTTGGGACAGAATAGTGTACGGGTTAGGAACGTTTGGAGCTCAAGGTTGAACTGCAGCGTTTACTGCTTGTACGTCTTGGATAAAGCGCCATTCGGTAGGCTGTTCTTTTTCTCTAATCTTTTTAATTGGGAATAGATGGGAATAGATAGATGATATATGCACAGGGAAGTCACCGCACGGAACAATTACTCCTGATGCTTTTAGAGATTCAAAAACAGGTGTTATTCCCTCAATTGCTTCGCACTTAAGGAGATATTGTGGCTTACATGGTCTGAAGTCAGATTTTGGTGTGATCACAACAGGTTCAGAATTTTTGATGAGGCCAACATCATATTTGCTGACAGCCCGCAGAGTCTTAGGAACTTCTTGTAGGGCTGGAACAACTGCAGTTTGTTCTTCCGTTAGGAAACAGCTTGATTCATAAGCGCTTTCAGGTGCCAGCTGGACTGTTCTCAATGCATGCAAAATACCTTGTAATTTTTTACAAAAACATTGCAGCTATGGAGAGAGAAAAAAAAAAAAATAAATTAACGGATCAGACGTTTGTGTCCAATCAGTTGCTTGTTGACAACTTTAAACAAAAGGGCCCAAATCATACCAATTATCAGAGGTGCGTTTAGACATAGGAATATGTGGTACAGAGCTAGTAATAGAAAAGAAAGTGAGTTGGGTTGGTGTGAGAGATACAGACACAGCACATTTGTTTTGGTTCCAGTAGACATGATCAAGTGAAAGTGTGTCAGTTGTTTCTCTCCACCAACCTTTCTCATATGGCTCATCAGGTCCGGCTGATACATGGGAGATACATTGCAGGTTCTCCTGTGTTTGAAGTTCTGTTACAACTGGCAAATTATGTTTTGAATATCCTTAAGTGTGGGGGGGGGGACAAAAACCTGTAAATTTTGCATTTGCCAATAGTAAGTATAGTTGAGGTTTTCAGTGGCACAAAAGAGTTGGAGAATTTAGAAGCCAAATCAGACATTTTACATACTTTAATGCCTTCATGTGTAGAGATTAAGCACAGATTTAATTTACACAAGGTCTCTTCCCATGAAGTTGATGGGACATAGTTGTGAGAGTAAGAATGAGTGTGTGAATTTTGAATTTGGCCCATCCTCACATTGTAGCGGAATGGTGATATTTTCTTTGATTGTTTGACCTGATGAACCAATTGAATACACATGTTTTCCACTTAATGGAGGTTTAGGATTAAATTGTATGGCTTTTAGGACAGAGTGTGTTGCTCCTGAATCTACTAAAAACAATACAATCTAATCTGTGATAGTTAAACAGTATTGTGGGAACTTCTTAAAGTTTTTCAGATGTATATTGAACATACATTTGACCATATGTTGTAAGGGTACTATTTTGTACTGTGGGAGTATGTGGTGCACTACCTTTCTCTGAAGTTGTAGGTTGATCAGGCTCATCAGCTGGGGTCCGTCTCTTTCCCGGTCCCATCCGACTCTTGTCAACCCGATGTGTTGGTTATAGCCAATAGTCTGGTATTTGAAGAAGCTTCTGAAGAAAGTGGACAGTTGCGTGCCCAGTGTCCTGTTTGTCCACAACGATAGCATACATCATGAGGAAAGGGCTGATCTTGTCTTGGGTTCACTCCTTGTGTGTCCCCCATGACTAAAATGTGTGCTGTGATCACGGCTTCCATAGTCATGTCTTGTGTTTGCGTTGTACATGGTTATTGCAGCCATATGAAGTTCTTTCTGCATTTGTCTTGTTCTTTTTTTTTGTTGTTGTTGAGTATTTGTTCTTGTGCATGTGTGGCATGTCTTTTTAGCTCAGTTAGACGGGCAGCATTCCACCCAATACATGATTGCTTGACAGCTGAAGCAATTTCTGGCTTTAGTCCATTTAAAAAATACGTACATAAGTATGTTTCCCACACATCACGAGTGTCCCCTAATGTAAGAGGTCTTGTAAATCCACTATGAGTGTTGTACAGTTCTGTTAATCGTGTGAGAAAATCTTCAGGTTCTTCATCTTCTTTTTGTTTGCAGGCATTAATTTTGTCAGTGTCAATAGTAACAGGGAAGGCTTTTGTGATGGCCCTGCAGATGTTGTTTAAAGAGTCTCTGTATAAAGCATTAGAGTCATGTTCCCATTCCACATGATTGCACCCGCAGTTCAGTATTTTGAGTTGATTTGCAATTTTGTGCCAGTCAGTTGGTTTCATCCTCATGAGTAGTACTCTTTTGAGTTCACTCATAGTGGGTTTAAAATCTTGACAAAATGTAAGAAGTTTCTTTAGCAAAATTTTCACCAGAGTGGGTGGGGTTTGGCAAATGTCGTGAAGCAGCTGCAATTTCTGATGTGATCCAAGGGCGAAAAACTAGCGTTGGGCCTTCTGGTCCTGAGACCTCAACCATGGGCATGTTAAATGTTGTCTCTTCCTGTCGTTGGCGTAATCTGTGAGCAATAGGAGGTGACTCCTGCAGTGCAACAGCAAGGGGTGCATTTGGTGAGATTGTCCGTTGTGAGTGCGCTTCACTTTGCTGAGGAAGATCACTTCTGTTCGGGCTGGGATTGTAATTGTCCATTTGGCTGTGGTGTTGTATACGGTGGAGGATCGGTGTGACAAGTCGGATGGGTTCCGTCCAGATCAGGATCCAGCTTCAGTGCCGTCAACTGAGGAGACAAAGAAATCTTTTGCGAGCGGGGTGCAGTCACATCACACATTTGATTCTCGTCCTTTGAGAAAGGTAGTTGATTTTGCAAAGTCTTTCTGTTTCTATTCTCAGCTTCAGTTTTCCACATTTTTAACATTCTTTGTAACTTTCAATTTTTTCAAATTTTTTCACAGACATTTTCCTCTTTTTTCTCATTTCAGACTCAGTGTCACGTAATTTGCTTTCAAATGCTTGCAGATTCTTTAACTTCAAAGTACCCCCTATGGGAAAACCATATTCTGCAGCCCATGCATGCAAATATTTAACACTTGTATCCCCATACTTTGCTTTCATGATATCTACAATTGGACTTTCTGGAGGTGCACTCTCCTTTGACTTTGTGCTTCCCATTTTATAGATGTATTTTACAGGACGTCTGTGGCTGCCTTAATTCATTCAGCTCCTGTTTTCTTGACTCAGGACTTTCACCTGGATACTGCTAGCCCCCTTATTTATTTTTTTTTACTTTTTATTTTTTATGCTAGACAGTAGTATTGCTGGTCGCCGGCTTATATGGGACTCAAACCCACAACGTTCCTTTCTTTATTTTTTGTCTTTTTTACTCTATTATGTGAAGCAAAAAGTCATGTAAGCCCAATTGCTAGATATTTACAGATTGCTTTTTTTTTGTTTTGTTTTTGACAATTTGCTATTTTTTTTTTTTTTTTTTTTTTGTTTAACCCTAAAAGATAAATGTGTCAATGTTTCAAACTCACCAGGCCTTTGTCCAATTACAATTTGAGTTCGTTGTTCCAGCAATGATGATCTGGGACATTGGGTGCAGTCCTCCCGTCTTGAAGTGTGAGGTTAGAGGATAGGGAAAAAAGGAAAAAATCATCCTAGGAAGGCCAATCCTGTACCACTTTGTCCCAGATGATCGATTGAGGAAAACCCTTCTGACACCAAAAATTGTCGTGGAAAATAAGACTCCTTTTGCAGGCTCTGATGAATGTTGAAGCAGAGACAATGAGTTTATTTCTTGCAAGAAATAGGTCCGACAGCATCTCCCCCTTATGTCAGACCCCGAAATCCTGGAAAGCACCAGTTTATATAGTTTGAGATGACCAGAGGACATACATTTCAAAGCAAGCATCTGACACTCCCACTGAGGGGTGGTCAGACCAGCTCCTGGAGACATTCAGGAGCCGGTTCCCCTCAGGAGGTAACATTTGGAGTAGAGACAATACAAGGTGTGAAGTAGCATGTGGAGTAGAAACAATACGAGATGTGAAACTTCTGCTGAGGTGTGGTCAGACCAGCTCCTGAAGACACTCAGGAGCTGGATCTTCTTCAGGGGGTCAATAGGGAGTGATTGAAAGCCGACTGTATGGTCTGATTGCATCTACTTTCATTGCATTACAACACATCTTCACAAGTCTAGCCACCAAAAGGAAACAAAAGGGTTGACATGAAAGGTTTTTCTAACACTGTCTTTGATGACCAAACTAAATGAGATTTAGTTACGAGACCATGTGATTTCTAAAGGGTAAAATAATGACACAATATTTTAATTTCCATTACAACTTCTCTCAACAACATGCAGAATAACAAGGCACCAGGACCAGATGGTCGACCGGCAGAATTTTAGGAAATCACCTTTATTTTACAAAGTAGTCAACGAAATCCAAACCAAACGCAAAATTCCAATACACATGAACACACAACACAATTACCATAATGTTAAAACCTAACAAGGACCCACCTCAACCAGCAAGTTACTGCCCACTATCATTAATGAACACAGACTTAAAAGACATCAATCCCAACAATACATCCCGATCAGACAGGATTTATCAAAAAACAACATGCCTCTGACAATATGCAGAGACTTTGTAACCTCATAAATTATGCACAACAAAGACAAAACAGAGCTATCCTTGTCTCACTAGATGCTGAAAAAGCCTTCGACAAGGTAAACTGGAAATTCCTTATTGCCACATTACACAGGTTTGGTTTTGGCGAGTCGTTCTTCCACTGGATACAGACACTATACAGTTCATCAATAATAACCATCGGAATCACTCTTCACCATCTTTATCGAGCCACGAGCTGCATCAGTAAGACAAAACAGCAATATATATGGTATTACCATCAATAACAACACAAATTAAGCCTCTATGCTGACGATCTTCTTCTTCGACATCCCTCAGATTCATTACAAGAAACATTTAGAATGATTAATAGTTACAGAAAAATAACAGATTAAACTGGTCTAAGTCAATAGTTCTCCCACTTACCAAAGACTTTTGGGACTCTACCACTCATTACCCATTACTCAGCTCTACATATAGACAATATAAAATACCTTGGCATTAATATCTCTGCCACGACGTCAGAACTGATCAGCATTAATTATACTCCATTATTAAAAAAGATACAGGATCTCCAACGCTGGACTCCCCTCCCAATCTCACTTTTAGGATGAATAGAAACCATTAAGATGAAAATATTACTTCAGATAACTTATCTTTTTACAATGATCCCTGCAATACCCTCTGACAACTGTTTAAAACATTCAATTTTATTGGAAAAACAAAAACCCAGAATAGCGTTAACAACATTACAAAATGCTACAAAACTTGGCGGCCTCGAGGCACCAAATTTCCTTCATTACTTTCTTGCCACACAACTCCAGTTTTTATATGTATGGATTATGCAAAAAGATTACAAAATACCTTGGCTAGAAATTGAACAAAACATATGCAACACAACCTTAATCCAAGATCTTCCCTTTCCTCCCCACAAAATAAAGAAATCTTTTTTTCATTATAACACAATCAGTCTGCACAGAACTTTTGCAAATATACGGCATTATGGCAAAATCCAAATGTTTTTGAACAACCCGATTCATAACTCTCAATGGCAACCATAATAGACTCAATTACAACACCTGTTTGAAGACAATAGATTTATATCTTTCAATGAATTACAGAAGCCCTTTATGATGAGAGAAGATCAAAGGCCAGTTACGTCGCCCGGACCGGCGTCACCGGGGCCCCACCCTGGAGCCAGGCCTGGGGTGGGTGCTCGACAGCGAGCGCCTGGTGGCCGGGCCTTTCCCCACGGGGCCCGGCCGGGCTCAGCCCGAAGGAGCGACGTGGGGCCGTCCTCACGTGGACCCACCACCCGTGGGAGGATCCATAAGGGGCCGGTGCTAAGAGATCCGGGCGGCAGTCGACGGCGGGGCCCCGACGACCGGATCTCCGGACATGGAGACTAGCTCTGGGGACATGGAATGTCACCTCGCTGGGGGGGAAGGAGCCTGAGCTTGTGCGGGAGGTTGAGCGTTACCGACTAGATATAGCCGGCCTCGCCTCCACGCACAGTTTGGGCTCTGGAACCCAACTTCTTGAGAGGGGCTGGACTCTCCATTTCTCTGGCGTTGCCCGCGGGGAGCGGCGGCGAGCTGGTGTGGGCCTGCTCATTGCCCCACAGCTCAGCCGTCACGTGTTGGAGTTCTCCCCGGTGAACGAGAGGGTCGCGTCCCTGCGCCTTCGGGTCGGGGACAGGTCTCTCACTGTTGTGGCAGCCTATGGGCCAAACAGCAGTGCAGAGTACCCGGCCTTCTTGGAGTGCCTGGGGGGGGTACTAGACAGTGCACCCACCGGGGACTCCGTTGTTTCTCCTGGGGGACTTCAACGCCCATGTGGGTAACGACAGTGACACCTGGAGGGGCGTGATTGGGAGGAACGGCCTCCCTGATCTGAACCCGAGCGGTGTTTTGTTATTGGACTTCTGTGCTAGTCACAGTTTGTCCATAACGAACACCATGTTCAAGCACAAGGGTGTCCATCAGTGCACGTGGCACCAGGACACCCTAGGTCGGAGGTCGATGATCGACTTTGTGTCATCTGACCTCCGGCCGCGTGTTTTGGACACTCGGGTGAAGAGAGGGGCAGAGCTGTCAACTGATCACCACCTGGTTGTGAGTTGGATCCGCTGGCGGAGGAGGAAGCCGGATAGACCTGGCAGGCCCAAGCGTATCGTGAGGGTCTGTTGGGAACATCTGGCGGAGCCTTCTGTCAGGGGGGTCTTCAATTCGCACCTCCGGGAGAGCTTCTCTCTGATCCTGGGGGAGGTTGGAGACGTGGACTCCGAGTGGGCCATGTTCTCCACCTCCATTGTTGATGCGGCTGCCCGTAGCTGTGGTCGTAAGGTCTGCGGTGCTTGTCGCGGCGGCAATCCCCGAACCCGGTGGTGGACACCGGAAGTAAGGGATGCCGTCAGGCTGAAGAAGGAGTCCCTATCGGGCCTTGTTGGCTTGTGGGACTCCTGAGGCAGCTGACGGGTACCGGCGGGCCAAGGGTGCCGCGGCTCGTGCTGTCGTGGAGGCAAAAAACTCGGGGTTGGGAGGAGTTCGGGGAGGCCATGGAGGAGGACTATCGGACGGCCTCAAAGAAATTCTGGCAAACCCGTTCGCCGCCTCAGGAGGGGGAAGCAGTGCTCACCAACACTGTCTACAGTGCGGGTGGAGAGCTGCTGACCTCGACTGGGGATGTTGTCGGACGGTGGAAGGAATACTTTGAGGATCTCCTCAATCCCACTGTCACGTCTTCCGAGGAGGAAGCCGAGGCCGGGACCCAGAGGCGGACTCGTCTATCACCCTGGCCGAAGTCACTGAGGTGGTTGGCAAGCTCCTCGGTGGCAAGGCTCCGGGCGTTGATGAGATCCATCCCGAGTACCTTAAGTCTCTGGATGTTGCGGGGCTGTCTTGGCTGACACGCCTCTACAACATCGCGTGGCGGTCGGGGACAGTACCGCTGGACTGGCAGACCGGGGTGGTGGTCCCTCTGTATAAAAAGGGGGACCGGAGGGTGTGTGTTCCAATTACAGGGGAATCACACTCCTCAGCCTTCCCGGTAAGGTCTATTCCAGGGTACTGGAGAGGAGAGTCCGGCCGATAGTCGAACCTCGGATCCAGGAAGAGCAGTGTGGTTTTCGTCCTGGTCGTGGAACACTGGACCAGCTCTACACTCTCCATCGGGTGCTCGAGGGTTCATGGGAGTTTGCCCAACCGGTCCACATGTGTTTTGTGGATCTGGAGAAGGCATTCGACCGTGTCCCCCGTGGTGTCCTTTGGGGGGTGCTCTGGGAGTATGGGGTCCGGGGCCCTTTGCTAAGGGCTGTCCGGTCCCTGTATGACCGGAGCAGGAGCTGTGTTCGCATTGCCGGCAGTAAGTCAGACTTGTTCCCGGTGCATGTTGGACTCCGCCAGGGCTGCCCTTTGTCACCGGTTTCTGTTCATTATATTTATGGACAGGGCTGGAGGGGGTCTGGTTCGGGAACCACAAGATCTCATCTCTGCTGTTTTGCAGATGATGTTGTCCTGATGGCTTCTTCGAGCCAGGACCTGCAGCAGGCACTGGGGCGGTTTGCAGCCGAGTGTGAAGCGGCTGGGATGAGAATCAGCTCTTCTAATCTGAGGCCATGGTTCTCGACCGGAAAAAGGTGGTTTGCCCTCTCCGGGTGGGGGTGGTGAGCCTTTGCCCCAAGTGGAGGAGTTCAAGTATCTCGGGGTCTTGTTCACGAGTGAGGGAAGGATGGAACGCGAGATTGACAGGCGGATCGGTGCAGCGTCGGCAGTGATGCGGTCGCTGTATCGGTCCGTTGTGGTAAAGAAGGAGCTGAGTCGAAAGGCAAAGCTCTCGATTTACCGGTCAATCTACGTTCCTACCCTCACCTATGGTCATGAGCTCTGGGTCATGACCGAAAGGACAAGATCGCGGATACAAGCGGCCGAAATGAGTTTCCTCCGCAGAGTGGCTGGGCGCACCCTTAGAGATAGGGTGAGGAGCTCAGTCACACGGGAGGAGCTCGGAGTAGAGCCGCTGCTCCTTCACGTTGAGAGGAACCAGCTGAGGTGGCTCGGGCATCTGCTCAGGATGCCTCCTGGACGCCTCCCTAGGGAGGTGTTCTGGGCATGTCCCACCGGGAGGAGGCCCCGAGGAAGACCCAGGACACGCTGGAGGGACTATGTCTCTCGGCTGGCCTGGGAACGCCTTGGGGTCCCACCGGAGGAGCTGGAGGACGTGTCTGGGGTGAGGGAAGTCTGGGAGTCCCTGCTTAGACTGCTGCCCCCGCGACCCGGCCCCGGATAAGCGGAAGAAAATGGATGGATGGATGGATGAATTACAGCAGAAGTGCAAGACAATATCACCAAATCAAACACCTCATCAAGGAAAAAGTAAAGTTTGATGTCAACACATTAAAACATTTGTTGAAAAAAATCATAAATATCACCAACACAAAGAAAATAACCTCCAAAGCCTATGAACCAATTCCAAGCAGTTATGGGAACACCCTGACACCATCTTATACAAAATGGGAAAGGGACTTAAATTTCACTTCCAACCCTGACTTTTGGAGTCACATCTTCTCCATGACCACAAATATCAGTATACAACTTACACAACACAAAACCATCCATAGGTATCACTACATGCAAAACTGACTTCATAAAACAGGATTAATAGAAACAGTAATCTGCAAACAATGTGATCAAGATACTACAGCCGACATGCACACCATATGGGACTGTCCGCGCCACATGGGACTGTGAGCCCTGAGCCGGAGCCTGGGTCTCACGGAGCACGGATAAGGCCACTGTCTGGGGCTCTTCTCCGTGCCTGCCGAGGGTGCGCGATCCTCTCTCCTAACCCATGTTTTGCTAAGTCTCTATCACGTCACATGCGCACGGTTTGGAAGTGTGGCCCACACACGGCGCCACCTTCCCCGCTTCGGAGGTAAGATGTGGATCCGGCCGCACATCCACCGTCCTCCCCTGTTCAACCGCCACTGCCTGGGCTTTGCGAGTAGGCCAAGTGTGGCCCCCCTCCCCCTGATTGAGGGTAGGGCGAGGATTCACTTCCACCTGTCCCCCACACAGGTGCCACTGCGCTGAGCCCTGTGGCGTCTAGCGCTACACACGGGCTGATGTTGATGAGCCCTGAGCCGGAGCCTGGGTCTCACGAAGCACGATAAGACGCTGTCTGGGGCTCTTCTCTGTGGTCCGTGTCTGCCGAGGTGCATGCTCCTCTCTCCTCACCTGTTTTGCTTTGGTTAGTCTCTCCACCTTTCAGATGCACTCGGTTTGGAAGTGTGGCCCACACACACAGCAGCGCCACCATTCCCTGCTTCGGAGGTAAGATGTGGATCCGGCCGCACATCCACCCTCCTTCCCGGTTCAACCGCCACTGCCTGGGCTTTGGGAGTAGGGCCAAGTGTGACCCCCTCCCCCTGATTGAGGGTAGGGCAAGGATTCACTTCCACACCCGTCTCCCGCACAGGCGCCGCTGCGCTGAGCCCCGCATCGGGCATAGACCATGGCAGAGATGAGAAAAGGACTTCGGACACTAATCAAGAAGGCGTCACCTAATGCTGAGTGGTTATAACTGGAGGACACTGTGGATGTTTGTACAAGTTAAACTAGAGTCATCTCTGCCCGGAGCGGTTCGTGTTCTTGTCACGGCTGTGGACTCAGGAGAGGAGGTTATTTTTGATGGATTGGATGCCGTTCACAATCGGTAAGCGTGGTTTATTCTGCTATTGCCATGATTGTAGGTAAATATATATTGTGTGTGTTTCTGTAAAATGCTGTGTAGCTACTACACACAACACAATCTACATTCAATAGTTTATGTCACTTACGATGAATATTTTCAGCTCAAGTTTGTCAAACAATGCAGGATGTTTGTCTCGTAAATGCGCGTGCATGTTGATCGCGTTTTGCCCTCGGACCCGCAACTTTTTTCAGCACCAGACTCTGCACCAGAACAGGCACAGACGCAACAAGTGTCATTGCTATGACAGAGCGCCCTCTTGTGAGCAAACACCAAAACTAGCATCAAAGCGTTGTATTGAAAACATGAGGCAGTCTGGCGCCGTAAAGACTATTATAATCAATCGCGATTTTGAAAAATGCCACGAATGATTTATTGCAGACCGTTTCTATCACGATTTACGATATTATCGTGTATCGTCCCATCCCTAGTCTAGGGACAGGCAGGCAGTCAGAGCGCCTGGCTTAAGTCCTGCAGACGTAGGCTGTTAGGGACGATCTGACCCAGAGCTCTATATTAGATTCCACTGTTAGGAGAATAAACTTTTGGATAAATTTTACTTTTTGAATGTTGGTCGTCTTTCAACATACGCCAACAGAACTACCCCAAATGACAGAAGGAGCACCGACGGGTACTATATCAAACAACACACACAAGACTTATCTTTGTCAGAAGCTCTCTCCTCTTGGACAGTTGGAGGGCTGAGAAGAGAAGGCTGACTGGTCACAGAAGAAGACAGACAGGTCAGCAGGGCTGCAGCAAAGAGACGGCGGCAGGGTTATAGGAGGGCTGATGTCCATGGCCTTAAAGAAGCAAAGAAAATATATTATTAGTGTGCCTTTAAACTAGTCAGGTTGTTACTGGACATTTTTTTTTTTTTTTCTGCAATATGATACTAATTGTACTAATAATAATACTAGCAAAAATAAACTCACCTGGTTTATCAACGTCTCCATTTGGTCCCTGGAACTGGCCAGTGACGTTCCTGGAGTCACTTCCACATCTCCAGACTATAAAAACATGTAAACATTAGCCCATATTCTGTTTAAAATGATAAACATATTGGAGAATAAAAATAAACACAAGAAACAAAAGAAACCTTTTCCTCCAGGAAAGCATCCAGGATGACGACAAATACACACACATATACACATATATATATATATATATATATATATATATATATATATATATATATATATAATATATATATATATATATATATATATACACATATATATATATATAAAAACACATATATATATATATACATACACATATATATTATATATATATATAAATACATATATATTTATATACATACACATATATATTATATATGTATATATATACATACATATACACATACACACACAAACATACATAATTTTTATATATATATATATATATATATATATATATATATATATATATATATATATATTATTTACACACACACACATACATATGTACACACATACATATATACACATACATACACATAAATATATATTATGTGTGTGGGGCTATCTCTGGGCTATTTCTTCTGGGACTAAAGTGGCTACCCTGCTTTCTTAAGCTATCCATTTTAAACTTCAAGTTGTCAATAAGAAAATGCAGACGGCTGATTCTAAGCCCAAGCATCTTCCTGAGGTAGCGCTGAGTTAAGCTTGCTGCTCTCTGCCCTGGTTCTGGTGCTTTCTTCTGAAGTACCTTCGGTATTAATGGTTCTGCCTGCATCTAAGGTTAAATCGTAGGTGATTCTTATCTCTGCTAATTTTCTTGGCAATATTTTCCAGCTCTCTTGTCAGCTTGACGGTGGTAGGCCCGTAGTTCTTGAGAAGAAATCTGTGTAAACCCTCAGTCGTCCAGGTCTGATCCATGGCAAGACGAAGTTCAAATCTGTCAACTGGACAAATCGTTGTTTGATTTGAATTTGAATTAACCAGCAGTGTAAAGTTAATAAAAGTCAGATGTCTTACCTTTATCCTAAGTTCTGCGGACCGAGAGGAGAACAAAGAAAACCAACCAAACGATTTAGAAAACCAAAAAAACACGAATCCACGGGAGACAATCACGAACAAAAGACTGACGACAAGAAGCAGTCAACCACTGATCCGCAAATCGAGGAAAAGGCGGTAAAAAAAGGGGGTAAAAATGCTGTGAAAAGGCAGTAAAAATGCTGTGAAAAGGCGGTAAAAAAGCAGTGAAATTGCAGCTCAGTGACTCCAAGTGAAGAGGCCGAGCGGCGGGGAGGGGCTCCGCACCTGTATTTAACCCTTGTCCCCCAGAGGGTCACCGAGACCCCGAGTCGCATATTATGAACCTACGGTGGAGCGGCGGGGGTCCAGGAGACCCCGCAAGTCCGTTTATGAAAAAATAAAAATAAATCAATAAATGGAGAAGGACCTTGATGGGGGTCACCGGGACACTGGGTGATGGGTGTTCGATGTTAGGTAAGTTACGTAAGTTACGTAAGTTATTTTTAATTATTTATTATAGAATACGATAGAAGAAAAAAAATCAAGGTGTAGTCGTCGCAGCCGTTTATATTTTTCTTTAGATCGAATAGAGTAAGGAATTAACGTCATCCTTCTGACCCATGAATGTTTTCAAATCTGATGAAAGCGACTTATGGAGCGTATTTGACTTGGTTTGAGCCACTGTTGCACTATGTAAACAGCTGCCGTCCAACCAAAACCTGATAACACCAAATATATGAGAATATGTTTTTACAATCAAACATCAACATCACACTGTACGACTGGAACATGGAGCCGAGCAGCCGCCAAAACTGCACCGCAAAAAATGAACGTCTACAGAGTTACAGCGACTTGTATCCGAACAAGAGATGGTGATTTTTGATAAAACAACTTCAGACTGAATTCCCGGTTAGACCTGGACTATCACATGTTGGGTTATGTTACTGCTGCCCTATACTCCACCCTGAGCCTTTTCTGTTCATGCGTCCAGACTATGGAACAGCGCCCTCTGCCTGTCAGACCCACTCAGTCTTTAACGCAGTTTGAGACTAGACTGAAAAACCCACCTCTTCTCCCTGGCATTTAATACGAGCGAGGCAGGATATGTTGGTGTTTTATTGTTATTTTTCTGTGTCGTATTATAAGTATATTTGTTTTTTTTGTTTTTTACTTTCATGAGAGAGAAGCTCTTTTTTTCAGCTGAAGTTGTTTTAAATGTGCTGTATAAATAAAATTGAACTGAATTTAAATATATTTATTTTATTTTCAGCCAATACAAAAACTAAATTACATGTGGAATCAGACACAGCTACTGTTATACACCACTAATAGAACATTTTACTTTGAGCTGAATCATTTTTACTTGAATACATGTACTTTTAACTCAAACTGTCGACATTCATTTTGTGCAGTGAGAGCAAATGACAAAAGTGTGATCATCCCTAAGTCCCACTGCTGCTGCTGGGTGTGAGCAGAACTACTGCTGCTTGAAATAAATATAAGGACATGTGCAAGCATCTCTGCCATTGAGCCTAATGTTATTGTACATTGTCCTACCAAATAAATAAATAAATGAAAAAATGTGAGTTATAAGAAATGTTTTCATTTATTAGACCAGATTAATATAAAACTCGACTTAAATATGAAACATCCAAACAGCAGGATCTGAGCCTCAGATTCACCTGTCTCTGGGGACCGGGTTCACTGTACAAGCATCAAGAAGGAACGCACCACCTCCACATGTCCTGCAGGGGAGTAATTCTCATTTGTACCATATATGTGATGTATGTTTTTAGATTAGTTATGACACTGCATCATATGTACGATTAGACTAAACTCTGAGTGTTTTAGTGTTTCACCTTCTGCTGCTGCCACATGCAGAGCCGTCCTGGAGTCATAGTCTCTCTGCTCCATGTCCATCGAAGACAGGGCGAACCTGCACACGCCCAGGTCCCACCGGAGACACAAAAACAGGATTAAGACTCGGCATCAGCGCTCATCAAAGTCAAATCATAATGACTTTGAATGATAGTTTTTGACAGATCACCCCTGTCCTGTACTCCACTGGCTCCCTGTTCAGTTCAGAAATCACTTTTAAATTTTGATGTTTGTTTTTTAATGCAGTCAGTGGTCTTGCACCCTCCTACCTGTGTGAGATTTTAACCCCTCACCAACCAGCAGAGTTCTGTGATCTGCTGGGAAACATCTGCTGGAGGTCCCCCGGTCCCGGGGCAAACAGTGGGATGATCGCTCTTTTGCAGTGGCTGGTCCAAAACTCTGGAAGTCTTTGCCCATTGAGTTACGTTCCATCAATGACCTGCCTTTGTTCAAAGCCAAACTTAAAACCTACTTATTTCGAATGGCTTTTAGCACTTAGTGGCCCTGTTACACTTTCTTTATTTTAATGGTCTAATGTGCTTTGTCGACCTATTTGTATAATATTTATTGTTTTTTTTTATCTTCTTTTTAATGTTGTACAGCATTTGACCCTAAATGACCCTGTGTGACCCTGTATGACCCTGTGTGACCCTGTATGACCCTGTATGACCCTGTGTGACCCTGTATGACCCTGTGTGACCCTGTGTGACCCTGTGTGACCCTATATGACCCTGTGTGACCCTATATGACCCTGTGTGACCTGTGTGACCCTGTATGACCCTGTGTGACCCTGTGTGACCCTGTGTGACCCTGTGTGACCCTGTATGACCCTGTGTGACCCTGTGTGACCCTGTATGACCCTGTGTGACCCTGTGTGACCCTGTGTGACCCTGTATGACCCTGTGTGTTGCCTAAATGAGACTTTTTGTTTGCGTCACTGGTGGAGTTGGTGGTTGGGGCCAAACCCTGTAGAATCTTGTCAACTGAAACAGTTTGAAACAGTTTGAAATAATCTGACAATGGTTTGAGACAATCTGTTGTATTTGCATTCACTCCCCACACTTCATGGTGAGGGGGGGGACTGATGTGTGGGAGGAGTCTTGTACAACACTGACATCTGCTGGTCAAACTGTGGTAACACAAGTTTACACAAGTTATATGACACAAGAAAGAAAACAGAGATGATGTTTTTTGGATGTAGAGGCTTATAACAGAGAGTGTTCAGCTCAATTGAGCCACAGTCAAAACAGCGCCCCCATGTGGTATGTTTGTGCATGTTTTACACATCCAAATGATTCTAATGAAGGCGTGTGGAGTTTAAAAACACAGTGGAGCATTTGTTGTATGAATATTAATGCTCATGTTTGACTTATTCTGAGGCAGTTGTGACTAATTCAATTTAATAAATGAAGAGCTTCAAAATCACAACAAAACAGGAAGTACTCTCTCTCTCTCTCTCTGTCTGTCTGTCTCCCTTCCTCTAACCCAGTGTATTTCAACATTTTTTGAGCCGAGGCACATTTTTTTTTCACTGAAAAAATCACGAGGCACACCATCAGCGGAAAATGCTAAAAAATAAAACTGTGCAACCTTTATATAGCAAATAATATAAAGCCATTCTCATCAAAGTGTTTTGAATAGGAAACTAGTGCCAAATGTAAAGTCCTTTTCATTAGGCTGAAGATAATGAAAAGGACTTTAATTAAAGTTAAGGTTTAGTCCTGGTTCAGTCCTGGTTTAATCCTGGTGTAGTCCTGGTTTAGTCCTGGTTGAGTCCTGGTTTAGTCCTGGTTTAGACCTTGTTTAGTCCTGGTTCAGTCCTGGTTTAATCCTGGTTTAATCCTGGTGTAGTCCTGGTTTAGTCTTGGTTTAGACCTTGTTCAGTCCTGGTTTAGTCCTGGTTTAGTCCTGGTTTGGTCCTGGTTTAGTCCTGGTTTAATCCTGGTTTAGTCCTAGTACTCTGTACCCCAGTGTACAAGTAAAATATGGGTCTTTAAAAGTCTCACAAATGTACAGTTTTATTCCAAAATGATTCAAGTAAATGTACTTGAGTAAATATAACTGAGTACTACCCACCTCTGCTGCCCATAGATACTTATTGTACATAATGGAGTTTACTGTACAAGTATTTATTATGTTCAAAGTATATTGTGATATTTTTCACATGTATTTTATTATTATTTATTATTATTATTATTAATTTTATTTGGTTGGGACAGTGCATGTTGATGAACAGACATGACATGACAGACATGAACGTAAACACGCCAGGTTATAGCCAGAGGCTAATTTCCACCCGTTATTTTAGTTCCACTTGTGTATCTAACTGGCCTATTTAAATCCTTATTTATCTGGAAGAGTTTGGACTTTTTGTCTGTCCTTTGCTGTTACAACACTGCAATTTCCCCACTGAGGACAAACAAAGGTTTTCTTATTTGATTGATTTATTGATTTTCTTGTACAGATTGATTTGTGAATGTGTTTATGATTGAAAAGTGCCATGATATAACAGAATGACTTTGACATTTACAGCACAGACTTACATACACTTACATTACATGAGGAACAACATTGGAATTGAAAGTGTAAATCAAGTTTAAATTAAAAAAACAGATGTAAATGTAGATGTCAAATATGTAGAGTCTGAGTTTAGTTTTGCAGTAACAGTATGAACACTATTAGTCTGCATAATTCAAAGGAAACAGTGAAGAGATGCTGTGTTCCATCTGCAGTCCCTGAGACATACAAAAACACACACTACACAAACATACAGTTATGTCATGAGAAAAACACTAGAATGAAACCGATCAACTCAATATTGTGGAAAAATTGGCTATGTTTTATTAGATCAGGATTTTGTCATGATTTGAACTCTCCCCATGTCATATTTGATCAAGTTTAGAAAAGTTTGACAAAATAACTCAAATTTCAACACAAAAATAATAGTCATTTATTTATTTTTCATTATCGAAACATTCAACTTTTTTTCAAATTAGTCAAATATAAAAGGCACAAATTTGATCCAAACTGTGGAGAACAAAGCTGCTACTTCAGTTTAGTGAAATGTGCAGTGTCTCCAGTATTATAAGAAATCCAGATCCCAGCGTAAAGAGGCTGAGTGAACCTGGTCTGGACTCTGTGGAGGAGGCTCATGGTACTTTTAAAGACACTGTAAAACTCCAAAACCCCTGCACTGTGGTCCAGGTAAACACCGATTCTGGACCTGACCGGACTTGACACCTGGGACTGGACATTTTTAAACCAAAATGAATAACTGGTTTTGTCACAGTATAAGGCCCAGGATTTATCATTGTTTCCAAATCTACATTTATTACAGTCTCCTTTCCTCTGAATCTCTCTGTATGAAACTGGTATACGAGCAAACAACCCACTCCACTCCACCTCCCAGTAACATCGGCCCGTCAGACTCTCTCTACTCAGGACCTGAGCATGTTACTGAATCTGTCTGGATGATCTGGATGTCCCAGGTTTCTTCTCATAAATGTTGCTCTTCTGTTTCCATCAGACAGAGCGATTTCGGTGTGAGCTGTGTTTGGGTCCAGAGTGATTTCTGTAGAATAATATAAGAAGTCGTCTCTGGAGCTGAGTTCAGCTGGTGGCAGTAAAACCTGGACTGGACTCAGAGTGAGCTGGAGTGTGTCCCTGAGCTTGGACACAACTTTGGTCACTTCCTCAAAGTATCCCCGGTCCCATTTGTGAATGGTGGCTGACTTTCTGCTTTGTGTGTGTGGGGACAGTGAAGCGTAGCGCTGTATAAACTGGTTATGATCCTGGGTGAGCTCCAGTGTGTCCAGCTCAGAGAGGCTCCTCTTCAGCCCCCTCACGTCCTGCTGCAGCTGGTCCTGGAGCTCTTGGACTGGGCTCAGTTGGTTCTTCTCCTGGGAGCGGATCTGCTGCTCCACTTCAGAGCGTCTTTTCTCTAGGAGAAGGGCCATGTCTCTGAAGCTGTCGTCGCTGTGCTGCACTGCTGTCTGGGCAGAGCGGCTGATGTCCTGGGCCTCCTGTTGGAGCCTCTTCAGGTCTGTCTCTTTGTGCTGGAGGCTCTGGAGCAGCAGGGCCCTCCTGGCCGGCAGCGCTGCCTGCCTCTGAGCCCTCTCTGAGGCAGATGACACTATGTCATGACCCTTATGTTGGTCCACAGAGCAGAGGTAACAGTGCAGCTGCTGGTCTCTGCGGCAGAATAGTTCCATCAGTCTGCCGTGTTGAGAGCAGATGTTTTCCTGGAGCCTGTGAGATGGCGCCACCAGCTGGTGTTTCTTAAATGCTGCAGCTTCATAATGAGGCTGTAGGTGGCGCTCACAGTAAGAGGCCACACACTGCAGACAGGACTGGACAGCTCTCAGCTTCCTCCCAGTGCACACATCACAGGACACATCCTCAGGTCCGGCATAGCAGAGGGCAGCAGGGGGCGCTGTCTTCTTCATCTGCGCTACTAAACCTGCTAACATGATGTTTTTCACCAGGGCAGGCCTGGGGCTGAAGCTGAGGAGACATTCAGGACAGCTGTAGAGCTGTTTCTCGTCCTCTTGGTCCCAGTGCTGTTGGACACAGTTCCTGCAGTAGCTGTGTCCACAGGGAATAGTCACAGGATCCTTCAGTAGATCCAAACACACGGAGCAGGAAAAGGCTTCTTGGTCGAGTGCTTTCTGCGCCATCTCTCCTGGATCAGAAACAGTTTGACTTCGACACAAGTGAAAGTTAAGAGTGAGAGCTGCACCCACAGCTCTGTGTGGATCTGAGGAGGAAGCAGGAAGCGACGCCTCTTAAAGGCACACACATGTTTTATGAGAGTTCAAAAGAGACTGTGAGCAGTTTACAGTCACACACACAGGGTCATTGGGCACAAGTCAAACTATACAAAAGAGAATCAAAGAGGAACAAAGTGTAAAGGATCAGTGTAGTGCCACAGTGCTTTGGTGAGAGGAGGCAGGCTTTATAAACTTATCAACAAACACCACCTTCATCAGGCTCTTTCTACAAGGAAATGTGGCTTTATTTCCATCTGCAGTTTGACAGTAGAAAGAGAATTTACACCACAGAATTCTTGTGCGGCCTTCATCAGTTTTAACCTATGGCTCTTATAATGTTGTGATGTCGCCTGAAACAAGCTCATATATTTCAAATCTAATCACAATTAGACGATTAGTCTGAAAACTCAATGACATGTCGATATATAGTTCAGCTCTTTAAGGAAACAACAACCAGGAAATACTGCACCCTCTGCTGACAGGTGAGGACAGGTGAGGACACAGGTGACAGGTCACCCAGCTCTTACCTGCACTCTGCTCACGGCTCCCGCTCCTCGGACCTTACCTGCTTCTTGTTCCTGGTTCCGCTCCCTGCTCCCGTGTCTCCGGCTCTCACCTTGCTCCTCGTCGTCTGCTCCAACGCACTCCTTGTCCCTGTCTGTTTGCTGCCTTATAGATCCTATTTCTCACTATTGCAAATAAACACTGTTAAGCCGCTCCCGAGCTCTGTACTTTTGGTCCGCCTCACACCCCCCTTACGACAAGGTGACAAGTGAGGACAGGTGCAGGTGAGGACAGGTGAGGACAGGTGAAGAAAGGTGACAGGTGAGGACAGGTGAGGACAGGTGAGGACAGGTGAAGAAAGGTGAAGACAGGTGAGGACAGGTGAGGACAGGTTAGGAAACGGCCGCGAGGACAGGTGAGAACACGTGATGACAGGTGAGGAAAGGTGACAGGTGAGGACAGGAGAGGACAGGTGAGGACAGATGAGGACAGGTGAGAACAGGTGTGGACAGGTGAGGGCAGGTGCGGACAAGTGAGGACAGTTGACAGGTGTGGACAGGTGAGGACAGGTGTGGACAGGTGTGGACAGGTGAGGACAGGTGACAGGTGAGGACAGTGAGGACAGGTGAGGACAGGTGAGGACAGGTGAGGACAGGTGAGCACAGGTCACAGGTGACGACAGATGAAGACAGGTGAGTTCAGGTGAGGAAAGGTGACAGGTGAGGACAGGTGTGGACAGGTGAGGACAGTTGACAGGTGAGGACAGGTGACAGTTGAGGACAGGTGAGGACAGGAGAGGACAGGTGAGGACAGGTGAGAACAGGTGTGGACAGGTGTGGGACAGGTGAAGGCAGGTGAAAGATGAGGACAGTTGAGGACAGGTGAGGACAGGTGACAGATGAGAACAGGTCAGGACAGGTGACAGTTGAGGACAGGTGAGGACACGTAACAGGTAAGGACAGATGAGGACAGGTGAGGACAGTTATGGACAGATGAGGACAGGTGAGGACAGGTGACGAAAGGTGACAGGTGAGCACAGGTGACAGGTGAGGACAGGTGAAGACAGGTGAGGACAGGTGAGGACACGTGATGACAGGTGAGTTCAGGTGAGGAAAAGTGACAGGAGAGGACAGGTGAGGACAGATGAGGACAGGTGAGAACAGGTGTGGACAGGTGAGGGCAGGTGCGGACAAGTGAGGACAGTTGACAGGTGAGGACAGGTGGGGACAGGTGACATGTGAGGACAGGTGAGGACAGATGAGGACAGGTGAGGACAGGTGTGTACAGGTGACAGGTGAGGAGAGGTGACAGGTGAAGACAGGTGACAGATGAGGACAGGTGAGGACAGGTGAGGACAGGTGTGGACAGGTGAGGGCAGGTGCGGACAGGTGAGGACAGTTGACAGGTGAGGACAAGTGAGGACAGGTGGCAGGTGAGGACAGGTGAGGACAGGTGTGGACAGGTGTGGACAGGTGAGAGCAGGTGAGGACAGGTGACAGGTGAGGACAGATGAGGACAGGTGAGGACAGGTGTGGACAGGTGAGGACAGGTGTGGACAGGTGAGGACAGTTATGGACAGGTGAGGACAGGTGACAAGTGTGGACAGGTGAGGACAGGTGGTAGTTGAGGACAGGTGAGGACAGGTGACAGATGAGGATAGGTGAGAACAGGTGACAGTTGAGGACAGGTCACAGATGAGGACAGGTGAGGACAGGTGTGGACAGCACATTTCCTCGTGTCATTTCATTTGTATGATTTTTTTTTCTTATGATATAGAGACAGTAGAAACAGTCAAAGACATGAGACATTTGGACTTGACTCGTGTCATTTTAATGAGCCTGACAGACCAGCAGAACCACATTCTGATCTAAACTCAACAGGACAAATGAGCCGCTGTTTGTCTTCACTTTGACTCATTTTCTTTGAGTAAAGACTTGGTCCTAATCACTGCTCTTGTATATTTTATATAGAATAATTGTAAAAATAAAGCTGTGTCGGGGCGTGCAGACTGACGGACCAAAAGATGAAGACCAGGAAAGGTTTAACAGTGTTTATTAACAGTTTGCGAATAATAGTGCAATACGGGGAGCAGGGGTAGCGGGATACGGTGCGTGGTGTGGTGCGTGGTGAGGACAGTGTGTAAACTGCGTGGTGAGGACAACTGTGTAAAGCGTCATGAAAAGCACGATACAAGTCTTATGTCTTATTATAATTGTGAAAATGACTGAAGACAGATTGAATTTGCGTGTGGGATTGCACAGTTCCTGAAACCTGACACCTGAAACGTTCTGGCCGATCCTCCACAGTTAAACAGAGGCTGGTCTTGTTGTCCTTCTCCTGGATCGCAAACGTGTCTCCTTGCATTTCGTCGTCCCCAGGTCAGAACTGTTGACACGGATCTTCACCGCTGAGCCGCTGGGCAGTTTTGTGGCTAAAGACGTCATTTCTGCGAGTTTAGATGGAGAAGCACAACGGTCCAGGGGCGAATTTTAGACCTAAACAAGACAAAAATACATCAAGTTATTATAAACACAAAAGGGAAAAGGACAAATGTGTGTTACTAGTGCTGGAGTCATCTACGTCACAACACACAGAACAATCAGGTTTCGCACAGATGAAGCAGCTCACATGACGAGAGTTAAGAAGCACTGAGCTCTTCACCTACAGCAACTTTTGTCAATTTACCTTTTGGATATATCATGGCAAAGTACAATGTAAACTTTAGGAAAACTGTCTCCAGTTGAGATTAGATTTGCAAAGTTTGTTTGAATGATTTTCTGTTCAAAGTCCAAATTTAAACACGTCCAAGAGAAAAAGACTAAAATCTGAACTGACAAAATACAAGGATCACATTTCAGGACATGTTTGTACAGATCTAACCTGCAGGGGGAGCAGTTTTTATGAAGGATAAGACTGAACAGAGACACAGGGAGGGCATCTGACACACAGGGAGGACATCTGACACACACAGGGAGGGCATCTGACACACAGGGAGGGCATCTGACACACACGGGGAGGGCATCTGACACACACAGGGAGGGCATCTGACACACAGGGACATTGTGTGTCAGACCCAGAACACACTGTCCTTTTTTGTCCTGGTTTATTAAATGCAGATTAATTAACACAGCTCTGATGTTATTCGGGTTTATCTGGTTCAAGCCTCGACTAATAACAGGCTAAAAATAAAATAAAATGTTCCTGAAGTCGGACTAAACTCCGCCCACAACCACATTTCAAACAGAGCTGCTAAAGTGGGCGGGGCGGTGTGATTGGTCTCACAGGTGTCCAGGTACAGCCAGGTGTTATTAGAAACACCTGACTGTAATCAGGGCAGTGCTGTGTGATGTCACCAAATACCTGAAATTACCTGGAGGTTGGACACACCCATTTTATATGTTTGCAGAAGAGGTTAAACTTGTTATTTTGTGTTTTGGTCACAGTTTTCATCTGAACACGGCTCTTAAACACGCCACAGATCAGACCAGTTTTATCATGAGACTCGTGTTTTGATTTCACAGTTCATGTCATTCAAAAGTACCACATGATCTACTTTTGTCTCCCTGTTTGTGGCGTGGAGGCCGTCGCCGTGGAGATGTTACGGTTTCACCTGAAAAGTTTGACAATATGGCATTACGTTCATCTACAGTGGGGCAAAAAAGTATTTATTCAGCCTCCAATTGTGCGAGTTCTCCACTTAAAAAGACGAGAGAGGCTTGTAATTTTCATCATAGTTTCACTTCAACTATGAGACAGAATGAGGAAAGAATCCACAAAATCACACTGTTTGATTTCTATTCCCTTTGTTGCAGTGACTGAGGTCAAATGTTTTCTGTCTCAGGTTTTCACACTGTTGCTGTAGTTTGGCCCATTCCTCTTGCAGATCTCCTCTAGAGCAGTGATGTTTTGGGGCTGGACTTTCAACTCCCTCCAAAGATTTTCTCTGGGGTTGAGATCTGAGCCACTCCAGGACCTTGAAATGCTTTTTCTGAAGCCGCTCATTCGTCGCCCGTGTGTTTGGATCATTGTCTCGCTCAAAGTCCCAGACACGTTTCATCTTCAATGCCCTCACTGATGGAAGGAGGTTTTCACTCAAAATCTCACGATACATTGCCCCATTCATTCTTTCTTTACACGGATCAGTCGTCCTGGTCCTTTTGCAGAAAAACAGCCCCAGAACATGATGTTTGCTCCACAGTAGGTCTGGTGTTCTTTGGATCAACTCAGCATCTTTCTCCTTCAAACACAACAAGTTGAGTTTTTACCAAAAAGTTGTATTTTGGTTTGATTGTCCCAGTCTCTTCTGGATCATCCAAATACAAACTTCAGACGGGCCTGGACATGTCCTTAATCAGGGCGACACGTCTCTGCAGGATTTGAGTCCCTGGCGGCGTAGTGTGTTACTGATGGTGCCTTTGTTACTTTGGTCCCAGCTCTCAGCAGGTCATTCACTAGGTCCCCCGTGTGGTTCTGGGATTTTTGCTCCTCGTTCTTGTGTCATTTTGACCCCACGGGGTGAGATCTTGCGTGGAGCCCCAGATGGAGGGAGATTATCAGTGTCTTTCTTCCATTTTCTAATAATTGCTCCACAGTTGATTTGTTCACACAAGCTGCTCACCTTCTGCAGATTGAGTCTTCAGCCTGGTGCAGGTCACAGTTTTGTTTGTGGTTCCTCCATAGTGGAGTTTGGAGTCTGACTGTTTGAGGTTGTGGACAGGTGTCTTTTATACTGAGAACGAGTTCAAACAGGAGTCGTTAATACAGGGAATGAGAGGAGTACAGAGGAGCCTCTGAAAGAACAAGTTACACGTCTGTGACAGACACAAATCCTGTAGGTAACCAAACAAAACCCTTATTTTACACCATAATTTGCAAATAAATTCATTAAAAATCAGACAATGTGATTTCCTGGATTCTTTCCTCATTCTGTCTCATAGTTGAAGTGAAACTATGATGAAAATTACAGGACTCTCTCATCTTTTTAAGTGGAGAACTTAAACAATTGGTGACTGACTAAATACTTTGCCCCAATGTAACTGGCCTATTTAAATCCTTATTTATCTGGAAGAGTTTGGACTTTTTGTCTGTCCTTTGCTGTTACAACACCGCAATTTCCCAGATGAGGACAAAGCAGCAGAGAGAATGCAGCAGAGAGGGGGCAGCAGCAGTGAGAGTGCAGCAGCAGAGAGAGAGTGCAGCAGCAGAGAGAGTCTCATACTGGGAGCAGGTCTCTAGTCGGACAGGATCAGGGGTGGAGCCACAGTGGTGCTTTCAGGGGCAGCAGGAGAAAACACCTCACTCCCCTCGTTTTCACCTGTGACGTTCACTCTTCCTTCTCCACTTTTATTTTCTTCATCTGTGATACTTGCAGGTCCGTCCACACAAATTTGGGGGCTGGGGGCATGAAACCTCACACAGCCCCCCCTCTAATATAAATGGACAGGAAGAGGGTCTAATTCTGGGCCCCTTTGTTTCCCCTGTCGACTCACCTGGATGTCAGATTCGTCGTCATTTTGGTACAAATGAAAAAAGACGTGAGCTGTCCACAGGGGGGCAGCGGACTTGTTTCTTTTATGAAGTGGTTTTAGATCAATATTGTGATTTCAAATGTCATGGATTGTAACTATAGAGCAGACACAAGCACAACAGCTCTTCTTTAAAATGTTTTGGGTTTATGAATCAGCACATGGGACTTGTTCTCGTCACATAAAATGATCGTCTGCTCATCTCACTGTTTGTCTTCGTCCTATCTGGTTCCCAGTTGTGCTACCTGTTTGTTTACCTGCTCGTGTTCCTGCTCGTTTTCTTGCTCGTGTTCCTGCTCAGCACCCCTGCCTCCCTGCACTGCTCTGGACTCCCGTCTCCGACCCTGCTTCCCGGTACCGGTTTTGTTCCTGCCATGTTTGTTCCCTGCACCTCTGTGCCGGCCCTGGATCACGACCTGCACTCCTGCACCCAGCTTACTTCTGTGTCTACCGTCATTGTGTGTTTTGTCAATAAACTTGCCCCGAGTCCTGCATCCTTTGGTCCCTCTCACCTACACACATTACAACAACACACACTTTATTATTAGTCTGTAACATCTCTAAAGCTCAAATCGCTCTGTTCCACCTTGTGATGTCATCAAGTGGTAGTATCTTCAGGAGAAGATTGACAATTCCAGGTGTGAAATGATCCGAGTGATTCTAGGTGTTTGGAGAGTCACAACAGTAGCAGTGACAAAAGCTGCTGTTGTGTCCTTAAGCAAGACACTTGAGCCACATCACCCAAGTATAAATGTGATGCGAGAGTTTGTTTGTCCTCCTCAAATGAAGGACGTTACTTCATTTCATTTAAAGCTGCAATGCTTCACTTTACTTTCACCTTAAATGTCCCTCTGATCCACAGAGACCAAGTTACAGGTCTGATCTGTGGAGTGGCCAACCTGCTGCTCTGTGAAAATGCAGCTTTTTCACAGCATCTTGGAGCAATAAAACCATGGATATGTTTAAAGTCTTAGTGTGGAACATTCCAAGCAAAGCAATAACATCTCCAAGGAGACAAGCAGGTAGAGACCCTCCATCAGAAAAGTTACACAGTTCAGCTTTAAAATGTGTGGCTTGATTTTACTTTTTTAATATTAAAGAGGAGGTATTATGCAATGTTGCTCACTCATAAAAAAAAAAAAAAATGTCTGAAGAGGTTTTAGAGGTTTTCATCCATGTTTGAGTAATCTAGAGATCTCTCCTGAGCTCTATTCAAAACCTCCTTACAGTCAGCTGTAAGATCCTGTACGAGGCTCCGCCCACAAGCCTAGAATGTTCCAAAAGTGAGCTTTAAATGTTTCTATGGCATCATGGACTTTCCCTCTGCAGAAAGTTACTCACTAGAGATTTAATAAAAATATATATACAGACTCATCACAGTTACAAAAATACTACTACTATTACTGCTACTACTACGACTACACAAAAATACTACTACTATTACTGCCACTACTACTACACAAAAATACTACTACTATTACTGCTACTACTACTACACAGAGATCTACAACTACTACTACTACTACTACAACTACACAGATATCATCACAGTACATAAATATTACTACTACTACTACTACTACTTTGACAAAATAACTCAAATTTCAAAAATAATAGTAATTTATTTATTTTTCAGTATAAAAACTTTCAACTTTTTTTTTCAAATTAGTCAAAAATAAAAGACACAAATTTGATCCAAACTGTGGAGAACAAAGCAGCTACTTCAGTTTAGTGAAATGTGCAGTGCCATAAAACCCGACCCCAGTGTAGAGAGGCTGAGTGAACCTGGTCTGGACTCTGTGGAGGAGGCTCATGGTACTTTCAGAGACACTGTAAAACGCCAAAAACCCCTGCACTGTGGTCCAGGTAAACCCCGATTCTGGACCCGACCGGACCTGAGACCTGGGACTCGACTTTGTTAAAATAAAATGAATAACTGTGTTGTCACAATATAAGGCCCAGGATTTATCATTGTGCCCAAATACACATTCAGCAGAGTCTTTTCTCTGAATCTCTCTGTATGAAACTGCTATATAAACCCTCCCCTCGCTCCACTCCACCTCCCAGTAACATCGGCCCGTCAGACTCTCTTTGCTCAGGACCTGGGGATAGTCACTGAATCTGTCTGGATGATCTGGATAACTCTGGTCTTCACTCATAAGTGTTACTCTTCTGTTTCCATCAGACAGAGACAGTCCGGTGTGAGCTGTGTTTGGGTCCAGAGTGATTTCTGTAGAATAATATAAGAAGTCCTCTCTGGAGTTGAGTTGAGCTGGTGGCAGTAAAACCTGGACTGGACTCAGAGTGAGCTGCAGTGTGTCCCTGAGCTTGGACACAGCTCTGGTCACTTCCTCAAAGTATCCCCGGTCCCCTATGTGAATGGTGGCTGGCTCTGTGCTCTGTGTGTGTGGGGACAGTGAAGCGTAGCGCTGTATAAACTGGTTATGATCCTGGGTGAGCTCCAGTGCGTCCAGCTCAGAGAGGCTCCTCTTCAGCCCCCTCACGTCCTGCTGCAGTTGGTCCTGGAGCTCTTGGACTCGGCTGAGTTGGGTCTGCTCCTGGGAGCGGATCTGCTGCTCCACTTCAGAGCGTCTTTTCTCTAGGAGAAGGGCCATGTCTCTGAAGCTGTCGTCGCTGTGCTGCACTGCTGTCTGGGCAGAGCGGCTGATGTCCTGGGCCTCCTGTTGGAGCCTCTTCAGGTCTGCTCTTTGTGCTGGAGGCTCTGGAGCAGCAGGGCCCTCCTGGCCGGCAGCTCTGCCTGCCTCTGAGCCCTCTCTAAGGCAGAGGACACTATGTCATGACCCTTATGTTGGTCCACACACAGGGAGCAGAGCAGCTGCTGGTCACTACAACAGAATACATCCATCATTTTGTCGTGTTGAGAGCAGATGTTTTCCTGGAGCCTGTGAGATGGCGCCACCAACTGGTGTTTCTTAAGTGCTACAGCTTCATAATGAGGCTGTAGGTGGCGTTCACAGTAAGAGGCCACACACTGCAGACAGGATTGGACAGCTCTCAGCTTCCTCCCAGTGCACACATCACAGGACACATCCTCAGGTCCGGCATAGCAGAGGGCAGCAGGGGGCGCTGTCTTCTTCATCTGCTCTACTAAACCTGCTAACATGATGTTTTTTCACCAGGGCAGGCCTGGGGCTGAAGCTGAGGAGACATTCAGGACAGCTGTAGAGCTGCTTCTCGTCCTCTTGGTCCCAGTGCTGTTGGACACAGTTCCTGCAGTAGCTGTGTCCACAGGGAATAGTCACAGGATCCTTCAGTAGATCCAAACACACGGAGCAGGAAAAGGCTTCTTGGTCGAGTGCTTTCTGCGCCATCTCTCCCGGATCAGAAACAGTTTGACTTCGACACAAGTGAAAGTTAAGAGTGAGAGCTGCACCCACAGCTCTGTGTGGATCTGAGGAGGAAGCAGGAAGCGACGCCTCTTAAAGGCACACACATGTTTTATGAGAGTTCAAAAGAGACTGTGAGCAGTTTACAGTCACACACACAGGGTCATTGGGCACAAGTCAAACTATACAAAAGAGAATCAAAGAGGAACAAAGTGTAAAGGATCAGTGTAGTGCCACAGTGCTTTGGTGAGAGGAGGCAGGCTTTATAAACTTATCAACAAACACCACCTTCATCAGGCTCTTTCTACAAGGAAATGTGGCTTTATTTCCATCTGCAGTTTGACAGTAGAAAGAGAATTTACACCATAGAATTCTTGTGTGTCCTTCACCAGTTTTAACCTATGGCTCTTATAATGTTGTGATGTCGCCTGAAACAAGCTCATATATTTCAAATCTAATCACAATTAGACGATTAGTCTGAAAACTCAATGACATGTCGATATATAGTTCAGCTCTTTAAGGAAACAACAACCAGGAAATACTGCACCCTCTGCTGACAGGTGAGGACAGGTGAGGATAAGTGACAGGTGAAGAGAGGTGACAAGTGAGGACAGGTGAGGACAGGTGAGGACAGATGAGGACAGGTAACAGATGAGGACAGGTGAGGACAGATGAGGACAGGTAACAGGTGAGGACAGGAGACAGGTGGGGATAGGTGACAACTGAGGACAGGTGAGGACAGATGAGGACAGATAAGGACTGTTGAGGACAGGTGAGGACAGATGACAGGTGAGGGCAGGTGAGGAGAGATGAGGACAGGTAACAGGTGTGGACAGGAGACAGGTGAGGACAGGTGACAGGTGAGGACAGGTGGAAGGCGAGGACAGGTAAGGACAGGTGAGGACAGGTGAGGATAGGTGAAGACAGGTGAGAACAGGTGACAGTTGAGGACAGGTGAGGACAGGTGATAGGTGAGGACAGATGAGGGCAGGTGAGGACAGGTGACAGGTGAGGAGAGGTGGTGACAGGTGAGGAAAGGTGAGGACAGAGGGCAGATAAAGACAGGTGAGGACAGAGGGCAGGTAAGGACAGGTGAGGACAGGTGACAGGTGAGGACAGGTGGGGACAGGTGAGGACAGGTGAAAGGTGAGGACTGGTGAGGGTAGATGAAGACAGGTGAGGACAGGTGACAGATGTGGACAGGGGACAGGTGAGGACAGGTGACAAGTGAGGACAGGTGAGGACTGTTGAGGATAGGATAGGACAGATGACAGGTGAGGGCAGGTGAGGAGAGATGCGGACAGGTAACAGGTGTGGACAGGATACAGGTGAGGACAGGTGACAGGTGAGGACAGGTGGAAGGTGAGGACAGGTGAGGACAGGTGGAAGGTGAGGACAGGTGAAAGGTGAGGACAGGTGATAGGTGTGGGCAGGTGAGGACAGGTGACAGGTGAGGACAGTGAAAGGTGAGGACGGGTGAGGCAGGTGAAGACAGGTGAGAACAGGTGACAGTTGAGGACAGGTGAGGACAGGTGATAGGTGAGGACAGATGAGGGCAGGTGAGGACAGGTGACAGGTGAGGAGAGGTGAGGACAAGTGACAGGTGAGGACAGGTGGTGACAGGTGAGGACAGGTGAGGACAGGTGAAAGGTGAGGACAGGTGAAAGGTGAGGACAGGTGACAGGTGAGGACAGGTGGGGGACAGGTGAGGACAGGTGAAAGGTGAGGATTGGTGAGGACAGGTGACAAGTGAGGACAGATGAGGACAGGTGAGGACTGTTGAGGACAGGATAGGACAGATGGCAGGTGAGGGCAGGTGAGGAGAGATGAGGATAGGTAACAGGTGTGGACAGGTGGAAGGTGAGGACAGGTAAGGACAGGTGAGGGCAGGTAAGGACAGGTGAGGACAGGTAACAGGTGAGGACAGGTGGAAGGTAAGGACAGGTGAGGGCCGGTGAGCACAGGTCAGGACAGGTGAAAGGGTGAGGACAGGTGATAGGTGAGGACAGGTGAGGGCAGGGGAGGACAGGCGACAGGTGAGGACAGGTGAGGGCAGGTGAAGACAGGTGAGAACAGGTGACAGTTGAGGACAGGTGAGGACAGGTGATAGGTGAGGACAGGTGAGGACGGGTGACAGGTGAGGAGAGGTGAGGACAGGTGAGGACAGGTGACAGGTGAGGACAGGTGAGGACAGGTGAAAGGTGAGGACTGGTGAGGGCAGGTGAAGACAGGTGAGGACAGAGGACAGGTGAGGAGAGGTGAGGACAAGTGACAGGTGAGTACAGGTGGTGACAGGTGAGGACAGAGGGCAGGTAAGGACAGGTGAGGACAGGTGAAAGGTGAGGACAGGTGAGGGCAGGTGAGGACAGGTGACAGGTGAGGACAGGTGGGGACAGGTGAGGACAGGTGAAAGGTGAGGACTGGTGAGGACAGGTGAGGACAGGTGACAAGTGAGGACAGATGAGGACAGGTGAGGACAGGTGGTGACAGGTGAGGACAGGTGAGGGCAGGTGAGGACAGGTGACAGTTGAGGACAGGTGGGGACATCGAGGGACAGGATGAAGGTGAGGACAGGTAAGGACAGGTGAGGGCAGGTAAGGGACAGGTGAGGACAGGTAACAGGTGAGGACAGGTGGAAGGTAAGGACAGGTGAGGGCCGGTGAGGACAGGTCAGGACAGGTGAAAGGTGAGGACAGGTGATAGGTGAGGGCAGGGGAGGACAGGTGACAGGTGAGGACAGGTGAGGGCAGGTGAAGACAGGTGAGAACAGGTGACAGTTGAGGACAGGTGATAGGTGAGGGCAGGTGAGGACGGGTGACAGGTGAGGAGAGGTGAGGACAGGTGACAGGTGAGGACAGGTGAGGACAGGTGAAAGGTGAGGACTGGTGAGGGCAGGTGAAGACAGGTGAGGACAGTGGACAGGTAAGGACAGGTGAGGGCAGGTGAGGACAGGTGAAAGGTGAGGACTGGTGAGGGCAGCTGAAGACAGGTGAGGACAGGTGACAGTTGAGGACAGGTGAGGGCAGTGAGGACAGGTGAAAGGTGAGGACAGGTGATAGTTGAGGACAGGTGAGGACAGGTGATAGGTGAGGGCAGGTGAGGACGGGTGACAGGTGAGGACAAGTGACAGGTGAGGACAGGTGACAGGTGAGGACAGGTGAGGACAGGTGAAAGGTGAGGACTGGTGAGGGCAGGTGAAGACAGGTGAGGACAGGTGACAGGTGAGGACAGAGGACAGGTAAGGACAGGTGAAAGGTGAGGACTGTTGAGGGCAGCTGAAGACAGGTGAGGACAGGTGACAGTTGAGGACAGGTGAGGGCAGGTGAGGACAGGTGACAGGTGAGGAGAGGTGAGGACAAGTGACAGGTGAGGACAGGTGAAAGGTGAGGACAGGTGATAGGTGAGAGGACAGGCGAGGGCAGGTGAGGACAGGTGACAGGTGAGGACAGGTGGGGACAGGTGAGGACAGGTGAAAGGTGAGGGACTGGTGAGGGCCGGTGAAGACAGGTGAGGACAGGTGACAGTTGAGGACAGGTGAGGGCAGTTGAGGACAGGGACACAGGTGAGGACAGGTGACAGGTGAGGACAGGTGAGGACAGGTGATAGGTGAGGACATGACACAGGTGAGGACAGGTGACAGGTGAGGACAGGTGAAAGGTGAGGACAGGTGGTGATAGGTGAGGACAGGGGAGGGCAGGTGAGGACAGGTGACAGGTGAGGATGGGTGGGGACAGGTGAGGACAGGTGAAAGGTGAGGACAGGTGAGGGCAGGTGAAGACGGGTGAGGACAGGTGACAGTTGAGGACAGGTGAGGACAGGTGAGGACAGGTGATAGGTGAGGACAGGTAAGGAGAGGTGAGGACAAGTGACAGGTGAGGACAGGTGACAGGTGAAGACAGGTGAGAACAGGTGACAGTTGAGGACAGGTGAGGACAGAGGACAGGTAAGGACAGGTGAGGGCAGGTGAGGACAGGTAAGGACAGGTGAAAGGTGAGGACAGGTGATAGGTGAGGACAGGTTGGGACAGGTGAGGACAGGTGATAGGTGAGGACATGAGACAGGTGAGGACAGGTGACAGGTGAGGACAAGTGAGGACAGGTAACAGGTGAGGACAGGTGGAAGGTAAGGACAGGTGAGGGCCGGTGAGGACAGGTCAGGACAGGTGAAAGGCGAGACAGGTGATAGGTGAGGGCAGGGGAGGACAGGTGACAGGTGAGGACAAGTGAGGACAGGTGACAGGTGAGGACAGGTGAGGACAGGTGACAGGTGAGTACAGGTGAGGACAGGTGATAGGTGAGGACATGAGACAGGTGAGGACAGGTGACAGGTGAGGACAGGTGAGGACAGGTAACAGGTGAGGACAGGTGGAAGGTAAGGACAGGTGAGGGCCGGTGAGGACAGGTCAGGACAGGTGAAAGGTGAGGACAGGACAGGTGGTAGGTGAGGGCAGGGAGAGGACAGGTGACAGGTGAGGACAGGTGAGGGCAGGTGAAGACAGGTGAGAACAGGTGACAGTTGAGGACAGGTGAGGGCAGGTGAGGACGGGTGACAGGTGAAGACAGGTGAGAACAGGTGACAGTTGAGGACAGGTGAGGACAGGTGATAGGTGAGGACAGGTGAGGGCAGGTGAGGACGGGTGACAGGTGAGGAGAGGTGAGGACAGGTGACAGGTGAGGACAGGTGAGGACAGGTGAAAGGTGAGGACTGGTGAGGGCAGGTGAAGACAGGTGAGGACAGAGGACAGGTAAGGACAGGTGAGGGCAGGTGAGGACAGGTGAAAGGTGAGGACTGGTGAGGGCAGCTGAGGACAGGTGACAGTTGAGGACAGGTGAGGGCAGGTGAAAGGTGAGGACAGGTGATAGTTGAGGACAGGTGAGGACAGGTGATAGGTGAGGGCAGGTGAGGACGGGTGACAGGTGAGGAGAGGTGAGGACAAGTGACAGGTGAGGACAGGTGACAGGTGAGGACAGGTGAGGACAGGTGAAAGGTGAGGACTGGTGAGGGGCAGGTGAAGACAGGTGAGGACAGGTGACAGGTGAGGACAGAGGACAGGTAAGGACAGGTGAAAGGTGAGGACTGGTGAGGGCAGCTGAAGACAGGTGAGGACAGGTGACAGTTGAGGACAGGTGAGGACAGGTGAGGACAGTGAGGACACGTGATGACAGGTGAGGAGAGGTGAGGACAGGTGTGGACAGGTGAGGGCAGGTGCGGACAGGTGAGGACAAGTGAGGACAGGTGGCAGGTGAGGACAGGTGAGGACAGGTGTGGACAGGTGAGAACAGGTGTGTGACAGGTGTGGACAGGTGTGGACAGGTGAGGGCAGGTGAGGACAGGTGACAGGTGAGGACAGATGAGGACAGGTGAGGACAGGTGTCAGATGAGGACAGGTGAGGACAGGTGTGGACAGGTGAGGACAGTTATGGACAGGTGAGGACAGGTGACAAGTGTGGACAGGTGAGGACAGGTGGTAGGTGAGGACAGGTGACAGATGAGGATAGGTGAGAACAGGTGACAGTTGAGGACAGGTCACAGATGAGGACAGGTGAGGACAGGTGTGGACAGCACATTTCCTCGTGTCATTTCATTTGTATGATTTTTTTTTTCTTATGATATAGAGACAGTAGAAACAGTCAAAGACATGAGACATTATGGACTTGACTCGTGTCATTTTAATGAGCCTGACAGACCAGCAGAACCACATTCTGATCTAAACTCAACAGGACAAATGAGCCGCTGTTTGTCTTCACTTTGACTCATTTTCTTTGAGTAAAGACTTGGTCCTAATCACTGCTCTTGTATATTTTTGTACTTCTGCACTAAAGACGTTGACCCTGTTTAAATATGTGATGTCACCTTTTCACATTTCAATATTTGATTGACTCATTTGACTAAAACAGAGTTAACATTAAATCATTATATTTCAGATTTGAATGAGTCTTTTCTTTTCTTAAGTGGAGAGTGTTGCCATTATTCAAGCCCAAAGATGAGAGTGTTGTCAAAAAAAGACTTTGATTTTTCACATTCATAGAAGCAAATGTGAGTTTATTGGTTTAGTCCTGGTTTAGTCTGAGTCTAGACCAGTTGGGCTTTGAGCTGGTTTACATCTGTTTAGTCCTGATTCAAACAGCTTTAGTCCAACAGAATGTGGCTCATTGTTTCCTGTGTGTTTGAATGAACTTTAGTGAAACCATCTTTCGTTTGAGTCGATTTGAGAAAACAGAGAAAACATGGAGCTTTGAGACACTTTTTGTTTCATGTGGATACCGTATTTTCCGCACTATAAGGCGCATCGGAATTTAAGGTGCACTTTCAATGAATGGCCTTTTTTAAAAAACTTTTTTTTATATTTAGAGCGCACCTTATTATAAGGAGCATAGAATAGAAACTACTGTAGTAGCTGGGGTGTGTTATATGCATCCACTAGATCATAGGTGTCAAACTCTGCCCGCAGTGTAATTTTATTTGGCCCGCGAGGCAATTTCAAATTAATATTAGAGCTGGGCCCGCCGGTATTATACCGTGGCAGCGCTGTAACACCGCATTCACCGCTTATAAAACAACTGCTCTGCTGTTGTTTTGGCACGTCAATTAGGACAGAGGCAGACACGCCCCCTCCTCTGTGTCAGTAGCGTCTATGGCACATGTGTCAGACACAGGCCGCAGCCAGCAGCCCGCAGGTGTTTTACAGGCGCGGGACTGAGCGGGGAGGCGGGCTTCATTTCATTATTCATCAGCGTCATTAGCATAACAGTAAAAGTCAACTTTCAGATACACATCAAAAATGGCAAAACGGAAAGTGGACACTGAGAACCGGGGGTTTCAAACAGGTGGGAACATTAAACATGTTCACGGAGAAGGCTGGAAAACCTGTGTGGAGAAAGTGTGGCGGGTAATGAAAGAGTATAATCTGAGACTGCATCATGACATGAAACACGCGGACAAAGACAAGAATATGGACATGGAACAAAGGCTACAGAAGGTGGAAGAATTAAAACGAGGTCTTAAATCTGCCTGAGCGTGACAGAGGAGTTTTTGGCGTTACGTCCTATGGCACAACTACAGGAGATGTGTGATGTGTAAATGAGATGGAGCCTCGGGAAAAAACTCGTGGATTGACAAGACAGAGCACCTGTGATGTGTGGACACGGGAGCGGACCGGTGGACACGGGAGCAAACCGGTGGACACAGGAGTGGACCGGAGGACACAGGATTGTACCGGAGGACACAGGAGTGGACTGGTGGACACGGGAGTGTACCGGAGGACACAGGATTGTACCGGAGGACACAGGATTGGACTGGTGGACACGGGAGTGTACCGGAGGACACAGGAGCGGACCGGAGAACATGGGAGTGGACCGGAGGACACGGGAGCGGACCGGAGGACACAGGATTGGACTGGTGGACACGGGAGCGGACCGGAGGACACGGGAGCGGACCGGAGGACACGGGAGTGGACCGGAGGACACGGGAGTGGACTGGTGGCGAGGACACGGGAGAAGATCAGGAGGAAAACGTCACAGGTGAGCTGACAGCTTCTCACTGTGTCATACACCAGGAGTCGATGTGTCCCAATTTGCCCTAAAATGCGCTGTTCACATGGCGCATTTGTGCGGTACTTCGACCCGCACCTCGAAACCATCACGCTGCAGTTAACTTTATCAGAGCCATAGGTTTAAATTATCGCCAGTTCAAAACATTTCTGAGCGAGTTAAACGGAGCCTGGTGATTTGTCCTGTCACACTGAGGTGCGATGGATAAACCAGGGAAAGGTGCTGCAAAGATGTTTGAGCTGCGTGAGGAGATTTGTCTGTTCTTGGAAAGCAAAGGGAAAGACACAACACAACTCTGAGACGAAACGTTTGTGTGTGAAATGTGTTTTCTGTGACATCACGCGTCTGAATGTGATGAACCTGCAGTTGCAGGTCGGTTCGATCAGTCCGGCCCTCGGCTTGTAGCAAATCTTTTCATTTGGCCCCCGGTCCATTTGAGTTTGACACCCATGCACTAGATGGAGCTAAAGGGAATATCAACAAAACACTCAGATAAGTCAGTCAGTCAAACTTTATTAATAGAATATTTTTAAAAAATGTTCTCAAAACTTTGTTCACTCACAAAACAAGTTAATGCATTCACAATATAGTAACTCAAAATAGTGCAAAGCAATAACAACAACTTATCAATAACTGATATTGTGAATGTCCATATTCACAATATCTCCCCTTGTTCAGTAGTAAACATGTGAAAGAAACACATAAAGCTCACTTGTTCAGTTCATTCCTCATTCACGAAACCCTCGAATTCTTCCTCTTCAGTGTCTGAATTGAACAGTTGGGCGAGCTTGGCATTCAAAGTGCCCGATTCCATCTCGCCATTATCTGAGTTGGTGTCGATGCTGTTGTCGGGCAGTTCAGTGACAATTCCTGCCTTCGTGAAATCTCGGACCATAGTTGAGACTGATATATGACCCCAGGCATCCGCAATCCATTGGCAGATTGTGACGTATGTCGCTCGGCGCTGTCTCCCCGTCTTGGTGAACGTGTGTTCGCCTTCTGTCATCCGCTGCTGAAGTTCTTTTGTCAATCCACCCGGAATGACGGCAAGCACCGAATTAGTGTGCTTCACTTGTTTTTTGACATCATCGGTGATATGGGCACACATGGAATCATAGATCGATAGGGACGGAGCTGTGTGGAAAAAGCCACTTCCAAAGTCAAGCCAAAAAGTCAAGCCGGTCTCTTGACGTAAATTTCTCTAAGCCACTCACTCATCTTTTCTTCATCCATCCCTTTGGGTTAGTTTTGATGACAACGCCGGCTGGAAATTTTTCTTTTGGTAAGGTCTTCCTTTTGAAAATAACCATTGGTGGAAGTTTATGGCCATTAGCCTGGCATGCAAGAACTACCGTGAAGGATGCCTTCTCATTCCCTGTTGTGCATATATTCACCGGACTGGTCCCCGTTTTCTTCACAGTACGGTTTACAAAAATATCAAAGGTGAGTGGAACCTCGTCCATATTGATGATGTGCTCTGGCCGTATTTTCTTTTCAGTGATCTTGTTTTTGCAGTATGCGTGGAAAAGGGCCAACTTTTCTTGGTAATCTTTTGGTAGTTGCTGCGAGACGGTAGGTTGTGTGCGGATGGAGAGATTACGTCTTTTCATAAAACGAAAGCACCAAGAAGGAATGCCTCTAAATTCATTGATGTTCATGTTGCTAGCTAGCGCTGTTGCTAGCGCTCTTGCCTTCATTTGAATAGTGACTGTAGAGATGCTTCTACTTGCTGCTCTCTGTTCAACAACCCACTGTTCGAGTTTGTCCTCCAACTGTGGCCATCTTGCTTTGTTCCTTCGGAACCTCTTTTTAGTTTTCTTTACTTGATGCAGGTCGTCTTGTTGCTTCCTGCACTTCTGTACCGTTGACTCATTAATGTTGAATTCTCTCGCTGCTGCTCTATTCCCATGTTCTACTGTGTGACTGATAGTTTTGAGTTTGAACTCTGCGTCGTAAGCATGTCTCTTGAAATGTGCCATTTTGGGGGACACAAGTGGTGTGGGACTGGAATTCTGCTTTACCGTTATTACCGCCATTACAATCGGCAACGCCCCCTGACTACGGTTGCCAAAATTAACCAATATTGATCCATATATAAGGTGCATCGGATTATAAGGCACAGTGTGGGTTTTTGAGAAAATTAAAGGCTTTTAGGTGTGTCTTATAATGCGGAAAATACTGTACACAGAAATTACACACCGACTTTTATTTACTTATTTGTAAAAAAAAATGCATCATATTCCATTTTTAATCAATAGTTACATGTAAACAGATACGTTTGGGGCATGGGTGTCAAACTCAAATGGACCGGGGGCCAAATGAAAAGATTTGCTACAAGCCGAGGGCCGGACTTATCAAATGTTCACTGAAAAAATTTAAAATGACCGCACATAGTCTAGTGAACCTAAACTGAACCTACTGAAAACCTAACAAATATATTACTATATGATGGGATCGGATAAATGAAGCAATATTTTCTTATGGCTTTGTCAGTAATTTTTTATTTTCAACAGGCACAAAAGACAAACTTCCTTTATAGAAAAATCCCCATAACATGCACATTAATGAATGAAGTGGGATTATTCAAGGCACCATCAGTATATTTCCTCAGGGAAATGGCAAAAGTAGGCAAAATTTACTTCAAAGAAATAAATAATATCAGCAGTTTTCTATCAGTCACTCAACTGAAATATTTTTAAAACATAATTGGATTGAAATACAATAAAATAAAGTGCAAAACTGTATGGATGAGAGAAAAACAACACTTTGTGTGCCTCCCACAGAGTCAGTTTGGTTTTAAACACTTTCACTGTCCTGCACATCTCAGAGACACGACCCCGACCTGCAGCTGCAGGTTCATCACATTCAGACTCGTGGTGTCACACATTTCACACACAAACGTTTCATCTCGGAGTTGTGTTGTGTCTTTCCCTTTGCTTTCCAAGAACAGACGAATCTCCTCACGTAGCTCAAACATCTTTGCAGCACCTTTCCCTGGTTTATCCATCGCACCTCAGTGTGACAGGACAAATCACCAGCTCCGTTTAACTCGCTCAGAAATGTTTTGAACTGGCGATAATTTAAACCATTGGCTCTGATAAATTTAACTGCAGCGTGATGGTCTCAGGACATGTTCCATTTTCAAGGCTTTACCACAGAACTGCCGTGTCCCATCGATGTTCGAGGTGCGGGTCGAAGTACCGCACAAATGCGCCATGTGAACAGAGCATTTTAGGGCAAATTGGGACACGGCCATCGACTCCTGGTGTATGATACAATGAGAAGCTGTCAGCTCACCTGTGACGTTTTCCTCCTGATCTTCTTCCGTGTCCCCGCCACCAGTCCACTCCCGTGTTCTCCGGTCCGTTCCTGTGTCCTCCCGGTAACTCCCGTGTCCTGCAGTCCACTCCCGTGTTCTCCGGTCCGTTCCTGTGTCCTCCGGTACACTCCCGTGTCCTGCAGTCCACTCCTGTGTTCTCTGGTCCGCTCCCGTGTCCTCCGGTACACTCCCATGGAGTGGTCCACTCCCGTGTCCTGCAGTCCACTCCCGTGTCCACCGGTCCGCTCCGTGTGTCCTCGGTCCACTCCCGTGTCCTGCGGTCCACTCCCGTGTCCTCCGGTCCACTCCCGTGTCCTCCGGTCCACTCCCGTGTCCACCAGTCCAATCCTGTGTCCTCCGGTACACTCCTGTGTCCTCCGGTACAATCCTGTGTCCTCCGGTCCACTCCTGTGTCCACCGGTTTGCTCCCGTGTCCTCCGGTCCACTCCCATGTTCTCCGGTCCGCTCCTGTGTCCTCCGGTACACTCCCATGTTCTCCGGTCCGCTCCTGTGTCCTCCGGTACACTCCCGTGTCCACCAGTCCAATCCTGTGTCCTCCGGTACAATCCTGTGTCCTCCGGTACACTCCCGTGTCCACCAGTCCACTCCTGTGTCCTCCGGTACAATCCTGTGTCCTCCGGTACACTCCCGTGTCCACCAGTCCACTCCTGTGTCCTCCGGTACAATCCTGTGTCCTCCGGTCCACTCCTGTGTCCACCGGTTTGCTCCCGTGTCCACCGGTCCGCTCCCGTGTCCACACATCACAGGTGCTCTGTCTTGTCAAATCCACGAGTTTTTCCCGAGGCTCCATCTCATTTACACATCACACATCTCCTGTAGTTGTGCCATAGGACGTAACGCCAAAAACTCCTCTGTCACGCTCAGGCAGATTTAAGACCTCGTTTTAATTCTTCCACCTTCTGTAGCCTTTGTTCCATGTCCATATTCTTGTCTTTGTCCGCGTGTTTCATGTCATGATGCAGTCTCAGATTATACTCTTTCATTACCGCCACACTTTCTCCACACAGGTTTTCCAGCCTTCTCCGTGAACATGTTTAATGTTCCCACCTTGTTTGAAACCCCCGGTTCTCAGTGTCCACTTTCCGTTTTGCCATTTTTGATGTGTATCTGAAAGTTGACTTTTACTGTTATGCTAATGACGCTGATGAATAATGAAATGAAGCCGCCTCCCGCTCAGTCCCGCGCCTGTAAAACACCTGCGGGCTGCTGGCTGCGGCCTGTGTCTGACACATGTGCCATAGACGCTACTGACACAGAGGAGGGGGCGTGTCTGCCTCTGTCCTAATTGACGTGCCAAAACAACAGCAGAGCATTATGGGATTTGTAGTATAAGCGGTGAATGTGGTGTTACAGCGCTGCCACCGTATAATACCGGCGAGCCAGCTCTAATATTAATTTGAAATTGCCTCGCGGGGCCAGAGTTTGACACCTATGGCATAAGCGATTGGGCACTTACTTTAATGAGGCTGCGCTCAATGCCATGCACTGATACCTAAAAAGCTCATGCACATCAGTCACACAGGAGAAACTATAGAAAACCCCAGTACGGCTCCTACATACCAACCCCTAATTATTGCCTGGTAATAATTATCCATCACCACCTACTTGGAGGAAAGAAATAAACCATATTAAATCGTACTAAAACAGAATACTTGTTTTTATACATGTTTTTCTGCCTTGCAAAACATCATTACCAATCCTTCCTCATCCAAGATCTGAGCCCACAGGATGGAGTTCAGGACTTCAGGTGCCTGAAACTTATGGACTTTACAGATCCACTGGATCCTTACGAAATCTGGTGAGAACAATAAGCAAGAAACTTGTAAGGTCAGAAAGCTCAATATGCTTTTAGAATAATGAGAGAATTATTTTTTCATTACTTTCTTCAAAGTCAGGATTTTACATACAGTAATGTTATTATGCATTTAACAATTTGGGTAAACCCAGATGATGATGTCATGTCTATGGAAGCTTCTGTTTATGGACAACATTTGAGTTCATTAGAGACACACCTGTGGATGTATCTGAAGTGACACCAGAAACACTGTTTCTTTGTGTAACATCATGAGAAAAGTGAAAAAAAGCCAAAATATCAGGAAGAGAATTGTCAACTTGCACAAGTCTACATCATCCCTCCAGCGCAATTTCCAGATGCCTGAAAGAGCCATGTTCATCTGTTCAAACAGTTATGCGCAAGTATAAACACTATAAGAATGTCCAGCCATCATTTCAAGAAGGAGATTGGTTCTCTTGTGGTTTAACAAAACTAAATTGAACTGTTTGGCCTTAATGAGCATCGTTATATTTGGAGAAAAACAGGGAATCTTGCAAGACTGAGAACACCATCCCAAATGTAAAATACCGGGTGGCAGCATCATGTGATGGATTTTTTTCACAAAATGGATAAGATTATGAGGAAAGAACATTATGTGTAAATACTGAAGCAAGACATTAAGCCAGGGAGTTAAAGCTTGAGCGCAAATGGGTCTTTCAAATGAGCAATGATCCGATGCATACTGCCATACTGGTTATAAAGAGGCTTAAGGATAACAAAGTCACAGTTTTGGAGTGGCCTCCTGATCTCAGTCCTATTGAAAATGTACAGGCACACCAGAAAAGGAATGTGCGAGCCAAGTGGCCTACAAACTTAGCTCAGTTACACAAGTTCTGTCATGAGGAAAGGGACAAAATTCTTGCCAATTATTGAAGCTTGTGGAAGTATATCACAATTGATCCAAGTCATAAAGTTTAATGGCAATGGTACCAAATACTCATGAAATGTACATGAACTTCTGACTTTGAAGAAGGTAATGCAAAAATCCTTGTCTCATTATTTTGGCATTTAGTATATAGAAAATATGTTTTTAATCCTATTTGAACTAAAACAGTAAAAGTTTAGTCTGATTTCATGTCAGACAGTGAGGAAAACAAACAAACAAACAAAAAAAAAAAAAATAGGTGTCTTTTAATAAAGTGTATGCGGGCTTCTGGTATCAACTGTATGTACCACACCCTCCCATTACAACAGACCAACAGGTGCAACTCGCTCTGCATAATCTTTGGCAATGATCCCAGACATGAACATGACATAATCACAATGAAAAGATTAATCTTTGGACAAGTGTATTTAGAGCAGGGGTTTTTTCCTTTATTGCCAAAACCAATGCTATAGTGGCCATCCACCACCTTGACTCTGAGACTGAGTCCATGAATGCCCTTTAGACGGACTAGTTTAGTCCTGGGTTAGTCCTGGTTTAGTCTTAATTTGCTTCTGGTTTAAATTGGGTTCAGTCCTGGGTTAGATCTCATTTAGTGCCCAAATTTCAGAAATTTTCAGGCGCATTCTGCCTCCACCCAGGGTAAATGCTGGTGCTATATTATAAAACTCTACAATATTTAAAAACAGAAAATGCAATGTAAAATAAATGCATTTATGAATTTATTTGTGAATGAAAAGTTCCAGTGTAAAGATGGTCCTGTTTTCCTTCACCCTTATATAACCAGTGTGACTCATTGTGGCCCTAAGCGACTTTTACAAATGCACTTACATTACATGAGAAACTATAATGGAATTCAAAGTAGAAATGAAGCTCAAAGTTAAAACAAAAATATGGAGAGAATTAGGGAGGCAAAGATCCAGCTTTTCACTCCCGATATCGATACTTTGACTTTAAGTATCTGCTCAAACCAACATTAACCGATACCAGTGTAGGGACAGAAAATGTCTCTTATTTCCTTAAAACACAGTTGACTTTTTACACAAGAGATTCAACAGTGTTTTGTAAGTGTTAGTTCACCTTCACCTCAGACTGAACAGCTTTGGATGACGAAAAGTTCAAACATTATGACACGTTCTTGGCCAAAATTAGCCAATCAATCAATCAAAATCAATTTTGTCTAATTAGTAAAAAATTAAGCTCACAAATTTGATGCAAAACTGTGGAGAACAAAGCTGCTATTTCAGTTTAGTGAAATGTGCAGCGTCTCCAACATAACAAATCCAGACCCCAGTGTAGAGAGGCTGAGTGAACCTGGTCCTGACTCTGTGGAGGAGGCTCATGGTACTTTCAGAGACGCTGTAAAACGCCAAAACCCCTTCACTGTGGTCCAGGTAAACCCCGATTCTGGACCCGATCGGACCTGACACCTGGGACTCGACTCTGTGAAACCAAAATGAATAACTGGTTTTATTACAGTGTAAGACCTAGGATTTATCATAGTTTCCAAATAGATATTCATCATAAAGTCCTTTCCTCTGATTCTCTCTGTTTGAAACTGCAATACGAGCCCACCCCCTGCTCCACTCAGGACCTCATACATCAAAAGACTAAATCTGTCTGGATGATCTGGATAACTCTGGTGTTTTCTCATAACTCATTTCAAGCATGCTGTGGTCAGACCTCTTCTAAAAAAAACCCAACCTTGATCCTGCTATTCTGTCAAATTTTAAACTCATATCCCATTTGCTGTTCCTATCCAAGTTTTTGGAAAAGAATGTTTTCTTAAATTTCTTAAATTATTTCTATTTATCTATTATCTTGTTATTTATCTATTATCTTGTTTTATTTTATTTCCTTCTGTTCTATGTGTGCAGTCCCCACTGTGGGACTAATAAAGGCATATCTTATCTTATCTTATCTTATCTTTCTTACAGTTACATTCTTTTCTGGAAAACAATCACATTTTTGAAAAAATCCAGTCTGGCTTCAGGACAAGACACAGCACTCAGCACAATCTGCACTGCTGTCATGATCCCTGTCTGTTCCTGCCTGTTCCTGCCTCCTTTGTGTGCTCTGCCCCTCCCTCACCTGTCTGAGCCTGGAGCTGGGAGGAGTCCTGGCTCCTCCTATGCGCACCTGGACTCCATTAGCGCAATCAACGCCACTTGCACTGAATAAGAGGAGCCAGGGCCCAACACTCTGGGCCAGATCGTCTGTTTGTCATCGTCCTGTTTGCCTCACTGCATGTCGACCTGCTTGTTTCACTGTTTGTCTGCCTGTGTTCCTGCCTGTGTTCCTACACTTGTTCCTGTTCAGCACCCTGCCTCCCTGCACTGCTCTGGACTCCCGTCTCCGACCCTGTCTCCCGGTACCGGCTTTGTTCCTGCCATGTTTGTTACCTGCACCCCTGCACCCAGTTCCTCGTATGATCTCCCGTCACTTGTTTTGTCTGTCAATAAACACCGTAAAACTTGCCCCGAGTCCTGCATCTTTTGGTCTTCCTCACACCCCACATTACAACAGCTGCTCAAAGTGCAGAATGACATTCTTTTATCCCTTGATGCGAAAAAGCCTGTGCTGCTAGTTATGTTAGACCTTACTGCAGCGTTTGACACCGTGGACCATTCAGTCCTCCTAACACGTCTGGCCCAAGAGGTCGGCCTTCAGGGACCAGTGCTGCAGTGGTTTAGGTCATATTTAACAGAAAGGACTTTCTCTGTTATGATTGGTGACCTCTCCTCCTCCTCTATCCCTTTGATCTCTGGTGTGCCACACGGATCCATTTTGGGCCCTGTTCTATTTTCTCTGTACGTGTTGCCTTTAGGTGCAATTATCTCAAATCACAACGTGTCCTTCCATCTGTGCAGATGATTTACAAATCTACCTGCCAGTTGTCCCTAATTCCTCTGACAGTCTGGAATCCATCAAAAGATGTTTAGATGATATTAAATTATTGTCATTTTGGGCCCCCACTTTAAAAACTGTCAAAAATGTGGGGGTGAAATTGGATATCAGTCTAAAATTTGATAAACAAATAGATTCTGTTGTCAAAGCAAGCTTCAGCTCCGCCTCCTGGCAAAGGTTAAAACCTTCTTGAGCCATGGTGACCTGGATAAATCTATCCATGCCTTTATTCGTTCCCTCATAGATGACTGTAATGCTCTACGTGGGGATTAATCAAGTTGGTCTTCACCTTTTGCAGCTCGTGCAAAACGTTGCAGCTCGCCTGCTCACTGACAGTGAAACATGACCAGATCACCCCTGTCCTGTACTCCACTGGCTCCCTGTTTCAGTTCAGAAATCACTTTTAAATTTTGATGTTTGTTTTTAATGCAGTCAGTGGTCTTGCACCCTCCTACCTGTGTGAGATTTTAACCCCTCACCAACCCAGCAGAGTTCTGTGATCTGCTGGGGAAACATCTGCTGGAGGTCCCCCGGTCCCGGGGGCAAACAGTGGGATGATCGCTCTTTTGCAGTGGCTGGTCCAAAACTCTGGAAGTCTTTGCCCATTGAGTTACGTTCCATCAATGACCTGCCTTTGTTCAAAGCCAAACTTAAAACCTACTTATTTCGAATGGCTTTTAGCACTTAGTGGCCCTGTTACACTTTCTTTATTTAATGGTCTAATGTGCTTTGTCGACCTATTTGTATAATATTTATTGTTTTTTTTATCTTGTTTTTAATGTTGTACAGCATTTGACCCTAAATGACCCTGTGTGACCCTGTATGACCCTGTGTGACCCTGTATGACCCTGTATGACCCTGTGTGACCCTGTATGACCCTGTATGACCCTGTGTGACCCTGTGTGACCCTGTGTGACCCTGTATGACCCTGTGTGACCCTGTGTGACCCTATATGACCCTGTGTGACCCTGTGTGACCCTGTGTGTTGCCTAAATGAGACTTTTGTTTGCGTCACTGGTGGAGTTGGTGGTTGGGGCCAAACCCTGTAGAATCTTGTCAACTGAAACAGTTTGAAACAGTTTGAAATAATCTGACAATGGTTTGAGACAATCTGTTGTATTTGCATTCACTCCCCACACTTCATGGTGAGGGGGGGACTGATGTGTGGGAGGAGTCTTGTACAACACTGACATCTGCTGGTCAAACTGTGGTAACACAAGTTTACACAAGTTATGAAACAGAAAGAAAACAGAGATGATGTTTTTTGGATGTAGAGGCTTATAACAGAGAGTGTTCTGCTCAATTGAGCCACATTTATGCAGTGAAATGTCAAGCACAAAACAGCGCCCCCATGTGGTATTTTTGTGCATGTTTTACACATCCAAATGATTCTAATGAAGGCGTGTGGAGTTTAAAAACACAGTGGAGCATTTCTTGTATGAATATTAATGCTCATGTTTGACTTATTCTGAGGCAGTTGTGACATGTGACTAATTCAATTTAATAAATGAAGAGCTTCAAAATCACAACAAAACAGGAAGTACTCTCTCTCTCTCTCTCTCTCTCTCTCTGTCTGTCTGTCTCCCTTCCTCTAACCCAGTGTATTTCAACATTTTTTGATCCGAGGCACTTTTTTTTTTCACTGAAAAAATCACGAGGCACACCATCAGCGGAAAATGCTAAAAATAAAACTGTGCAACCTTTATATAGCAAATAATATAAAGCCATTCTCATCAAAGTGTTTTGAATAGGAAACTAGTGCCAAATGTAAAGTCCTTTTCATTAGGCTGAAGATAATGAAAAGGACTTTAATTAAAGTTAAGGTTTAGTCCTGGTTCAGTCCTGGTTTAATCCTGGTGTAGTCCTGGTTTAGTCCTGGTTGAGTCCTGGTTTAGTCCTGGTTTAGACCTTGTTTAGTCCTGGTTGAGTCCTGGTTTAAACCTTGTTCAGTCCTGGTTTAGTCCTGGTTTAGTCCCGGTTTGGTCCTGGTTTAGTCCTGGTGTAGTGCTGGTTTTTCTACTCAATATTGTAGAAAATGGGCTATGTTTTATTAGAGATCAGGATTTTGTCATGATTTGAACTCTCCCCATGTCATATTTGATCAAGTTTAGAAAAGTCTGACAAAATAACTCAAATTTCAACACAAAATAACAGTCATTTATTTATTTTTCACTATCGATACTTTCAACTTTTTTTCAAATTAGTCAAATATAAAAGGCCCAAATTTGATCCACAACTGTGGAGAACAAAGCTGCTACTTCAGTTTAGTGAAATGTACAGTGCTTTCAGAACCAATCCTGACCCCAGTGTAGAGAGGCTGAGTGAACCTGGTCCTGACTCTGTGGAGGAGGCTCATGGTACTTTCAGAGACGCTGTAAAACTCCAAAACCCCTGCACTGTGTGTCCAGGTAAACCCCGATTCTGGACCCGATCGGGACCTGACACCTGGGACTGGACTTTGTTAAAATAAAAAGAATAACTGGTTTTGTCGCAGCGTAAGGCCCAGGATTTATCATTGTTTCCAAATTCACATTCAGCAGAGCCTTTTCTCTGAATCTCTCTGTATGAAACTGCTATACAAACCAACGACCCGCTCCACTCCACCTCCCAGTAACATCGGCCCGTCAGACTCTCTCTGCTCAGGACCTGAAACCTGTCACTGAATCTGTCTGGATGATCTGGATAACTCCGTTTTCTCACAACTGTTACGCTTCTTTTTCCATTAGACAGAGACAGTCTGATGTGAGCTGTGTTTGGGTCCAGAGTGATTTCTGTAGAATAATATAAGAAGTCGTCTCTGGAGCTGGGTTCAGCTGGTGGCAGTAAAACCTGGACTGGACTCAGAGTGAGCTGGAGTGTGTCCCTGAGCTTGGACACAGCTCTGGTCACTTCCTCAAAGTATCCCCAGTCCCCTGTGTGAATGGTGGCTGGCTCTGTGCTCTGTGTGTGTGGGGACAGTGAAGCTCTGTAGCGCTGTATAAACTGGTTATGATCCTGGGTGAGCTCCAGTGCATCCAGCTCAGAGAGGCTCCTCTCTCAGCCCCCTCACGTCCTGCTGCAGTTGGTCCTGGAGCTCTTGGACTCGGCTGAGTTGGGTCTGCTCCTGGGAGCGGATCTGATGCTGCCACTTCAGAGCGTCTTTTCGGCTCTAGGAGAAGGGCCATGTCTCAGAGCGTGAAGCTGTTGTCGCTGTGCTGCTGGTGCTGCTGTGCTGGGGCAGAGCGGCTGATGTCCTGGACCTCCTGTTGGAGCCTCTTCAGGTCTGTCTCTTTGTGCTGGAGGCTCTGGAGCAGCAGGGCCCTCCTGGCCGGCAGCTCTGCCTGCCTCTGAGCCCTCTCTAAGGCAGAGGACACTATGTCATGACCCTTATGTTGGTCCACAGAGCAGAAGGAGCAGATTAACTGTTTATCTGTGACGCAGAACATCTTTTTCACTTCGTCGTGTTCTGTGCAAATATTTTCCTGGAGCCTGTGAGATGGCGCCACCAGCTGGTGTTTCTTAAATGCTGCAGCTTCATAATGAGGCTGTAGGTGGCGCGCTCACAGTAAGAGGCCACACACTGCAGACAGGATTGGACAGCTCTCAGCTTCCTCCCAGTGCACACATCACAGGACACATCCTCAGGTCCGGCATAGCAGAGGGCAGCAGGGGGCGCTGTCTCTCTTCATCTGCTCTACTAAACCTGCTAACATGATGTTTTTCACCAGGGCAGGCCTGGGGCTGAAGCTGAGGCGACATTCAGGACAGCTGTAGAGCTGCTTCTCGTCCTCTTGGTCCCAGTGCTGTTGGACACAGTTCCTGCAGTAGCTGTGTCCACAGGGAATAGTCACAGGATCCTTCAGTAGATCCAAACACACGGAGCAGGAAAAGGCTTCTTGGTCGAGAGCTTTCTGCGCCATCTCTCCTGGATCAGAAACAGTTTGACTTCGACACAAGTGAAAGTTAAGAGTGAGAGCTGCACCCACAGCTCTGTGTGGATCTGAGGAGGAAGCAGGAAGCGACGCCTCTTAAAGGCACACACATGTTTTATCAGAGTTCAAAAGAGACTGTGAGCAGTTTACAGTCACACAGGGTCATTGGGCACAAGTCAAACTATACAAAAGAGAATCAAAGAGGAACAAAGTGTAAAGGATCAGTGTAGTGCCACAGTGCTTTGGTGAGAGGAGGCAGGCTTTATAAACTTATCAACAAACAAACACCACCTTCATCAGGCTCTTTCTACAAGGAAATGTGGCTTTATTTCCATCTGCAGTTTGACAGTAGAAAGAGAATTTACACCATAGAATTCTTGTGTGTCCTTCACCAGTTTTAACCTATGGCTCCTATAATGTTGTGATGTCGCCTGAAACAAGCTCATATATTTCAAATCTAATCACAATTAGACGATTAGTCTGAAAACTCAATGACATGTCGATATATATAGTTCAGCTCTTTAAGGAAACAACAACCAGGAAATACTGCACCCTCTGCTGACAGGTGAGGACAGGTGACAGGTGAGGACAAGTGAGGACAGGTGAGGACAGGTGAGGACAGGTGAGGACAGGTGATAGCTGAGGACAGGTGAGGACAGGTGACAGGTGAGGACAAGTGAGGACAGGTGAGGACAGGTGAGGACAGGTGAGGACAGGTGAGGACAGGTGATATCTGAGGACAGGTGAGGACAGGTGAGGATAGGTGAGGACAGGTGATAGCTGAGGACAGGTGAGGACAGGTGAGGATAGGTGAGGACAGGTGATAGCTGAGGACAGATGAGGACAGGTGACAGGTGAGGACAGTTCTCCTGTGTGTGTGTGTCCTCTCCTGCCCCCTGCTGGACACTCTACACATTTACCCATGTTAAACAATTGTCTGTGGTGCTGGTTTAATAATGATGTAACTGTCCCATCATAAAGACTCACATTTGAACAGTTTCATGGGATGTTTCACATCAAACTGGAGCATATCCAAAGTTTTTCAGAAGAGTTAAATTTTACAAAAATAAGAACATTGTAATTATTTCTGTAGGAGCTATTTACCTATTTGTATTTGTTCTAAGTTTAGTTTATTATTTTTGCTCCTGTGAAAGTATTTTTCCAGTTTATTTTGGGCTGATTGCAATATTTCATGTATATTTTTGTCATGTTCATGTGTCTTTTGCTCATGTATTTCGTCTCATTTGCTCGTTGACCTCAGCACTTCTCTGGTTTAGTCTGTGGGGCCTGGGGGATATAGGTGGGTGCTTCAGGTAGACCAGAATGCACCTGGGTGGGCCTGTTCTTTTTCCCAGTCGTCAGTCGTCTGCTTTTTGTGGAACTGTCTCGTTACATATGTGATTTTTCATGTGACACGGCAGGACGCCCTTTGGATTACAGCATGAACCTGTTTATATCTTTGATGGATTTAAAGGAGAGATAAAGGAGAGGGACGGAGAGATAATATGAGGTAGAGAGTGGATGAGAGAGAAAGACGAAGGACAAATACAGAGAAAGGGAGATAGACGGAGGGAAAAACAGAAGGAAAGTAGAGAAAGAGAGAGAAGAGAAGGAGAGAGAGACAGACAGAGTGAGAGGAGAGAGAGAGACAGGGAGGAAAAGCAAGAAAGAGAGAGGGAGAGAAGAATGAGACAAATGTCGTCAGAAACAGCACATTGGTGTTGAACACTGTACAAAATACACTGCCTGATAAAAAAAAAAAAATGTCTCCACTAAAAAAAAACCTCCCACACTCTAATATTTGATTGTTCTTTATTTTTGATCCCGGCTCATTCTCTGTGACATTGTTTCAATTTCTGCAACGTCACAGATTTATTTCCATCCAGTGTTGCTTCATTTTTCTTGCAGATGTTGCATTGATGATGGTCGAGTCTGACGCTGCTCAAAGCTTCTCCAGCACATCCCAAAGATTCTCAGTGGGGTTAAGGTCTGGACTCTGTGGAGGCTCCATGTGTGAAAACGATTCTCCTGAACCTCTGTCACTATTTGAGCCACATGAATCCTGACATTATCATCTTGGAACATGCCCGAGCATCAGGGAAGAACAAATCAGTATATTCAGGAGTCAGCTGACCTCAGTCTTTGAGCTTAGACCTATTTGCTTAGTTAAATCCTGGACATACACTGGTGAAAGACTTTGTACACACCGGCCAGACAGTGTATACTCTAGGTTCTGTGATTAACAAAGTGAAAATGTGTAAAGATCTCGATTATGAAACATATTCTGGCTGTATGAGGCCTGTGCTGGTGTGTGGGGGGATGGACAAAGTTCTGTCTTGGAGGCTGTGGAAAACCGAGCCATCCGCTGTTTTTTGGGAGTGCACAAGTTTGTCCCAGTCTTGGCAGCACAGGGTGATATAGCCTGGGTCCCTGGGTTAATCCAAAGAAAGTGTGTTATGGTCAGATTGTGGAGTCGAATTATTAATCAACCTCATGATAGAGTTTGTAAAAATGTCTTTGAGTGGAGTAAACCTAAGTCACCCGGGGCAGCAGAGCTACGGCTGTTTTTACTGAAGCACAACTTCAGTTTGTATTTCATAATCATTTTTCATGCAGCGTTAACAAAATAAAAACAACACTGATGTGTAATTCTGAAGAGCAGTGGCTGAATGGGATCTTGGCTAAACCCAAGTTGTGAACATACAATTAAAAGATACATTTAAGACTGAGTTTTATGTCGGAGTAAATTTGAGCAGGAAGCAAAGATCATTGAGGCCCAGTTTCATACAGGATCCTTCCTCTGGACGCAGAAACTGGGAGATTTTCTCAAACCCCTGAAGAAGAAAGACTTTGTGGTTTCTGTGAGTTGGGCGAAGTAGAAACTGAAGATCATTTTTTGTTGTATTTTCCATTTTATGATGAATTTATAAATCCTTTATTTGATGAAATAGAAAAAAAAAACAAAAACCCAACACCCTGAAATGTTCTGGTGTGATGGACAGAAGAAATGGACGACAGATGAAATGGTTGTTTTCTAATGTTTATAAGTTGGTATTATTCTGTGTAAATCCTGGAAGAAGCGGCAGATGAGTTTGTTTAAATGATTTTATTGTTGTTTTTTATTGAATCACATGTCTGGACTGTTGTATTTTTGTTAATGGTGTTTTATAAGTTGTTTAAAGGGCTCGACATTCTGTGTATGAAAGACACAATAATAAATAATGAATAAACAATAGATGTTCTTTAACACACTTTAAGTTAAGAAAACATTCATTTATCTGCATGTTTTATGTTATTTATTGTACAATATATTTGAAATAGAGACGTCTGATGACACAGCACTTTAAACTAGAATCATGTTACTGTACATTCATTTTGTGGCTATAATGTAACTTTGGTAAAGCGTTTTCTACAGTGTAAAAAAAAAAAACTGACATATTTAAAACACGTTTTCACACACTCGTAGAGCTTTTTGAGGAGATAGATTTTGCTGAGAGCAGATGACCCCTGCTCAATATAACATCAATATCATAATCTACCAACACTGACAACATTGGTCTGTATCAGGATTCTCAACTGGTGACCCGGGACCACAAATGTTTTAAAGGAAGTGACACATTCACAAATAGTTCATGGTTCATTTCTGTTCGAGCCTGTTGTACCTTGTTTTAGGGGAAAGCGGAGCAGCCATTTTGGTGCAAACCTCGACGGACTAGAGTGGTCGTCTTATAACTAAAGTTTGGTCCTTATATCCAAGCTCCAACTGACGCATAATGTTGTGTCATTTGGCAAGACACTTCACCTTCATTGCCGTTACTTTAGCTTCTGTAAAATGTCTGAATAAAATAAACTGAACTTTGTATGAATGTTGTACATGTAAATGAGTGATGGGGGTGTTGGCCCAGGGCAGGTGTGGCTACAGGAGCTTGTCAAGTGTGGGAAGCATAAAATGTAAAAAGAAGTGGATTAAGTGAGAGCGACGTCACCCACAGCGTTCGGCTCCAGTCAAATCGAGACATAGGGGCCAATTTGGAGCCGAGTTGTCATAGTATCCGAGTATCATAGCGACCAAAGAGCAATTCCAGAGCGAGGCTGTGGAAGGTAACGCCCCTTCCTGCCCACACCGCTGGTTTAGCAGGGACCGGGCGCTTAGCAACACTGTCAATCAAACCTGTGAGAGCGACCTGGGGAAAGAAGGACCTGATTTGTCTGTTATTAATGTTCATATCTTGATTTACAGACGCAACAGCAAAAGAAAAATCCCAGGATCATGTGGGTTAATACACATTTTAAGTCCAAAATGATGAGCCTGACAGCAGCAGTTACAGACAGAGGGGTGACAGTTTTTTTAATAGAAAGTGAATTAGAGCCAACGGATGACAGAAGGATTACATAGACTTCTGCTAAAGTAGATGTGACGACACCTACAATAAGAAACCATTAAAGTTGAGCTATTGTCCTATATGGCTTCTGCTTTTTCCTGCTGCGTTCCCTGCAAACCTGCAGAGTAATGTGGTTCCATGGTGTAACGGTTAGCACTCTGGACTCTGAATCCAGCAATCTGAGTTCAAAGCTCAGTGGAACCTTAAAAAGACTTTCATAAGTATGTTTAATGAAGTTTGAAATAAAGCTTTGTAAACTGCACTGTCAAGATGCAGAACCATAGTCAGATGGAAGACAATCACACTTTTAATCTGAGGGTACAGGGTTCAAGTCCCTGTTCAAGCGATTCTCACATTATGTGAACAAAAGCTCTGTTTTCTGCACTGTGTGGACAAATAGATTTGAAGCTTAGGAAAGAGCTGGCTCTTCTGGTATCCTCTGCTTGTGCTCACTAGTGATGGGTAAACGATACCTCAGTGTGTGTATCACACTTTTCCCCTTGTGTGTCGAGACGGTATCACACTGTGTTGTAAGTGGTTTAAAAAATGTACTGCAGCTACACTACAAAAGAAACACATTGTAATGAGTTTGCGTAACTAAGTGCAAGATATTACTTTTTCCATGTGAACATAACAATTGGGCCGATGTTCAATAATCTCTATATGAAATTAGAGTGAATATTCCTGTGATGATTAATTGTGTGTGTCATATGAGTGCTTGAGGATTTTAAACATTTTTATATTAAGAAAAATTAATTTTTGAAGCATGTTTGGGCTCAAACGATTTATCCTCATGGAAACAATTTCTCCAGCTTCAGAAAAAATTCTTTTATTATAATTACAATGCATCGATTTAGGGCCTCTTTAGGGATTTAGATTATTATTAGTCTCCATAATAATTAGTGACTAATTACAAAATACTAATCCACCAGTGTGTATTCTGGTGTATGTATTTGGTTCTTTCATGGCGAGCTCTATGATGCCGGAGCATTGATGATGTTCCGGTTGCATAGGACAACTCAGCTGAGCACTGACGACATTTCACCTGTGGGTCATAAAAATATATATAAAATATTTTGTCTCCCGTGGAAATGGGAATGGAACAAATGACCTTATCAGGTGTTATGAGATCAAAATGATCCCACACGGCGTCGTAGCAACAAGTGGCTCGATCTGTGCTGGATCCTGAAGTAGAACTGGCGCCTCAACGACACGTGACATAATGTGATACAATACGACACAGTCACTGTGTCAGTCACGTGACTTTTCTTGAAGCGATACGCTCAGTGACACAGCTCGGCTGAGGCATCGCTTTCAGCGCATGATACGTGTATCGGTGCCTCGACTCGTTTAGACCATCACTAGTGCTCACTTTACAGTTACTCAAAGTGCCAGAAACTGGCACGTGAAATCATATGAAATGTGAAAGGCTTGAGGGTGTTTTTTTTCCTATTAATTCATTGGAATGTAAATCTTCAAGGTTTCAAGTCCCTGTTCAGGAGATTTGCGCACTATGTTACCAAAAGCTGTGTTGAAAACTACCAGGACAAAATGACATTCCAGACAAGAATTGACAGAAGGCTTTGACATATTTACATAAAGGTCGAATGAAATCATAGGACTGTAATGTTAAACGGTCAAGTTCCTTTCTATAATAATTAGCTCCTGTGCAACATCTGAAGAGCCAAAAATAGCAGAGGATGGTTTCGATCCATCGACCTCTGGGTTATGGGCCCAGCACGCTTCCGCTGCGCCACTCTGCTTAGTCTGTAGCAGGTTGGGACTCAAACCTACTAACATAGAGTTAGGAGGCCACTGACTTATATGTTACATTTCTGGGCATACGCACAACTAGCAGACGAAGACATAGATCTGTGCAGATTGCTGGTCCATTATAAAATCTTTCGGGAATCAGATGGGACATGAACCACCCGTCCCTGGTTTAGGATTACATGCCAGCACACTTCCACTGTGCTCCGCATTGCCAGACTGCTAAAAGCTACTGCAGATGAGATTAAAAAAAATAATAAATAGCATAAATACAATAAGTTAATTATTGGAATACATAAGGTTCAAAAGTTAAATCATTTGTGTGTGGTAGTATTAAAAAAGGTCATGTCTTTGTGGAAAGGTATGTAAGTAACTTGTTGTGAGTTCATGGACTGGTTTTGTTCTTTGAACACAGTGATGTTAATGCACGGTTCATTTTATGCACCAGTAAAACATACGTATGACATGAATTTGAAAAAAAAATCATATTTTATTTTTCAATAAAGAAGGGTTCGGTGAATGTGCCTATGAAACTGGTGGGGTTCGGTACCTCCAACAAGGTTAAGAACCACTGACCTAAAGGGAGGCTAACATTTTGATTTTAAAGGGCCTGTGTTACACTATTTTCTCATCTATGTTATAAAGTTGTTTCCTCGTCACAAACAGACCTGGAGTTGTGTTTTGTTTCATCACATGTTTAACACACAAACCCTGCATGTTTAGACTGATTTCTTCTCTCACCACAAGGTGGAACAGAGCATTTTGATTTGGAGACGCAGACAAACTAATAATAAAGTGTTACTCAAACATGTGTGAATGAAAACACAAGTCCAGGTCTGTTTTTGATGAGAGAACAACATTATAACAGCCTAACGCTCACAAGAATCCATTTTGTGTTATATAGGACCTTTAAATGTCATAAACGTGACCTATGTGTGTCTCCAGATACAAAGTCGACATGTTCACATCAAATATGGATTTTACTGTTCACATTTCTAATGCTGATTAACTCTTAACAAACACAATGGACATAATGGACAAGTTATGTTTTCATTCTTTTGTGTTTTGGTTCCAAGAGTGTAGTTCTTTTTAAATTGGAACATTGTTGTGATTTTGAAATATTAAAATAAAATAATAGTTTATTATTCTTCGTCGCTCAAAATAAGTGTCACACTCCCGGATGTTAAAAACTAACAGCGCTCACGCCTCAGACACAGCCCTGATCTGCAGACTGTGCAGAGGTTCAGGAGCTGAAGTCTTTCATAAGCCAGTGATCCCCAACCACCGGGAACCGGTTCTGGTCCGTTACGCGTTTGCTCCCGGGCCGCACAAAAACAGTAAATTAATCTGCAACCGCATCTTCTCCGACGTGACTTTGGCCCGTCCCTCGTGACACTCTGATAAGCTTGTCTCTAGATATATAATGAAGATACTGAGAGGAAATCTCCACAGAAATCCATTTGATATAACGACGAGTTATATATATCTGTGCTGATCTGCTCTTGTCTCCACGACGTATTTGGTCTTCGTCCATTTTTCATCCACATATCGATACCAATGCGTGGGTGGAGTGCCTGGAATTGAGGCCAGTGCATCCTGTTCAAATCTGGTCTGATGTTACAGAGAAGTTCAGTCCTTTGGAAAGTACCTCTTTCTCTGTCTGGGGTGAGCTCACAGTCAGACACATGTTCCACCCAGTATTCCCTGTTCACAGGATGGCCGTGTTTGTACCGTTTTCCTCCTGTCTCCCTGAGTCCTGCGGTTAGGTTGTTTTTGGAGAACTTCCTTATGTGCGTTCTTTGGTTTCCTTGTGTCGTTTCAACTGCCCTATGGCTACGAAATTTATAATCCTCTGAGTTATTTCTTCTGGGACAAAGTGGCTATCCTGCTTTTTAAGCATTGTCTTGTAAAACTCAAGTTATCAATAAGAAAATGCAGACGGCTGATTCTAAGTCCGAGTATTTCCTAAGGTAACGCTGAGTTAAACTGGCTGCCCTATGCCCTGGTTCAGGCGCCTCCCTCTGTAATACCCTCGGATATTAACTGATTCTCTTGACATCTAAGGTTAAACCATAAGTTTAGGTCCAGGGTTCAATCCCCATTGATAACTACTTTTTAATGTTTGTTGCAGTCCAATGTAAGCATAGATGTTTTTTTTCTCTGCCCCACATACATACAGATTTGCAGAGACTTGCTTGAAGCCAATGAAGACGCTTGTCCATTATTTGGCGGGTAACCTTGGAGAGGGTTGGGAATAAATCTCATGATTTAGCATACCAGTTTTTGGGACTTTATTGACCTGTAAAGTGAGCACCAGTGTTCACTGCACCTGTGGAGCTGTACCAGCAGCTCTTTCCTAACCTTCAAAATCCACTGAAAACTAATTTGTCCAACCTGTTTTGCACACAGAGTACAAAGCTTTTGCTCACATAATGTGAGAATCACCTCATCACCAGAGTACATTTTTAACTCGAAGTTTTTTTCCCTTTACGTAATATCGACAAGTTACAGCCACTGAAGAGCGTGGTGGTGGTGTAGTGGTAGCATAGCTGCTTCCCAAGCAGTTGCCCCCGGGTTCGATTCCCGGCCAATGCATGTTTTCCCGAGATGGTAATTGTGGAGAACTGTTTCAAATGACTTCTAATGCTCATAGTCTTATCTGTTCTACAGTCAAAATGCAATCCCTCATAATGACTCAATCTCTGGTTGATTCATGGACATGCACCATATATTTACTGTGTTAGTAAATTAGCACAGGTGGAACTATGCCAGTAGAGACAGAGCTTTTTCTCTCTTTCCTTTTGCTCATGCTGATTAGGGACTTGAACCCTGGAACCTCAGATTAAAAGTCTTCTCCTTCAAGCTTTATCAAACACAGTTGCATTTGTCTTTTCAAGATTCCATCGCGGTATGAACTCAGACCGATGGATTCAGAGTCCAGAGTGATCACCGTTGCAGTTAATGGATTCATAGTGTAGTGGTCATCACGTCTGCTTTACACGCAGAAGGGCCTGGGTTCAATCCCCAGTGAAACCTGGGGATTTTTTTGCAGTCCAATGTAAGCATACATGTTTTCACAACAGGAATTAGACATGCTCTCTGCTCACCGCATACAAGGATGTTCAGATATTCAGATATTCAGACTAACGCTCTCCCAACTGACCTTTTTGGCAATAAAAATAACTCTGTCCATGTCCTGAACACAGTTCAAACAATGCAAATCAAGTGTACAAGATTTCATATGAAACCAAATTTCATATGATTTAGCATTTAGCCAGTTGTTGGCACTTTATTGAATAAATATTCATGTTCACTGCACGTGTGGAGTTATACCAGAAGCTAGTTTTCAAAGGCCACTGAAAACCAATTTGTCCAGGCCGTTTTCCAGTGAATAAACACAGGGTTGTGATGTGATAAGTCTGTTAAAGCACTGTTGATTCCCTGGCCCGGAATCAAATTGGGCTGCGGTGGTGAGATCGCCAAATCCTAGCCAGAAGACCAAAGTGAAATACATTTTATCCCCGAAGTGCAAACCTATGGCCAGTGAAGCTCATAACTGATTTGGTTTTGAAAAAAAGGATGGTCGAAGCATGGTAAAAGAGCTACAGTTCCCTGACCAGGAATCGAACTTGGGCTGTGGCAGTGAGAGCGCTGAATCCAACCCACTAGACCAGACCCGGGCGTTTTAAGGCCCGCAAAAGGTTTCTTGAAATTAAGAAAATAAAACCTACTTTCAAAATGTAGCATAATGCGTAGACTAAAACAGCAGTGCTTTTACTTTGAGTCATGTTAACATCGTGCGTGCGTCGCTTCCGTACAGGTGCTCTGCATCAATCCCGAGTGCATGTGATTAGCAACAAGTCATTGTAATGGTAACTCTTCAAAATATTTGCACATGTCAAAAAAGAAAGGTGGATGCTGAAGGCTGTGGTTTTAAGAAAATATGGACCACTAAATATTTAGTTACTGAAGTTGGGGGTACACCCGTGTGTTTAGTTTGTGGTGAGCAGGTCGCCGTGTTTAAGTACAACGTGAGTCGGCATTACGAGACGAAGCATGCGGACAAATACAGACATTTGACTGAGGCTGCAAGAGCGCGTATATCCGAAGATTTGCTAGCGAAGCAAGGAAAACAACAAGGCTATTTTACCAAGCTACACGCAGCCCGGGATGCAGCAACCAAGACCAGCTTTGTGATATCCCACAAAATCGCTAAAAACTGTAAGCCATTTTCAGAGGGGGAGTTTGTTAAAGAGTGCTTGGTGGACTCTACAGCACTAATATGTCTGGGGAAAAAAGAAGCATTTGACAAAGTCCCAATGTCCAGGCGAACGGTGACCAGAAGGGTGGAGGACATCGCGGAGAATCTCCAACTTCAGCTAAAAAGTGGAGTAGGACGTTTTGACTTTTTCTCCTTGGCTTTGGATGAGAGTTGTGATGTCCGCGACACAGCACAGTTACTCGTGTTTCTCCGAGGAATAACGCAGGATTTCAAGATTACGGAGGAGCTGGCAGGAGTGAGATCAATGAAAGAAACAACCACGGGGAGTGATTTGTCCAACGAGGTAAACGCATGTGGTGGACAAGCTTGACTGAAATGGGACAGACTGGTAGGAGTCACTACTGATGGTTGTCCGAATCTGACAGGGAAAGATGTTGGACTTTTGAAACAAATGCAAAATAAAGTGACTGAACTTGACACAGAGCATAAGTTGGTATTTATTCGTTGTATTATTCATCAACATGCATTGTGCAAGTCAGTGTTAAAACTTAACGATGTTGTTGATGTTGTAACTAAGACAGTTAACTTTATCAGGGCACGAGCACCGAATCACAGGCCGTTTGTTGCACTTTTAGAAGAGCATGATAATGAACATGGTGACATCAGGTACCATACAGCTGTCAGATGGCTCAGCCTGGGCAAAGTGTTAAAAAGATTTTGGGACCTAAAAGCAGAGATTCAAGAGTTTTGTGAGATTAAAGGCAAAAACATCCCTGAGCTCTTAGATGTAGACTGGATTGCAGATTTAGCATTTGCTGTTGATGTGACAGCACTGATGAATGAACTGAACACTAAACTGCAAGGCAAGGGACTTTTTTCATGAAATGCATAACCTGGTCAAGGCTTTCATGAGAAAGGTGCAGTTTCTTTCAAATCAACTAGAGAACAAAATTCTCCCTCACATGCAAACCCTGAAAGACGTCAAACCATCAGCTAGTCACCTCTGCAGGTACTCATCTGTGTTAGGAGACCTGTACAGTGAGTTTTCAAGACGATTTGAAGATTTTAAAAACATTGAGGATGAAATGCACCTGATTTCCTCTCCCTTTGCATGCAATGTGGATAATGCACCCATTGATGTTCAGCTGGAGCTCATAGACTTGCAGTCAGATGCAGTACTGGCAGAGCACTTTAAGTCAGCATCACTGCTGGAGTTCTCTTCATCTCTCAAGGAGGAGAATTTTCAAACATGAGGAAACATGCTCAGAAGATGTTGGTTCTTTTTGGATCTACCTATACATGTGAACAAACATTCTCAGTAATGAAGTTTACCAAATCCAGGTATAGATCCTCTCTTACTGATGATCATCTGTCAGATGTGCTTCACATCTCCACCTCAAACAACATCAACCTGACTTTGATGCACTTGTTAAAGCTCAACAGAGGCTAGATTTCTCTCACTGAACAAAGAAAAAAACACACTGAAACATGTTTACTTTGATTTTTTTTTTCTGCACTTTTGGCAGCTGGACAAAAATGTTTTGAGTTATGTTACATTATTATTGGCATACAGAGACAGTGCATCTTAATAGAAAATTAAGAAAGTTAAAAACAGAAATCATTGTGGTAAATGTGACTGAAAAAGAGTAATAATTAAATGTTGCACACTTACCATTGTTTTGCATAATTTTACTGAATAAATTCATCTTTTTGTAAAACAACCTCACTTTCTCATTATCTAACAATAACACATACTCTTACCAGCTTCTGTAAACAATGCCATTTACTTATTTAAACGTAGAAATAAAATTAATAACCAGAGTAGATTTCAAACTTTTGGCCCGGCCCTCCACAATATTTTCTGCTTCTCATTTGGCCCCTGGGGAAAAATATTGCCCACCCCTGCACTAGACCGTCGGGGAGCTTCTGTTACTTTTCTTTCATTAGTCAGTACGATTGGTTCATCGATGCCCTGAAAAATTTAGAAGATAAAAGTGAATGTTGTAAAGATATACAAGAATCTCAAATCTATTTCCCAACTGACCTACTTTGGCAATGACTCTGTTCATGTCTTAAAAACAGATCAGATCAGACATGGAATTAGCAGAGTGGTGTGCAGAGAAAGCGTGCTGGGCCCTTAATCCAGAGGTCAATGGGTCGAAAAACATCCTCTGCTAAAGTTAGACCTTCAGATGTTGGACAGGTGTCTTTTATTATAGAAACGAAAACCATTTTGAAAGATAAAATTATATACCAAATCAAAATTCATCATGGACCTTGACCATTTAACATTACATCGCCCTGATTTTATTCGACCTTTGTGTAAAGATGTGAAATGCTTTCATCTGTGCTCCAATGGGTTCGAGTCTCATCTGCAGTAGCTTTCAGCAGTCTGGTAATGTGGAAGCACAGTGGAGGTGTGCTGGCATGCAACCGCAGAAGAAGAAAAGAGGGTATTATAGGTTCTGTTGTACATATGCTGTGACATATAATCTCATCGCCCCAGTGGCCTAATGGATAAGGCATTGGCCTCCTAAGCCAGGGAGTGTGGGTTCAAGTCCCATCTGGGGTGAATTTCTACAGAATTGCACACCTGTGTTTGAGAAGCATAGATCTCACAGTAACATGTTGCCTATGGTCCAAGCATTTGCTGTGTCTGTAAGCTTAAAAGCACATTTGTAAGTCTAAAAAATAAATAGTTTCTTGTATATGCCTGTGTTTGCAGAGTCAAAGTAAAATATCTTTATTGATACAGTGTGCTTTATCACATTTTATTTATTTGATTGTACTTCCAATGTAACTTTTAGTGTTTGTTTGAATAAATTGGCACCATAATCAAAAAGTCAACTTACTGCACTATTCCGCTCAAATGTAATGGTCCAAACTGCTTTGTTCACATTAATGGCATTTTGATGGGAGTGTATATTGAGACATGTTGGTTAGAAGGGACTTTTTCCATTCTTGCACCTCTCGTAATCGCTATCATTATGTTAAACCTTTCCTGTTTCTGTCCCCTGACCGTGGTCGGGAAACACAGGGGAGAGCCGTCTTCTCCAGGGCCGAAGGGTCGCTCCTCCTCCGGGGTTTAACTCCCTGTTCTTTACCTCAAAGTTTTTTCAAGTGTGGTGCGAGCTGAAAGACCCCAGCCTGTTGCTCAAAAGTTGGCTGCTTTATTGTCTCTACTGCACCGTAATTACACATCAGTTCCACCGTTTTTTTCCAGGTACCACTCCAGACTCACACGTCGCTTCTTCGCTCAACCACACGCCACATGTGCCACATGCACGCGCACGTCACCTCTCACTCACGCTCCACACTGAACTAAAGCACAGAGGAGCTTTCAAAAGATTCAGATACGCCACAAACACCTTTATAAAGTGTTATTTTCATGAACGTTTCAAATATTTCAGAATATGGAATCAATGTCAAGAAACCTTAATATTTCACATAGAGCTGTTTTTCCTTTAGCTTCTGCTGTTTGTGCTAAGACTCACAAAGTCTCCTCCTCTCCTCTCTCCTCTCCCCTTTGCCCTGACGCTCTGACTGTTGTGCGGCGGACACACATCTACCACAGATATAATAAACTCGCCGTTATATCAAATGGATTTATGTTGCCATTTCCTATCAGGATTTTCATTATATATCTACGGACGAGTTTGTTAGCGTGTCATGAGTAGCGGGCAAAAGTCACTTCGGAGAAAATGTGGTCACTGATAAATTATTTACTTTTTTTGTGCGGCCCGGTAGCAAATGCATCACGGACCGGTACCGGTCCCCCAGCCCATGGCAGGTAAAGAAACACTCTAAAGGTGCGTTCACACCGGGGCATCAGATGCGTCAAGATCACATTCAAAGTCTATGGTGAACGCAATATGGGGTGTGAGGCAGACCAAGATGTGGGACTCTGAGCAAGTTGAAGGGTGTTTATTGACAGAACAAACAAACAGGTGACGGGAGAACATACGAGGAGCTGGGTGCTGGTCAGGGTCCAGAGGTGCAGGGAAGACACGAGACGGGAAACACAGCCGGTACCGGGAGACAGGGTCGGAGATGGGAGTCCAGAACAGTGCAGGGAGGCTGGGTGCAGAGCGGGAACACGAGCAGGACAACAGGCAGACGAACATGGGCAGGAAGCACAGCAGTGACGAGCAATGATGAACAGGACTCCAGCAAGACACCAGGCAGGACACGGACAGGTAGCACAGCAGAGACACACGAGGACCAACAGTGAGGCGAACAGGCAGGTGACGTGCAGTGAGTCGAGCAGACGATCTGGCAAAGACAAGAGAATCCTGGCTCCTCTTATCCTCCCGCAGGTGCATTGATTGCACTGATTAGAAGCAGGTGCACGCGGGAGGAGCCAGGAACTCCGCCCAGCACCGGAGACAGGCAGGTGAGGGAGGGGCAGAGCAGACACAGGAGGCAGGAGCAGGCAGGGATCATGACAATTGCGTGAGCCACAGAAAAATACATCCAGACGACACAGTCCACAAAGTCCTGCGTTAGTCCTCTGTACTCCACCTCGCCGTCATCCTTGATCAGGCCAATGATGGCAGAGTCATCGGAGAACTTCTGCAGGACGCAGCTGTCCGTGTTGTGTCTGAAGTCTGCAGTGTAAAGGGTGAAAAGAAAGGGCGCGAGGACAGTGCCCTGGGGCGCCCCCACACTGCAGGTCATGATGTCAGACACACAGTTCTTGACTCACAAACTGGGGCCGGTTTGTGAGAAGTCAAAGAAGAGAATCCTCACAGTGCTGCCGGGGGTTCTCCAGGTGAGACAATGAGCGGTGCAGCAGGTTGATGACGGCGTCCTCCACTCCGATGCCAGGCTGGTACGCAAGCTGCGGCGGATCCATCGCTGAGCTCACGGGAGCGGAGGTGGCCAAGGACCAGTCTCTGCAGTGTCTTCATCAGATGAGACGTTAGAGCCACCGGCCTGAAGCTGTTGAGCTCCTTGGCCTGTGGCGTCTTGGGCAGGAGGTCTTCCAGAGTTGTGGTACCACCCTCAGCTTTAGGCTCATGTTGAAGACATGCTCCATAACTCCACACAGTTCATCTGCACAGGACTTAAGGAGCCTGGAGCTGATGCCGTCTGGTCCTGCTGCCTTCCTGGGTCTGTTCTTCTTGAGCTCAAGTCTCACCTGGGCTGTTGAAAATGACAGTGGCAGGCTGGGGGGATGGATGAGTCCATGTGTATTGGGCTGAAGAACAGAGGCAGAGGTGTGAGGAGGTACAGGAGTTCCCCATTGTCCAGCCTGGGAGGGGAGAGCAGGCAGCTGGGTGGGGGGAGGGGTGGGTGATTGATCAAATCTCAGGAAGTGAGAATTGAGGTCGTTCACCCACCGCAGGTCCCCCTCCGTCTGGGCAGGAGGTGCTTTGAAGCCTGAGATAGTCTTTAGACTTCTCCACACCCCCTGGATGTTCTTCTGCTGTAGCTGGAATGCAGGTCCATTTAAGATGAAACTGTAGCTACAATAGCTATTTACAGATTCTGTGTAGTTAGCTCCTCCCTGCAGATAGATGTAAGGCATTGGTCATCAGCATTTCGACCAGAACTTTATAAGCGGCTTGTATAATAAGTGAAACGTCTTCACTCCTACAACCTTTTATCCAGTCGACAGATTTGGCTTTTACTATGTATCAGACCTGGATGACAGAAGGATTACATAGACTTCTGCTAAAGTAGATGTGACGACCACTACAATAAGAAACCATCAAAGTTGAGCTATTGTCCTATATGGCATCTGCTTTTTCTTGCTGTGTTCCCAGCAAACCTGCAGAGTCATGTGGTTCCATGGTGTAACGGTTAGCACTCTGGACTCTGAATCCAGCAATCTGAGTTCAAATCTCGGTGGGACCTTAAAAAGACTTTCAAAACTATGTTTAATTAAGTTTCTCCAGCTTCAGAGAAAATTTTATTTTAATTACAATGCATCGATTTAGGGCCTCTTTTCTAGAAGCTTGAAGTATAAAGGAAAGGTGTAGATTATTGATTGATTAGATGATTAGATTATTATTAGTCTCCATAATAATTAGTGACTAATTACAAAATACTAATCCACCAGTGTGCATTCCTGGTGTATTTGGTTCTTTTATGGCGAGCTCTATGATGAAAACTACCAGGACAAAATGACATTCCAGACAAGAATTGACAGAAGGCTTTGACATATTTACATAAAGGTCGAATGAAATCATAGGAATGTAATGTTAAACGGTCAAGTTCCTTTCTATAATAATTAGCTCCTGTGCAACATCTGAAGAGCCAAAATTAGCAGAGGATGGTTTCGATCCATCGACCTCTGGGTTATGGGCCCAGCACGCTTCCGCTGCGCCACTCTGCTTAGTCTGTAGCAGGTTGGGACTCAAACCTACTAACATAGAGTTAGGAGGCCACTGACTCATATGTTACATTTCTGGGCATACGCACAACTAGCAGACGAAGACATAGATCTCTGTGCAGATTGCTGGTCCATTATAAAATCTTTCGGGAATCAGATGGGACATGAACCACCCGTCCCTGGTTTAGGATTACATGCCAGCACACTTCCACTGTGCTCCGCATTGCCAGACTGCTAAAAGCTACTGCAGATGAGATTTAAAAATAAATAAATAAATAAATAAATAGCATAAATACAATAAGTTCATTATTGGAATACATAAGGTTAAAAATTAAAATCATTTCAGTGTGGTAGTATTAAAAAAGGTCATGTCTTTGTGGAAAGGTATGTAAGTAACTTGTTGTGAGTTCATGGACTGGTTTTGTTCTTTTTGAACACAGTGATGTTAATGCACGGTTCATTTTATGCACCAGTAAAACATACGTATGACATGAATTTGAAAAAAAAAATCATATTTTATTTTTCAATAAAGAAGGGTTCGGTGAATGTGCCTATGAAACTGGTGGGGTTCGGTACCTCCAACAAGGTTAAGAACCACTGACCTAAAGGGAGGCTAACATTTTGATTTTAAAGGGGCCTGTGTTACACTATTTTCTCATCTATGTTATAAAGTTGTTTCCTCATCACAAACAGACCTGGAGTTGTGTTTTGTTTCATTCACATGTTTAACACACAAACCCTGCATATTTAGACTGATTTCTTCTCTCATCACAAGGTGGAACAGAGCATTTTGATCTTTGGAGACGCAGACAAACTAATAATAAAGTGTTACTCAAACATGTGTGAATGAAAACACAAGTCCAGGTCTGTTTTTGATGAGAGAACAACATTATAACAGGCCTAACGCTCACAGAATCCATTTTGTGTGTTATATAGGACCTTTAAATGTCATAAACGTGACCTATGTGTGTCTCCAGATACAAAGTCGACATGTTCACATCAAATATGGATTTTACTGTTCACATTTCTAATGCTGATTAACTCTTAACAAACACAATGGACATAATGGACAAGTTATGTTTTCATTCTTTTTGTGTTTTGGTTCCAAGAGTGTTAGTTCTTTTTAAATTGGAACATTGTTGTGATTTTGAAATATTAAAATAAAATAATAGTTTATTATTCTTCGTCGCTCAAAATAAGTGTCACACTCCCGGATGTTAAAAACTAACAGCGCTCACGCCTCAGACACAGCCCTGATCTGCAGACTGTGCAGAGGTTCAGGAGCTGAAGTCTTTCATAAGCCAGTGATCCCCAACCACCGGGAACCGGTTCTGGTCCGTTACGCGTTTGCTCCCGGGCTGCACAAAAACAGTAAATTAATCTGCAACCGCATCTTCTCCGACGTAACTTTGGCCCGTCCCTCGTGACACTCTGATAAGCTTGTCTCTAGATATATAATGAAGATACTGAGAGGAAATCTCCACAGAAATCCATTTGATATAACGACGAGTTTATTATATCTGTGCTGATCTGCTCTTGTCTCCACGACGTATCACGTATAACACATCAGACACGACGCCCAAAAGCAAAAGTCTTTGGAGGAGACAGAAGAGGAGAAGCTACATTTAACAGACAAACCAGGAGTCCTGCTTAAAATCTGGGTTTGTCTCTGCAGGTGAGTCTCACTCTGTGTAATATGAGGGAAAAGCGAACGAGACAATGAAACCTTCTAAACTGCTTTGGCTCATGGAGACTAAGCACCTGGATTAAAAGAGAAGCCTTTAGAGTTTTTTCAAAGAAATTACGGAGCAGACTGGACATAAACACACTGTGGGAGTCATTATCTCCCCAGGGAGGAGCAATGGCTCTACTCCGAGCTCCTCCCGTGTGACTGAGCTCTCTCACCCTATCTCTAAGGGAGCTCTCACCCACCCTGCGGAGGAAACCCCTTTCGGCCTCTTGTATCTTCTCAGACCCCTGAACCAGACCCTCTCCAGCCCCTGACTGCGCCTAGAAATTCTGTCCATAAATATAATGAACAGAACAGGTGACAAAAGGAGGCCTGCCTCTATAAACAAAAGAATATTCTTAAATAAGGCCGAATATTAAACATTAGTTACACTAAGATACACTAATGAACAGCATTCACTGAGGTTGAGTCGTCTCATACAGATCTTTACTCAAATTTTAACAGTTTCATGTTGCACTGTTGTAGGTGACATAAACCAGTACGAACATTTAAATGTATTGCGTAGCATACTCCATTCTTGTCTCTTTCTTACATAGGCGCGGTGCATGATGGGATGTAGCAGTGAGTGAAGTGTGCTCAGATACGGTCGATCTCGTCGGGTGCATGAAATGGTGCAGCACTTGTCACGCTGGAAGTGACATAAGCCCTTAAATGCACCGTTCAAATGGCTCATTTAAGGGAAGTTTGGCAAATTGGGAAAGGGCCTCTACTTCGTGTCATTTTCAAATTATTTCTTTCATGTTTTCTTGAGAAACTGCTTCTTGATTTGTGTTAAAGTATAATTTATATTTTAAACATGTTTTTTCCTCCAGATGAAGTGGAAATGAGAGAATCGTCCAAACCTGTCAGACACTTTAAAGTCACTCTGTATTTACACAAATGTCCTGAGCATCAGGAGCTCACATCTGGGCCGGTCTAAGTCCAGGTCTCATGTGGATCTGAACTGGTCTAAGTCCAGATTCTATGAGGTCCTCTCTCTAGCGCCCCCTCTGGCCCGGACCTGAGACAACAGGAAACAGCATATCCACAGGTCACAAAACAAAGTCTAAACCAGATCGTAACCAGGTCTAAACCAGGAGTAAACCAGGACTAAACCAGGACTAAACCAGGTCTAAACCAGGACTAAACCAGGACTAAACCAGGTCTAAACCAGGTCTAAACCAGGTCTAAACCAGGACTAAACCAGGTCTAAACAGGACTAAACCAGGACTAAACCAGGTCTAAAGGTCCAGTACCTTGCAGTAGTAGTAGAACATTGGAAGGATGTAGAGGAGGTTCAACAGTAGAATGAGCAGGACTCTGATGATCAGGTCTGAGTCTGAAGCTGCAACACAAAAGACCCAGATCAGTCCAGACTAGGACCAGGATAAGTTTGTGTGACCCTTGACCCTCACATGACCCTATATGACCCTCACATGACCCTGTGTGACCCCTGACCCTCACATGAGGCTGTTGCTGGACGTACCTCCCAGAGAGAGCTGGAGGCTGGGGCTCTGAGAGGAGAAGTTGTGGTTGAACACATGCAGGTGGTAAACACAGGTGTAGTTTTCTTTGTGGGCGGGGCCAGTGTCAGAGAACAGGAAGTGTGCGGAGTGATTGACAGCGGGCAGGGTGTAGTTCTGACCGAGGGGCGCAGTGGGAGAGAGGAGCTGGAAGGAGCCTCCTGGGTACTGTGGCTCCACAGAGCATTTGACCCTGAACTTTGACCCCAGCAGCACCCGGACCCCCTGCGACGCAGAGGAGTGTGTGTGACGCAGAGGAGGAGTGTGTGACGCAGAGGAGTGTGTGTGACACAGAGGAGTGTGTGACACAGAGGAGTGTGTGTAACACGCATTTTACACTTGACACTCCACTGGAGCAACTATAAAAAAAAAAAAAAGAAAAAAAAACTTCTGCAAACCAAAAATATAAGATCAGACTTTTATCTGAACACTTCGCCTCCAGACCCAAGGAAGTAGAAGAGGAGGATGAATCATGGACACAGTGTCTCACTGCAGACTTCTTCACACAGTCAGATGAGACACTCCACACTGAACTCTCTGGAAAATCATCTCTCTGTTCTCCATAAACAGCAGAGCCACAGTCCAGGTCTCTGCAAACAGCAGCTGTGTCCTCCAGGAGCCAGGGTCCATAGGGTTCCACCCGTCTCCACTCTCCTCTGTGTCTCAGCTCCACAGTCCCAGCACAACGACTGGCCCCTCCCACCAGCCTGAGTGGCTCTGAACAGACAAGAGACAGGGTGAGCCCCGCCCCTTTACCTGGGCGTTTAGGCCCAGCCTCTTTACCTGAGCAGGTGAGGTTGACAGTGGCTCCAGACGACTCTGAGTCAGAGCGGGGACAGTCCATCAGAGCAGACTCATGGCCCTCACAGTGGAACGTCTGCTCCAGAGGAGAGAGCGCCCCCTGGAGGAGAGAAGGAGCCCCACAGCCCAGCTCCCTGCACAGCACCTCTGCCCCCTGCTGGGTCCAAGGCCCCTTCACAGACCCAGGTCCAGGACTGGTCCCAGATCTGCACTGATCCTGAGCACAGACTGGGCCCCGAGACCAGACGCACCGAGTCTGTGGACACACATGTGTGACATCACCGCTCTGAGCCAATAGGACACACACAGGACTGTGTCATCACCGCTCTGAGCCAATAGGACACATGCTGCATTTATGTGAGACACATCTGAGAGATGTCCTCCTCTGTAGTCCTGGTTTAGTCCTGGTTCAGTCCTGGATTAGTTCTGGTTTAGTCCTTGTTTAGTCCTTGTTTAGTCCTGGTTCAGTCCTGGTTCAGTCCTGGTTCAGTCCTTGTTCAGTCCTTGTTCAGTGCTGGTTGAGTCCTGGTTGAGTCCTGGTTTAGTCCTGGATTAGTCCTGGTTCAGTCCTTGTTCAGTCCCTGGTTTAGTCCTGGTTCAGTCCTGGTTTAGTCCTTGTTTAGTCCTTGTTCAGTACTGGTTTAGTCCTGGTTTAGTCCTGGTTTAGTCCTGGTTCAGTCCTGGTTCAGTCCTGGTTTAGTCCTTGTTTAGTCCTTGTTCAGTCTTGGTTTAGTCCTGGTTTAGTCCTGGTTGAGTCCTGGTTTAGTCCTAGTTCAGTCCTGGTTTAGTTCTGGTTCAGACCTGGTTCAGTCCTGGTTTAGTCCTGGTTCAGTTCTGGTTTAGTTCTGGTTCAGTCGTGGTTCAGTCCTGGTTTAGTTCTGATTCAGTCCCGGTTTAGTCCTGGTTTTGTCCTGGTTTAGTCCTGGTGTAGTCCTGATCAGTCCTGGTTTAGTCCTGGTTTAGTCCTGGTCAGTCCTGGTTTAGTCCTGGTTTAGTCCTAGTTTAGTCCCTAGTTTAATCCTGGTAGAGTCTTGGTTCAGTCCTGGTTTAGTCCTGGTTGAGTCCTGGTGTAGTCCTGGTGTAGTCCTGGTTTAGTCCTGGTTTAGTCCTGGTTTAGTCCTGGTTTAGTCCTAGTTTAATCCTGGTTGAATCTTGGTTCAGTCCTGCTTCAGTCCTGGTTTAGTCCTGGTTTTGTCCTGGTTTAGTCCTGGTTTTGTCCTGGTTTAGTCCTGGTTTAGACTTGGTTTAGTCTTGGTTTAGTCCTGGTTTAATCCTGGTTCAGTCCTGGTTTAGTCCTGATTAAGTCCTGGTTCAGTCCTGGTTTAGTCCTGGTTCAGTCCTGGTTCAGTTCTGGTTCAGTCTGGTTTAGTCCTGGTTTAGTCCTGGTTTAGTCCTGGTTCAGTCCTGGTTCAGTCCTGGTTTAGTCCTTGTTTAGTCCTTGTTCAGTCTTGGTTTAGTCCTGGTTTAGTCCTGGTTGAGTCCTGGTTTAGTCCTAGTTCAGTCCTGGTTTAGTTCTGGTTCAGACCTGGTTCAGTCCTGGTTTAGTCCTGGTTCAGTTCTGGTTTAGTTCTGGTTCAGTCGTGGTTCAGTCCTGGTTTAGTTTTCTGATTCAGTCCCGGTTTAGTCCTGGTTTTGTCCTGGTTTAGTCCTGGTGTAGTCCTGATCAGTCCTGGTTTAGTCCTGGTTTAGTCCTGGTCAGTCCTGGTTTAGTCCTGGTTTAGTCCTGGTTTAGTCCTAGTTTAATCCTGGTAGAGTCTTGGTTCAGTCCTGGTTTAGTCCTGGTTGAGTCCTGGTGTAGTCCTGGTGTAGTCCTGGTTTAGTCCTGGTTTAGTCCTGGTTTAGTCCTGGTTTAGTCCTAGTTTAATCCTGGTTGAATCTTGGTTCAGTCCTGCTTCAGTCCTGGTTTAGTCCTGGTTTTGTCCTGGTTTAGTCCTGGTTTTGTCCTGGTTTAGTCCTGGTTTAGACTTGGTTTAGTCTTGGTTTAGTCCTGGTTTAATCCTGGTTCAGTCCTGGTTTAGTCCCTGATTAAGTCCTGGTTCAGTCCTGGTTTAGTCCTGGTTCAGTCCTGGTTCAGTTCTGGTTCAGTCTGGTTTAGTCCTGGTTTAGTCCTGGTTTAGTCCTGGTTCAGTCCTGGTTCAGTCCTGGTTTAGTCCTGGTTCACTTGTTACTAAACTCGTGAGAAGTGAATCTCTCTGTAGTTTTCAAAGTAAACATGACAGACACGAGCCTAAACTTGTCTCTTGTCCATCATGTTTTTTAGTAAGTCCGTGTTAGTTTACTGTGGAGAAGGAGCAGATCACATCAGACGGCTCTTTCTGCTTTATTTCATGTCTCGTATGTTTCATTTTATGACTCTGTTCATGTCTTTTTTATATTTTAGTAAATAAATTAATCACAGACAAACGAGTCTCACTTACCCAAAGTGTAGACGAACCACTGAGCCAGGGCTGAGCCAGGGCTGAGCCAGGGCTGAGCCAGGGCTGAGCCAGGGCTGAGCCAGGGCTGAGCCAGGGCTGAGCCAGGGCTGCCAGAGCCAGGGGCTGAGCCAGGGGCTGAGCCAGGGGCTGAGCCAGGGGCTGAGCCAGGGGCTGAGCCAGGGGCTGAGCCAGGGGCTGAGCCAGGGGCTGAGCCAGGGGCTGAGCCAGGGGCTGAGCCAGGGCTGAGCCAGGGGCTGAGCCAGGGGCTGAGCCAGGGGCTGAGCCAGGGGCTGAGCCAGGGGCTGAGCCAGGGGCTGAGCCAGGGGCTGAGCCCTGGCTCAGATCCACGTGAGACCTGGACTTAGACCGGCCCAGATGTGAGCTCCTGATGCTCAGGACATTTGTGTAAATACAGAGTGACTTTAAAGTGTCTGACAGGTTCGAACGATTCTCTCATTTCCACTTCATCTGGAGGAAAAAACATGTTTAAATATAAATTATACTTTAACACAAATCAAGAAGCAGTTTCTCAAGAAAACATGAAAGAAATAATTTTGAAAATGACACGAAGTAGAGGCCCTTTCCCAATTTGCCAAACTTCCCTTAAATGAGCCATTTGAAACGGTGCATTTAAGGGCTTATGTCACTTCCAGCGTGACAAGTGCTGCACCATTTCATGCACCCGACGAGATCGACCGTATCAGAGCACACTTCACTCACTGCTACATCCCATCATGCACCGCGCCTATGTAAGAAAGAGACAAGAATGGAGTATGCTACGCAATACATTTAAATGTTCGTACTGGTTTATGTCACCTACAACAGTGCAACATGAAACTGTTAAAATTTGAGTAAAGATCTGTATGAGACGACTCAACCTCAGTGAATGCTGTTCATTAGTGTATCTTAGTGTAACTAATGTTTAATATTCGTCCTTATTTAAGAATATTCTTTTGTTTTTAGAGGCAGGCCTCCTTTTGTCACCGGTTCTGTTCATTATATTTATGGACAGAATTTCTAGGCGCAGTCAGGGGCTGGAGGGGGTCTGGTTCAGGGGCCTGAGAAGATACAAGAGGCCGAAAGGGGTTTCCTCCGCAGGGTGGGTGAGAGCTCCCTTAGAGATAGGGTGAGGAGCTCAGTCACACGGGAGGAGCTCGGAGTAGAGCCATTGCTCCTCCCTGGGGAGATAATGACTCCCACAGTGTGTTTATGTCCAGTCTGCTCCGTAATTTCTTTGAAAAAACTCTAAAGGCTTCTCTCTTTTAAATCCAGGTGCTTAGTCTCCATGAGCCAAAGCAGTTTAGAAGGTTTCATTGTCTCGTTCGCTTTTCCCTCATATTACGCAGAGTGAGACTCACCTGCAGAGACAAACCCAGATTTTAAGCAGGACTCCTGGTTTGTCTGTTAAATGTAGCTTCTCCTCTTCTGTCTCCTCCAAAGACTTTTGCTTTTGGGCGTCGTGTCTGATGTGTTATACGTGATACGTCGTGGAGACAAGAGCAGATCAGCACAGATATGATAAACTCGTCGTTATATCAAATGGATTTCTGTGGAGATTTCCTCTCAGTATCTTCATTATATATCTAGAGACAAGCTTATCAGAGTGTCACGAGGGACGGGCCAAAGTCACGTCGGAGAAGATGCGGTTGCAGATTAATTTACTGTTTTTGTGCGGCCCGGGAGCAAACGCGTAACGGACCAGAACCGGTTCCCGGTGGTTGGGGATCACTGGCTTATGAAAGACTTCAGCTCCTGAACCTCTGCACAGTCTGCAGATCAGGGCTGTGTCTGAGGCGTGAGCGCTGTTAGTTTTTAACATCCGGGAGTGTGACACTTATTTTGAGCGACGAAGAATAATAAACTATTATTTTATTTTAATATTTCAAAATCACAACAATGTTCCAATTTAAAAAGAACTAACACTCTTGGAACCAAAACACAAAAAGAATGAAAACATAACTTGTCCATTATGTCCATTGTGTTTGTTAAGAGTTAATCAGCATTAGAAATGTGAACAGTAAAATCCATATTTGATGTGAACATGTCGACTTTGTATCTGGAGACACACATAGGTCACGTTTATGACATTTAAAGGTCCTATATAACACAAAATGGATTCTTGTGAGCGTTAGGCCTGTTATAATGTTGTTCTCTCATCAAAAACAGACCTGGACTTGTGTTTTCATTCACACATGTTTGAGTAACACTTTATTATTAGTTTGTCTGTGTCTCCAAAGATCAAAATGCTCTGTTCCACCTTGTGATGAGAGAAGAAATCAGTCTAAACATGCAGGGTTTGTGTGTTAAACATGTGAATGAAACAAAACACAACTCCAGGTCTGTTTGTGACGAGGAAACAACTTTATAACATAGATGAGAAAATAGTGTAACACAGGCCCTTTAAAATCAAAATGTTAGCCTCCCTTTAGGTCAGTGGTTCTTAACCTTGTTGGAGGTACCGAACCCCACCAGTTTCATAGGCACATTCACCGAACCCTTCTTTATTGAAAAATAAAATATGATTTGTTTTTTTTTTCAAATTCAAGTCATAGGTATGTTTTACTGGTGCATAAAATGAAACCGTGCATTAACATCACTGTGTTCAAAGAACAAAACCAATGCATGAACTCACAACGAGTTACTTACATACCTTTCCACAAAGACATGACCTTTTTTAATACTACCACACTGAAATGATTTTAATTTTTAACCTTATGTATTCCAATAATGAACTTATTGTATTTATGCTATTTATTTATTTATTTATTTATTTTAAATCTCATCTGCAGTAGCTTTTAGCAGTCTGGCAATGCGGAGCACAGTGGAAGTGTGCTGGCATGTAATCCTAAACCAGGGACGGGTGGTTCATGTCCCATCTGATTCCCGAAAGATTTTATAATGGACCAGCAATCTGCACAGATCTATGTCTTCGTCTGCTAGTTGTGCGTATGCCCAGAAATGTAACATATAAGACACTGGCCTCCTAACTCTATGTTAGTAGGTTTGAGTCCCAACCTGCTGCAGACTAAGCAGAGTGGCGCAGCGGAAGCGTGCTGGGCCCATAACCCAGAGGTCGAAGGATCGAAACCATCCTCTGCTATTTTTGGCTCTTCAGATGTTGCACAGGAGCTAATTATTGTAGAAAGGAACTTGACCGTTTAACATTACAGTCCTATGATTTCATTCGACCTTTATGTAAATATGTCAAAGCCTTCTGTCAAGTCTTGTCTAGAATGTCATTTTGTCCTGGTAGTTTTCATCATAGAGCTCGCCATAAAAAGAACCAAATACACCAGGAATACACACTGGTGGATTTAGTATTTTGTAATTAGTCACTAATTATTATGGAGACTAATAATAATCTAATCATCTAATCAATCAATAATCTACACCTTTCCTTTATACTTCAAGCTTCTAGAAAAGAGGCCCTAAATCGATGCATTGTAATTATAATAAAAGTTTCTCTGAAGCTGGAGAAACTTAACTTTCATAACATAGTTATGAAAGTCGTTTTAAGGTCCCACCGAGATTTGAACTCAGATTGCTGGATTCAGAGTCCAGAGTGCTAACCGTTACACCATGGAACCACATGACTCTGCAGGTTTGCTGGAACACAGCAGGAAAAAAGCAGATGCCATATAGGACAATAGCTCAACTTTGATGGTTTCTTATTGTAGTGGTCGTCACATCTACTTTAGCAGAAGTCTATGTAATCCTTCTGTCATCCAGGTCTGATACATAGTAAAAGACAAATCTGTCGACTGGATAAAAAGTTGTAGGAGTGAAGACGTTTCACTTATTATACAAGCCGCTTATAAAGTTCTGGTCGAAATGCTGATGACCAATGCCTTACATCTATCTGCAGGGAGGAGCTAACTACACCGAATCTGTAAATAGCTATTGTAGCTACAGTTTCATCTTAAATGGACCTGCATTCCAGCTACAGCAGAAGAACATCCAGGGGGTGTGGAGAAGTCTAAAGACTATCTCAGGCTTCAAAGCACCTCCTGCCCAGGGGGACCTGCGGTGGGTGAACGACCTCAATTCTCACTTCCTGAGATTTGATCAATCACCCACCCCTCCCCCCACCCAGCTGCCTGCTCTCCTCTCCCCGGCTGGACAATGGGGAACTTCTGTACCTCCTCACACCTCTGCCTCTGTTCTTCAGCCCAATACACATGGACTCATCCATCCCTCCAGCCTGCCACTGTCATTTTCAACAGCCCAGGTGAGACTTGAGCTCAAGAAGAACAGACCCAGGAAGGCAGCAGGACCAGACGGCATTAGCTCCAGGCTCCTTAAGTCCTGTGCAGATGAACTGTGTGGAGTTATGGAGCATGTCTTCAACATGAGCCTAAAGCTGAGAGTGGTACCACAACTCTGGAAGACCTCCTGCCCAAGACGCCACAGGCCAAGGAGCTCAACAGCTTCAGGCCGGTGGCTCTAACGTCTCATCTGATGAAGACACTGCAGAGACTGGTCCTTGGCCACCTCCGCTCCACCGTGAGCTCAGCGATGGATCCGCTGCAGCTTGCGTACCAGCCTGGCATCGGAATGGAGGACGCCGTCATCAACCTGCTGCACCGCTCATTGTCTCACCTGGAGAACCCCGGCAGCACTGTGAGGATTCTCTTCTTTGACTTCTCACAAACCGGCCCCAGTTTGTGAGAGTCAAGAACTGTGTGTCTGACATCATGACCTGCAGTGTGGGGGCGCCCCAGGGCACTGTCCTCGCGCCCTTTCTTTTCACCCTTTACACTGCAGACTTCAGACACAACACGGACAGCTGCGTCCTGCAGAAGTTCTCCGATGACTCTGCCATCATTGGCCTGATCAAGGATGACGGCGAGGTGGAGTACAGAGGACTAACGCAGGACTTTGTGGACTGTGTCGTCTGGATGTATTTTTCTGTGGCTCACGCAATTGTCATGATCCCTGCCTGCTCCTGCCTCCTGTGTCTGCTCTGCCCCTCCCTCACCTGCCTGTCTCTGGTGCTGGGCGGAGTTCCTGGCTCCTCCCGCGTGCACCTGCTTCTAATCAGTGCAATCAATGCACCTGCGGGAGGATAAGAGGAGCCAGGATTCTCTTGTCTTTGCCAGATCGTCTGCTCGACTCACTGCACGTCACCTGCCTGTTCGCCTCACTGTTGGTCCTCGTGTGTCTCTGCTGTGACCTACCTGTCCGTGTCCTGCCTGGTGTCTTGCTGGAGTCCTGTTCATCATTGCTCGTCACTGCTGTGCTTCCTGCCCATGTTCGTCTGCCTGTTGTCCTGCTCGTGTTCCCGCTCTGCACCCAGCCTCCCTGCACTGTTCTGGACTCCCATCTCCGACCCTGTCTCCCGGTACCGGCTGTGTTTCCCGTCTCGTGTCTTCCCTGCACCTCTGGACCCTGACCTGCACCCAGCTCCTCGTATGTTCTCCCGTCACCTGTTTGTTTGTTTGTTCTGTCAATAAACACCCTTAAACTTGCTCAGAGTCCCACATCTTTGGTCTGCCTCACACCCCACATTGCGTCCACCATAGACTTTGAATGTGATCTCGACGCATCTGATGCCCCGGTGTGAACGCACCTTTAGAGTGTTTCTTTACCTGCCACGGGCTGGGGACCGGTACCGGTCCGTGATGCATTTGCTACCGGGCCGCACAAAAAAAGTAAATAATTTATCAGCGACCGCATTTTCTCCGAAGTGACTTTTGCCGCTACTCATGACATGCTAACAAGCTCATCCGTAGATATATAATGAAAATCCTGATAGGAAATGGCAACATAAATCCATTTGATATAACGGCGAGTTTATTATATCTGTGGTAGATGTGTGTCCGCCGCACAACAGTCAGAGCGCGTCAGGGCAGAGGTCGAGGAGACGGGGAGGAGCTTGTGAGTCTGAGCACAAACAGCAGAAGCTAAAGGAAAAACAGCTCTATGTGAAATATTAAGGTTTCTTGACATTGATTCCATATTCTGAAATATGTGAAATGTTCATGAAAATAACACTTTATAAAGGTATTTGTGGCGTATCTGAATCTTTTGAAAGCTCCTATGTGCTTTAGTTCAGTGTGGCGTGTGAGTGAGAGGTGACATGCGCGTGCATGTGGCACATGTGGCGTGTGGTTGAGCGAAGAAGCGACGTGTGAGTCTGGAGTGGTACCTGTCTGGAGTGGTACCTGGAAAAAGACGGTGGAACTGATGTGTAATTACGGTGCAGTAGAGACAATAAAGCAGCCAACTTTTGAGCAACAGACTGGGGTCTTTCAGCTCGCACCACACTTGAAAAAACTTTGAGGTAAAGAACAGGGAGTTAAACCCCGGAGGAGGAGCGACCCTTCGGCCCTGGAGAAGACGGCTCTCCCCTGTGTTTCCCGACCACGGGTCAGGGGACAGAAACGGGAAAGGTTTAACATAATGATAGCGATTACGAGAGGTGCAAGAATGGAAAAAAGTCCCTTCTAACCAACATGTCTCAATATACACTCCCATCAAAATGCCATTAATGTGAACAAAGCAGTTTTGGACCATTACATTTGAGCGGAATTGTGCAGTAAGTTGACTTTTTGATTATGGTGCCAATTTATTCAAACAAACACTAAAAGTTACATTGGAAGTACAATCAAATAAATAAAATGTGATAAAGCACACTGTATCAATAAAGATATTTTACTTTGACACTGCAAACACAGGCATATACAAGAATCTTTAAAAAAAACCAAACTAATATTTATTTACTTACAAATGTGCTTTTAAGCTTACAGACACAGCAAATGCTTGGACCATAGGCAACATGTTACTGTGAGATCTATGCTTCTCAAACACAGGTGTGCAATTCTGTAGAAATTCACCCCAGATGGGATTTGAACCCACAATCCCTGGCTTAGGAGGCCAATGCCTTATCCATTAGGCCACTGGGGCGATCAGATTATATGTCACAGCATATGTACAACAAGAACCTATAATACTGATAGGTTCACACTTAACCTAATTAGAGTTCAAAAGAGAAGAGAAGACAAGAGACATTGGGGAGAAAATGATCCAACATACATTGATTCTATTGCAGTGCCCAGAGGGGTTCCTGATGAATATAAATTAGCTGACCAAATTGCTAGCGGATTTGAAAACATTCCTTTTTTAGCTGCTATAATACCAATTACACCAAATAAGAATGTGTAGACAGAATCAACTACATCCACTACAACGTACAAAAGTTGGGAAACTACACACAGGAGGGGTTCGAAGCAGTGCACGAGCAACTCAGCGCGACCTCACTAATGGCTTTCCAAATCGTATAGCAGTCGACATGCTGTTGGCCGCCGAACGGGGTGGAGTTTGTTCGATTTTTGGGGCTAGCTGCTGTTTGTCATCCCAAATAATACTGCTGCAGATGGAAGCCTGACTAGAGCTATAGGCAGCCTGCGTGCTATGAACAGACGCCTGAAAGAGCAGTCTGGAGTAGACACACGTGATTCTGGGATGACTGGCTAAGTGTGTTTGGTCGCTATAAAGCACTGGTCTCTTCGGCTCTCTAGTATCAATTGCTGTGTTTGTAGCCATCTTAACCTTGTGTGGGATGCTGTTGCATTCCCTGTCTCGTTTCTCTGATTAAGATAAGATAAGATAAGATAAGATAAGCCCTTTATTAGTCCCACAGTGGGGAAATTCCAGCATTGCACCGCACACATAGAACAGAAGGAAATAAAATAAAACAAGATAATAGATAAATAACAAGATAATAGATAAATAGAAATAATTAAGAAATAGATTCAAGAATAACTCTAATATACACACACACACACATATATATACATATAAATATACATCTCCTTAGTAAAGTGACTTGTGAAGTGGGTATTGCACATAGTGGAATGACACATGTTCAGTGCTAACAGTGTTCATTGTATAGCCTGACAGCAGCAGGAAAGGAAAGACCTGCGGAACCTCTCCTTCACACAGCGAGGGTGAATCAGTCTGTCACTGAAGCTGCTCCCCAGGGCAGACAGAGCGTCCTGCAGGGGGTCAGACTCATGGTCCAGCATAGAGATGACCTTAGCCAGGACCCTCCTGTCCCCCACCTCCTGCACTGAGTCCAGAGGACAGCCCAGGACAGAGCTGGACTTCTTGATGATCTTGTCCAGCTTCTTCCTCTCCCTCTCTGTGATGCTGCTGTTCCAGCAGACCACACCGTACAGGATGGCTGATGCCACCACAGAGTCATAGAAGGTGTTTGTAGCCATCTTAACCTTGTGTGGATGCTGTTGTATTCCCTGTCTCCGTTCTCTGATTAATAGGTTGATAACCACTGCCATCTCACCCGCACCAGAAGACAAAGAGGTGCAATTGTACCTATTGGGCAGTGATGAGATGGCAGTGGTTATCAACCTATTAATCAGAGAACGGAGACAGGGAATACAACAGCATCCACACAAGGTTAAGATGGCTACAAAAACACAGTAATTGATACTAGAGCCGAAGAGACCAGTGCTTTATAGCGACCAAACACACTTAGCCAGTCATCCCAGAATCACGTGTCTACTCAGACTGCTCTTTCAGGCGTCGTCTGTTCATAGCACACAGGCTGCCTATAGCCCTAGTCAGGCTTCCATCTGCAGCAGTATTATTTGGGATGACAACACAGCAGCTAGCCCCAAAAATCGAACAAACTCCACCCCGTTCGGCCAACAGCATGTCGACTGCTATACGATTTTGGAAAGCCATTAGTGCACTGCTTCGAACCCCTCCTGTGTGTAGTTTCCCAACTTTTGTACGTTGTAGTGGATGTAGTTGATTCTGTCTACATTCTTATTTGGTGTAATTGGTATTATAGCAGCTAAAAAAGGAATGTTTTCAAATCCGCTAGCAATTTGGTCAGCTAATTTATATTCATCAGGAACCCCTCTGGGCACTCCAATAGAATCAATGTATGTTGGATCATTTTCTCCCCAATGTCTCTTGTCTTCTCTTCTCTTTTGAACTCTAATTAGGTTAAGTGTGAACCTATCAACTTGGTCCTTCGAGCCGGATCCCAATACACCTGAGGACTCCAGCGGACGTCGGAGACCCAGGTGTAAGACTTTGGCCAAAGCATTCGAGACCTTTTCCAGGACTGGCTCTGCGGCCTTTGTTGGAGTCTGACGGTTGACGGGATACTGAGGGAGAGAGACAAGACGAGTGAGTAGGTCTTGCTTTAAAAAACGGTGTGACTGAGGGTCATGCGCGTAGAAAAACCCTAATTATCCTAGGCTCCAATTAGGTACTAATGCTGTAAAGCTAAAAAAGGGACGGATGCGGAGTCCCGTTACCGGGTAAAATAGGAAGATTTTACTGGCAGGTACAAAACCGTAGCAAAAAGCAAGAGGGACGGATGCGGAGTCCCGTTACCGGGTAAAATAAGAAGATTTTACTGGCAGGTACAAAACCGTGGGCAAAAGCAAAAGGGATGGATGTGGAGTCCCGTTACTGGGTAAAAAAGGATCATTTTACTGGCAGGTACAAAACCGTGGGGTAAAAAACGAAGCAAGAAAAGTGTGTGAAAGACGTGTGAGTGGAGATTCTAAACCACTAGGTGAAGGATCTCATACCAAAAAGGTTGGGAGAATACAGTGTATTTCTGTGGATGCAGAAGCAAGATTTCTCCGCCTCCTTGTGAGGTTAAAGTGAGAGATACCGAATAAATCACTGTACCAACCTGTTGTATTCCAGCGATAGAGACCTCCCTAGGAGTTAAAAGCTGGACTAAATTTCAGGAAAATAAAAATGGGAAACAAAAATACAAAACTGACCCCAAAAGATAAACTGCAGATAAAAGACTGGAAAGCCGTGCACGCAAAATATCCGGATAAATGTACAAAATTAGATCTGTGGGTAACAAAATACAAATTTCAGGGTGAGTTAAAATCTTCTAAAATAACAGAGCTCCAAAATAAGATACAGAAAAAAAATGCAAAAATAAAAAAAATAATATGTGCAAACAAGGTACTATCATTTAGAGAAATGGCTGGAGTTAGCGAAAACAAGAGAAAAAGGTCAAACAGAGGTAAAACGTAAGCAACAAATGATGCTTAGTGTCAAGGAGGAAGATGATTTGACTACAGTAGTACCGGCACTACCAGACACAGCAGGCCCAAGGCCAAGTTGAGGAAGAAGAAGGAGCAGTGGGAGGGGGGCTCCCACCTCCCTATTCTTATCGTGAATTACAACATGAGTTAGATGAGCTGAAAGCAGCACAGACTAGACAGCAGACTAGAAAAAAAGGGATAAGATTTGAATTTAGTAAAACTATGGGAGGTGACCCTTTAACTACTGTCACTGAGGAAGGTAAAACCATTTTCGTGACCCCTAGTGCCCCCATGGCAAAGGAGCAGGTCAGACCACCAAAACCAAAACAACAGGACACAGGACTTTATCCTATGATACAGGTTGCAAACCCCAGGGCAGGACAATTATTAGATCCTGATGATGCACAGGGGGGAAGGCACCCAGAAACTATTCTAGTACACAGACCCTGGACAGAGAATGACATAGATGATGCATTAAAGGGGATTGTGTCACCCATTGAGGATGTAATGGAATTTCTGGAAGCCATGGAACAACTGAGAGTATCATATAATTTGAATGGACAAGAAGTAGAAAGAGTGTACAGAAAGGCTTTAGGACATCACTGGGCATCTGTTAGAGGGGACTGGAATCATATGGATGGTACTGACCCGGAGCAGTTAGTAGCACTGTCTCATGATGCACGAGAGCTTATGATCAGATTGACAGCGTTAAGAACAAGGATTCAAGACAGATTCACTAGAAGAGCAAATTATATGGAAATAAACAGAACTAGACAGAAGGAGGATGAAAATTTTGAGGAGTTTAAACACAGACTTATAAAGGTGTTTAAGGTACATAGTGGACTTGAGGATGAATTGTGCATACAGACAGCAATTAAAAAATGCTTTACATGCTAATTCTACCACAGGAATCCGCAATTGGATTGACAAACATTATATAAATTTTTCTACAGGAACATTGGATCAATATGTGGATTATGCAATGCATGCAGAAAAAGTGGTAAAAAACAAACAGAAAAAAGAAAAAGAAAGTCAGATTTTCACACTAGAGGGGACACAAATACTCTACAGTGGAGGTAGAGGACAAGGCCAGAGAGGTCGAGGTCGAGGTCGCAGAAGAGGCAGAGGCAGAGGAGGTACTGCTTTTCACAAATCAAACCCTAATAAAGAAGCTACCGACGAGAAAGATAGATGCTGGTTGTGTGGTAAGACAGGTCACTGGAAGAGAGACTGTCCAGAGTGGAAAGGCTATCATACCAAGGGACGAGCATATGATAGTGCACAAGATCAGGCATGACTAGGCCAAGAAATTGATGGTTACTGGTTAGATGATGACAATGACACACAAAATGTATTCACTAATCCAGGGGGCCAACAATTAAATGAAGAGGACTTAGTCATGTTAATCAACAGGCTTATAATGAAGAAAAGCAATTAGAAGGGAAAATAAAGGTTGATTTACATGCTGCATTAGGGTACGGACACGCATTGCCAAAAGTTACTCTAATGGTTAATGGAGTACACATTTCTTCTTGTGTGATACTGGTGCATGCAAAACAACTATGAAAACAAAAGTTCCACACATGACACACAGTGGGGAGTCAGTGATAGTGAGAGCAGCAAATGGGGGAAATTACACATGTTCCATTGACAGATCCTGTTATGATCAAAGATCCTTAAGGGAAAACAGTAAAAACTAGCTGTATTGTATTTTCCAGACTGCCCGCTAAATTTATTAGGCCGAGATGCATTAGCAGCTTTAGGATTAGTCCTAATTCCAGACGACGCAGGTAACATACAGGTGAAAAGAATGCAGGAAATTCAAACCAGTAAATTGTATGTCATTCAAGGTGATGATTATGAGGAAGAACTGTTTCCATGACATGTGCTGGAGCTTACACAAGAAGATGAAGCTATATTAAGTGATGTACCAGAAAGTTTGTGGTCAAAAGGACCATCTGATGTAGGTCTGATTAAAGGAGTAGTACCTGTAAAAATTAGACCTAAATCTGAATACAGGCCTTGTGTAAGACAATATAAATTAAAACCTGATGCAATAGAAGGAATTAGGCCAGAAATAGAGAACTTAAAACAAGCAGGAGTGATAGTGGATTGTGATGATTCACCGTGCAATAGCCCAATATTTCCTATCAAGAAACAGGCACCATCTACAGGTTGGAGAATGGTACAAGATCTGCAAGCTGTAAATGATGCAGTAATTCAGAGAGCACCTTGTGTACCCGACCCACATACACTATTAAATTCACTCAGATCTGATGCTACAGTATTTACTGTGGTTGATATTAGTAATGCTTTCTTCTCAGTGCCTATAGACAAAGACAGTCAATTCTGGTTTGCATTTACCTTTGAGGGACGTAGATATACGTTAAGCCGGCTAGGACAAGGATATTGTGAAAGTCCAACAATATATTCACAAGTTATGTCAACTAACTTGGCAAAATTTAACCCACCTGAAGGAAGTCAAATACTACTTTATGTAGATGATATTCTTTTGGCTTCTCCTGACAGAAAATCATGTAAAATAGATTCAGTTGCTCTATTAAAATTTCTAGCAGAAAATGGCCATAAAGTGAGTAAAAATAAGCTTCAATTTTGCCAAAATACAGTTAAGTATTTAGGACATAGTTTGAGTGCAGGAGGTCGTACAATAGTAGCAGGACGCAAAGAAGCTGTACTTAATGCTCCAAAACCTGAAACTAAAAAACAAATGATGTCATTTCTAGGTTTGACTAATTACTGTAGACAGTGGATAGCTAATTATGCAGAGATAACCCATCCACTAAGTAAATTGATTTATGATGTGCCTAAAAATATGAACGACAGCCTAGAATGGACAGAAGAGAGTGAAAAAGCTTTTGTTTATGTGAAACAAGCCTTTGTCTCCAGTTCTGTGTTAGCACTTGCTGATTATGACAAACCTTTTGTGCAAATGGTAGACTGTAAGGGTCATTTTATGACATCAGTTCTAACACAAAACATGGAGATAAACTCAGACCAGTGGCATATTACTCCTCCAAACTAGACAGCGTAGCATGTGCCATGCCGGCGTGTGTTCGAGCTGTATTAGCTGCATCCTTAGCAGTACAAGCTAGTGCACTTGTAGTACTTTTCCATACATTAGTGCTCAGGGTTCCTCATGCAGTGTCAGCATTGTTACAAACTAACTTTTCGTTTATGTCCCCAGCACGACACTTAGCATGTAAGGCAAATCTATTATCACAACCTCATATGACAATAGAGAGATGCACTACTTTAAATCCAGCTACATTAATTCCATGTGAGGATGATGGAGAACAGCATAATTGCAGAGAATTGGCCGAGCAGACCACAAAGTGTAGGCCAGATCTGTCAGACACTCCTTTTCAGGAAGGATTTACCTTATATGTAGACGGTTCATCAAAAAAGACAATACAGGGACAAAATCAGACAGGTTATGCAGTAGTCTCAGACACTGAAGTATTGCAAGCAAAAGCTTTGCCCCGTACATATTCTGCTCAAGCACCAGAACTAGTTGCATTAACTGAAGCTTGTAAGCTAATGAAAGACCAAATATGTACAATATTTACAGATAGCACATACGTTTACTCAACAGTACACACATTTGCTAAATTTTGGCAACACCGTGGAATGGTCACGTCCACGGGAAAACCTGTAGTTCATGCTGAACTACTAAAAGCCTTAATAGAAGCAGCTCAACTTCCAAAAAAACTAGCTGTGTGTAAATGTGCAGCTCATACTAGTGGGACAGATTCTGTGACTAAGGGAAATGCCTTTGCTGATAAGATGGCAAAACAAGCAGCTGAAAAGCTGAAAACCTAGTGCATGTACAAGTCTAAAAATAGACCAAGAACTTGACCAGGAACTAGTGAAAGACATGCAGCAACAGAGCCACACTCAAGAGCTACAGATGTGGTTAAAAAAGGGAGCCAAGCTACATGATGATATTTATGTATGACCAGAAGGGAAACCTATTTTACCAAAAAATAATTTTAAATATGCAGCAATTTTGACACATGGTGTTACACATGTGTCAACAGTGGGGATGGTAAAGCATATAAGCCAAATATATACAACATATGGATTTAATAACTATGCAAAAAATGTTTGCAGAGCATGCCTTATATGCGCTAAACATAATCCACAGGGAAATTTAAGACCAAAAAGAGGAAGTTTTCCAAAACCAAAGTATCCAATTCAAGTAATACATATGGACTATATACAATTAAACAAGAGTGAAGGAAAAAAGTATTGTTTGGTTATAATAGATGGTTTTTCCAAATGGATAGAGCTATTTCCAACTAAAACACCAGATGCGCTGACAGTAGCAAAAGCATTATGTAAAAATATCATACCTAGATATGGAATATCAGAAATAATACGATCAGATAATGCAAAACATTTTGTAAACGAAGTTATCACAAAGATAGGGAAATTATTCTGCATTAATTTAAAGAATCATTGCGCTTATCATCCCCAAAGTGCAGGATTAGTAGAAAGAGTGAATGGTACAATAAAAAACAGATTAAAGAAATGTAGGAGGAAACTAAAAGACCATGGACGCAGTGTTTAGATATGGTAAAACTTTACATTAATGTACTAGGTAGACAGAGTCTTACGCCATTTGAAATGATATATGGACGTGTTTATAAGTTACCACAGTTTAAAGAAATATGGAAAGAAGATAATGAACATAATCTAGCTGATTATATGCAAAAAATGTTCAAAAATCAACAAATGAATGCCGACCAAGACACAAACTTCCCTTTGCAGGAAGCTGAGTTGGTGAAGCCAGGAGACTGGGTCCTGATCAGAAGTGTCAAAAAGAAACATTGGCACTCGCCTAAGTGGGAAGGACCGTTCCAAACCTTAATAACAACATCATCAAGTTTAAAAATAGCTGAGCGTGACAGCTGGATTCATATGTCACATTGTAAAAAGGTGATACAGCATGACGTGTAAAAACAGAACTTGCGCCATATGTATGTTTATGCTCACTACGGCTGCGGTATTGATCCTGACACTGGTGTTCTGGTATGGGTTAGTGCCTGCAGTACTGCCTGCTCCTTCTGTAGCACCGATGAAAACTGTAAACTCCTCTAATCTCACTAGACGGGTAAAACGAATAACAACAGATTGGTGCTCACAAAAAATGCATTTCAAATTTGGAACTCAAGTTTGTCTTCCACTTGGGACTATTACTACCATCACCATTCCTTTAAGTTGTCTTACAGACTGGAGAGAGGCAAGTAATGGAATTGAATATATTAATTATTATTGGTACATAACTAATGATATTGAAAACCAAGGGTGGGATACATTAGTAGCTGACCAAGAAAACAAATGGACACCAACACAGGTTAAAACTGAGAGGACAGGTAGACACGCAGAGCTCCTAACCTTAGCCAGAACCGAATCTAATCTACTGGTAACTGTAAACAACATGAAAAAGAACCTAACTGATAAGGGAGACGGATGCCGGGGGTTTTTACTGAGAGCTTACGCAGCAGGGATAGATCCTATATTTTTTTTAATAATATGTGAAAGGAGTAATGGACCTTCTGAACCGAGTCTGAGCCCCTGGCTAAATGGCAGTGGAGTAAAAATTAAAGCAACAGTAACCTATACTAAAGAACAAATATTTAATATGGCAACTGGTGTATCTGAGTTTGGAAATAATTGGTTGACCATGATAGAACAGGCATCTAAATATTTTAATAAAGACTGTGTTGCATGCATGGGGCCCAGACCGCTTCTGAGAATAGTACCAACACTTCCTGAATTGACGCCACAATGTGTGGAGGATATTTTGACCAAAACAGTGCCAAAGATGGAGTGCGCAGAGTGGGATACTGTGTACCCACTAACTAAAGCTGAGAAACAGAAACCAATATTTGAGGCCAAACTGCCAAAAGGAAATTATACCTGTATTAGACGTTCAAACTCAAAGACAAATATTTATGGTGCTATTGATGAAGAGCTGTGTGCAAGAAATCTAGCTACGGAAGAAGCACTACCCAAGGTGCGCAGCGACATCTACTGGTACTGTGGAGGGAAAATACTTAGAGCAAGAATGCCCACTGAATTTACTGGAGTATGTGCTCTAGTTAGTTTGATAATACCTGTAGAAGTAATGTCAATTGAACAAGAATGATGACCTCCAAATGAAAATATCTAAAAGAGAATACAAGGGACATTGGGGAGAAAATGATCCAACATACATTGATTCTATTGGAGTGCCCAGAGGGGTTCCTGAAGAATATAAATTAGCTGACCAAATTGCTAGCGGATTTGAAAACATTCCTTTTTTAGCTGCTATAATACCAATTACACCAAATAAGAATGTAGACAGAATCAACTACATCCACTACAACGTACAAAAGTTGGGAAACTACACACAGGAGGGGTTTGAAGCAGTGCACGAGCAACTCAGCGCGACCTCACTTATGGCTTTCCAAAATCGTATAGCAGTCGACATGCTGTTGGCCGAACGGGGTGGAGTTTGTTCGATTTTTGGGGCTAGCTGCTGTGTTGTCATCCCAAATAATACTGCTGCAGATGGAAGCCTGACTAGGGCTATAGGCAGCCTGCGTGCTATGAACAGACGCCTGAAAGAGCAGTCTGAGTAGACACGTGATTCTGGGATGACTGGCTAAGTGTGTTTGGTCGCTATAAAGCACTGGTCTCTTCGGCTCTAGTATCAATTACTGTGTTTGTAGCCATCTTACCTTTGTGTGGATGCTGTTGTATTCCCTGTCTCCGTTCTCTGATTAATAGGTTGATAACCACTGCCATCTCACCCGCACCAGAAGACAAAGAGGTGCAATTGTACCTATTGGGCAGTGATGAGAGTGATGAGGGGGACCCTGAAGGAGCACTGCCAGAGTTATTCCGAGAACCCTCCCAGGTGTAAGAACTAATGAACCTGTAATTAAAAATCCAGGGTGAAGAGATTACATGGTGATATGTGAGATGTCACAGTTCGATAAACAGGAGGGAATGATGGATTCAATATATTTTTAACATGTTTATTGATCTCACTGTGAATCTTAAAGGTAATGTAATGTTCATTTTTATTATAATCACTATAATAATGATATGTAACCTTAATATGATTTATGCACTTATGTCTGTTTTCTGAGCTTTGCAGAGAATGTCTTGTCTGAAAGTTGAATGACCATGGGAGATAACAGGAAACACCCTGAGAGGTGTTTGGGCGAAAAAGGACTGAAAGGAATGCTTAAGTAACAATATTTTGAAATGAACTTTGTAATATGTGATTTTCTCACTGCCTCACTGTTTGTTGTCCCCCCCCCTTGAGAGTGAGCAGTGATGTGTAACTAGGGTTCCTAACTGAATAAAGGAGGAGAAAGGCGGTGGAGACTTCAGAAAGGGTGAGGAGGTTGTAATCTGAAGGTTTCGGCCTCCCCGTCTTGTTCTCCTCATGAGTATAGTAAAAATTAATCTCTCTTGTCTTCTCTTCTCTTTTGAACTCTAATTAGGTTAAGTGTGAACCTATCAAATACCCTGTCTTCTTCTGCTCTGTTGCATGCCAGCACACCTCCACTGTGCTTCCACATTACCAGACTGCTGAAAGCTACTGCAGATGAGACTCGAACCCATTGGAGCACAGACGAAAGCCTTTCACATCTTTACACAAAGGATATAAGGAATAAAATCAGGGCGATGTAATGTTAAATGGTCAAGGTCCATGATGAATTTTGATTTGGTATATAATTTTATCTTTCAAAATGGTTTTCGTTTCTATAATAAAAGACACCTGTCCAACATCTGAAGGTCTAACTTTAGCAGAGGATGTTTTCGACCCATTGACCTCTGGATTAAGGGCCCAGCACGCTTTCTCTGCACCACTCTGCTAATTCCATGTCTGATCTGTTTTTAAGACATGAACAGAGTCATTTTTATTGCCAAAGTAGGTCAGTTGGGAAATAGATTTGAGATTCTTGTATATCTTTACAACATTCACTTTTATCTTCTAAATTTTTCAGGCATCGATGAACCAATCGTACTGACTAATGAAAGAAAAGTAACAGAAGCTCCCCGACGGTCTAGTGCAGGGGTGGGCAATTATTTTTCCCCAGGGGTCAAATGAGAAGCAGAAAATATTGTGGAGGGCCGGGCCAAAAGTTTGAAATCTACTCTGGTTATTAATTTTATTTCTACGTTTAAATAAGTAAATGGCATTGTTTACAGAAGCTGGTAAGAGTATGTGTTATTGTTAGATAATGAGAAAGTGAGGTTGTTTTACAAAAAGATGAATTTATTCAGTAAAATTATGCAAAACAATGGTAAGTGTGCAACATTTGTAACTCTTTTTTCAGTCACATTACCACAATGATTTCTGTTTTTAACTTTCTTAATTTTCTATTAAGATGCACTGTCTCTGTATGCCAATAATAATGTAACATAACTCAAAACATTTTTGTCCAGCTGCCAACAGTGCAGAAAAAAATCAAAGTAAACATGTTTCAGTGTTTTTTTCTTGTTCAGTGAGAGAAATCTAGCCTCTGTGAGCTTTAACAAGTGCATCAAAGTCAGGTTGAATGTTTGAGGTGGAGATGTGAAGCACATCTGACAGATGATCATCAGTAAGAGAGGATCTATACCTGGATTTGGTAAACTTCATTACTGAGAATGTTTGTTCACATGTATAGATCCAAAAAGAACCAACATCTTCTGAGCATGTTTCCTCATGTTTGGAAAATTCTCCTCCTTGAGAGATGAAGAGAACTCCAGCAGTGATGCTGACTTAAAGTGCTCTGCCAGTACTGCATCTGACTGCAAGTCTATGAGCTCCAGCTGAACATCAATGGGTGCATTATCCACATTGCATGCAAAGGGGAGAGGAAATCAGGTGCATTTCATCCTCAATGTTTTTAAAATCTTCAAATCGTCTTGAAAAACTCACTGTACAGGTCTCCTAACACAGATGAGTACCTGCAGAGGTGACTAGCTGATGTTTTTGTCGTTTTCAGGGTTTGCATGTGAGGGAGAATTTTGTTTCTCTAGTTGATTTGAAAGAAACTGCACCTTTCTCATGAAAGCCTTGACCAGGTTATGCATTTCATGAACAAAAAGTCCCTTGCCTTGCAGTTTAGTGTTCAGTTCATTCATCAGTGCTGTCACATCAACAGCAAATGCTAAATCTGCAATCCAGTCTACATCTAAGAGCTCAGGGATGTTTTTGCCTTTAATCTCACAAAACTCTTGAATCTCTGCTTTTAGGTCCCAAAATCTTTTTAACACTTTGCCCAGGCTGAGCCATCTGACAGCTGTATGGTACCTGATGTCACCATGTTCATTATCATGCTCTTCTAAAAGTGCAACAAACGGCCTGTGATACACATAAACAGACACACACACACACATACACACAAATACAGGTTAGGCTTAGAGGTTAGGTTTTTAGAGGCAGGCCTCCTTTTGTCACCTGTTCTGTTCATTATATTTATGGACAGAATTTCTAGGCGCAGTCAGGGGCTGGAGGGGGTCTGGTTCAGACATACACATATACAGGTTAGGGTTAGGGGTTAGGGTTACACACAAATACACATAAACATACACACACACATATACACGCACACACAGAAATACACACATACACACACACATACACATGCAGGAAAAAACATCTATATGAACATAGACCTGTAAAAACATAGAACAAACATAGGGTTAGGGGTTAGGGTTAGAGTTACACACAGATACACATACACAAACAAACAAACATACACACACATACATACACACAAATACAGGTTAGGGTTAGAGGTTAGGTTTACACAAATACACATACACATAAACTAAGACATACACACACACATACACATATACAGGTTAGCGTTAGGGTTAGAGGTTAGGGTTACACACAAATACACATACACATAAACATACAGACACACATATACACGCACACACAGAAATACACACACACACATGCAGAAAAAAAACAGGTATATGAACATAGACCTGTAAAAACATAGAACATAGGGTTAGGGTTAGAGTTACACACAGATACACATACACAAACATAGACATACACATACATATATACACACAAATACAGGTTAGGGTTAGAGGTTAGGGTTACACACAAATACACATGCTCATAAACATACAGACACACATACACGCACACTCATACACACAAACAGAAATACACACATACATACACACGCACAGAAATACATACATACATACACACGCACAGAAATACATACACAAAAAGAAATACACGTACACAAAAAAAAAAAGAAATACACATGTACACACACACAGAAATACATACACACATACACATGCAGAAAAAAAAACCAGCTATATGAACATAGACCTGTAAAAACATAGAACAAACATAGGGTTAGGGGTTAGAGTTACACACAAATACACACACACATATACAGGTTAGGGTTACAGTTACACACAAATACACATACAAATAAACATACACATACACACACATACAAAGAAATGCACACATACACAGGTTAGGGGTTAGGGTTACACATAAATACACATACACACAAACATAAAGACACACATATACACGCACACACATACACGCGCACATACAGAAATACACACATACATATGCAGTAAAAAAAAAAAGCTATATTAACAGACCTGTAAAAGCTTAGAACAAACATAGGGTTAGGGTTAGTTACACACAGATACACATACACAAACACAAACATAGACATACACACACATACACAAATACAGGTTAGGGTTAGAGGTTAGGGTTAGGGGTTAGGGTTACACACAAATACACATAAACATACAGACACATATATACACACACACATTAACACACATACACATAAACAGACATACACACATATACACACACACACATACAAACAAATACACACATACACAGATTAGGGTTAGAGGTTAGGGTTAGACAAATACACATACACAAACATACAGACATACATATATGTGTACAAATATGTGCATATATGTGTATGTATACATATATACACACATACACAGAAATACGCACATACATGCACACACACACATGCAGAAAAAAAAACAGATATATGAACATAGACCTGTAAAAACATAGAACAAACATAGGGTTAGAGGTTAGAGTTACACACAAATACACATACAAATAAACATACACATACACACACATACACACATACACACAGATACAGGTTAGGGTTACACACAAATACACATACAAATAAATATACACACACATACACATATACACACATACAAAGAAATGCACATATACACATATACAGGTTAGGGGTTAGGGTTACACACAAATACACACACATATTAACACACATACACATAAACAGACATACACACATATACACACAAACACATACAAACAAATACACACAAATACACACATACACAGATTAGGGTTAGAGGTTAGGGTTACACACAAATACACATGCAAATAAACATACATACACATATATACACACACACAAATACACACATACATACATATAAACATACACACGCATACAGATACAGGTTAGGGTTAGAAGTTAAGGTTGGCTTAGGGTTAGAGGTTAGGGTTAAAGGTTAGGGTTGGGTTTAGAGTTTAGCGTTAGAGTTTAGGGTTACACAAATACACATAAACATATGTAGCCGGGTGGTTTAGGCTCTCCGGCTAACACCTTCTGCGTTGTGTTGTGTAGACGAACTGAGCCACACACAGGGGTCTGCCATTCAGGGGAGGGTTTATTATCTGTGTGAAACACATAAAAATCACAATACAGCACACAGTCCAGGTCTGGCAATCCCGCACGTCTACAGAAACACAGAGCACCATAAACACGTGTGAGATCGCACTTGCTAGCACACCTTCACTCGCTAACCATACATTTTTTCTAAGTGCTGTATTTACATATTAAACACTGTTCACACACATCTTAACAACAGGAATAATGGCAAAGGCCTTACAAATCAGGAACAAAACACAAACGGTGCTGACACGAAGTTTCTATTAACTATTTTAACTATAAACACGGGAACAAATCCACTCTTTACCTCCCTCTGCTCTCCCTGCAGCAACTGAGGGGAGCCGCGCGGCCCCGCGAGAATTACAGGCCCCGCCAAAATAAAAGCCTCCGATAAAAACGGCTCAATAAACTGAAATACAATTTCAATAATAAACATAACAAGATTTTGGTGAAATAAAACGAACATAAAGACCACATGGGCTACACATAGACACACACACATACACACACAAATACACACATACACATATACAGGTTAGGGTTACACACAAATACACATACCCATAAACAGACACACACACACACATACACACAAATACAGGTTAGAGTTAGAGGTTAGGGTTAGGGGTTAGGGTTACACACAAATACACATACACATAAACATAAACACACACATTTACACGCACACACAGAAATACACACATACACACACACACACATACACATGCAGAAAAAAAAAACATCTATATGAACATAGACCTGTAAAAACATAGAACAAACATAGAGTTAGGGGTTAGGGTTAGAGGTTAGGGTTACACACAAATACACATACACATAAACATACAGACACACATATACACGCACACACAGAAATACACACACCCATACACATGCAGAAAAAAAACAGCTATATGAACATAGACCTGTAAAAACATAGAACATAGGGTTAGGGGTTAGGGTTAGAGTTACACACAGATACACATACACAAACATAGACATACACATACATATATACACACAAATACAGGTTAGGGTTAGAGGTTAGGGTTACACACAAATACACACACACATTAACACATGCACATAAACAAACATACACACATATACACACAGACATACAAACAAATACACACACTCAGAAATACGCACATACATGCACGCACACACACATACACACGCACATGCAGAAAAAAAACAGCTATATGAACATAGACCTGTAAAAACATAGACCAAACATAGGGTTAGGGTTAGAGGTTAGAGTTACACACAAATACACACACACAAACACACACACATACACACAGATACAGGTTAGGGCTACACACAAATACATACAAATAAACATGCACAAACACACACATACACACAAATACACACATACACAGATACAGGTTAGGGTTACACACAAATACACATACAAATAAACATACACATACACACACATACACGTATACACACATACAAAGAAATGCAAACATACACATATACAGGTTAGGGTTACACACAAATACACATAAACATACAGACACACATATACACGCACACACAGAAATACACACATACACACACACATGTTAGGGTTAAGGTTACACACAAATACACACTCACATTAACACACATACACATAGACAGACATACACACATATACACACACACACATACAAACAAATACACACAAATACACACACACAGGTTAGGGTTAGAGGTTAGGGTTACACACAAATACACATGCAAATAAACATACATACACATTTATACACACACACAAATACACACATACATACATATAAACATACACACACATACAGATACAGGTTAGGGTTAGAAGTTAAGGTTGGGTTTAGATTTTAGCATTAGAGTTTAGGGTTACACAAATACACATACACATAAACATAGACACACAAACATACACACACACACACACACAAATACACACATACACATGTACAGGTTAGGGTTAGAGGTTAGGGTTACACACAAATACACACATATTTACACACAAATACACATACACATAAACATACAGACACATATACACACATACACAATAACACACACACATAAACATACACATATACAGGTTAGGGTTAGAGGTTAGGGTTAGAGCAGGGGTCGGTAACCTTTTTTACTCAAAGAGCCATGAAAGCTAAATATTTGGACATTTATTTCAGTGAGAGCCATATAATGTATTTTAAGACTAAATTCAACTAAATGTGAGTACAATAAGCCTCTGATTTATTCTTTCAAATAATGTTGTTATCATACTCACCATTAATGCGACTTGAACTTGATGTTTTTAAGCTGTGAGAATGACGCTCACATGCACAAAGATCCAACCATGGTCAATACAGCAATACTCACACTCACATATTAAAGGAAGTGTCAGAATATACTACATTTTTTCACACAACTACCTCTATTTTACATACCCATCCGTATTTATTAGTGATGGTCAAATGAGACGGAGCTCCGGAGCACGTCTCGTTCTTGCAGCAGCCGCTCACGTGACCAAAGTGTCGCGGTGTCGGCCCCTCCCCCTCCTGCTTCGCTCTGCGTGTCAGCGCATAAATAGTTGTTTTTGTTTTTTTGATGTTAAAAACTGAATATATACTATTTATGACTTCTAATAAAATAGAAAATAGAGTTTTGGGTTCCCAAATCATGGGTTGTGTTCTGGTTTGCAATGGTTAAATTTGTCCACTAGAGGTCAGTGTTTCTCCGAGGCCTCAGATACGTCGAACCATTTGAGACAATATTGAGACTGAGGTGTCAATGCTTCACGAGGCTCCATTCGCCCATCCCTAGTATTTATTCTTTGACGCATTGAATAAGCGACTGGGAAAATCCCCGTGGCTCCTGCCTCTCATTTGTCATTTTCGAGGGACAACAGAGACAGTTTACCGTAATGACGGTAAAATATCTAAAGAACCTCGTGACTCTGCTTTGAGACGCCGTTTGAATTTACATGAAGCACAGTTGGTTGCGGAGTTACGGTAATAAAAAGTCTGCCACCGCGAGTCTATCAGCGACGATAGCATCCGACGCTAAAGGGCTACAACAAGTGAGAGTATTTTATGTTTTGTCTGCGAGCCATATGCAATCATCAAAAGAGCCATACCTGGCTCGCGAGCCATACGTTCCCGACCCCTGGGTTAGAGGTTACACACAAATACACATACAAATAAACATACATACACATATACACACACACACAAATACACACACACATACATATAAACATACACACACATACACAAATACAGTTTAGGGTTAGAGTTTAGCGTTAGAGTTTAGGGTTACACAAATACACATAGACATACACACACATACACATATACACACACACATACACACAAATACACACATACAGGTTAGGGTTAGAGGTTAGGGTTAAACAAAAATACACATAAACATACAGACACATATACACACATACACAATAACACACACACATACATACACATATATAGGTGAGGGTTAGAGGTTAGGGTTACACACAAATTCACACAAACACACACACACAAACGTAGACATACACACATATACACACACACATACAAACAAATACACACATACACAGACACAGGTTAGGGTTAGAGGTTACGGTTACACACAAATACACACTCACATTAACACACATACACATAAACAGACATACACACATATACACAGACACATACAAATAAACACATACACAAATTAGGGTTAGACACAAATATACATACATATAAACATGCAGACATACATACATGTGTAAAAATATGTGCATATATGTGTATATATACACACATACACAGAAATATGCACATACATACACACACACACATACACATGCAGAAAAAAAAAAACATCTATATGAACATAGACCTGTAAAAACATAGAACACACATAGGGTTAGGGGTTAGGGTTAGAGTTACACACAGATACACATACACAAACAAACAAACATACACACACATACATACACACAAATACAGGTTAGGGTTAGAGGTTAGGGTTACACAAATACACATACACATAAACAGACATACACACATATACACACAGAAAATTTATCATGTTTCATAGTACATTTATCATGTGTTATAGTAAATTTATCATGTTTCATAGTAAATTTATCATGTTTCTTAGTAAATGTTTCATGTCTCATAGTAAATTTATCATGTTTTATAGTAAATTTATCATGTTTCATAGTAAATGTATCATGTGTTATAGTAAATTTATCTTGTGTTATAGTAAATGTATCATGTTGTATAGTATTTGTATCATGTTTTATAGCAAATGTATCATGTTTCATAGTAAATTTATCATGTTTCATAGTAAATTGATCATGTTTCATAGAAAATGTATCATGTTTTATAGTAAATTTATCATGTTTCATAGTAAATTTATCATGTTTCATAGTAAATGTTTCATGTGTCAGAGTAAATTTATCATGTTTCATAGAAAATGTATCATGTTTTAAAATAAATGTATCATGTTTTTAAGTAAATTTATCATGTTTTTTAGTAAATTTATCATGTTTCATAGTAAATTTATCATGTTTCATAGTAAATTTATCATGTTTCATTAAAAATGTATCATGTTTTATAGTAAACTTATCCTGTTTCATAGTAAATTTATCATGTGTTATGGTAAATTTATCATCTTTCAGAGTAAATTTATCATGTTTCATTGTAAATTTATCATGTTTCATAGTAAATTTATCATGTTTCATTGTAAATTTATCACGTGTTACAGTAAATTGATCATGTTTTATAGTAAATTTATGTTTCATAGTAAATTTATCATGTTTTGTAGTAAATTTATCATGTTTTATGGTAAATTTATCATGTGTTATAGTAAATTTATATGTTTTATAGTAAATTAATCATGTTTCATAGTAAATTTATGATATTTCATAGTAAATTTATCATGTTGTATAGTACATTTATCAAGTTTCATAGTACATTTATCACGTTTAGTAATGTTTCTTAGTAATTTTATCATGTTTTAAAGTAAATTTATCATGTTTTATAATTTATCATGTGTTATAGTAAATTTTTCATGTGTTTTAGTAATTTTATCATGTTTCAAAGTAAATTTCTCATGTTTCATAGTAAATTCATCATGTTTTATAGTGAATTGATCATGTTTCATAGTAAATGTATCATGTGTTATAGTACATTTATCATGCGTTATAGTAAATTTATCATGTTTCATAGTAAATGTATCATGTGTTATAGTAAATTTATCATGTGTTATTGTAAATTTATCATGTTTCATAGTAAATTCATCATGTTTAATAGAAAATTGAACATGTTTTATAGTAAATTTATCATGTTTCATAATAAATTTATCAAGTTTCATTGTAAATTGATCATGTTTTGTAGTAAATTTATCATGTTTTATAGTAAAATGATCATGTTTCATAGTAAATTTATGATGTTTCATAGCAAATTTATCATGCTTCATAGTAAATTTATCATGTTTCATAGTAAATTTATCATGTGTCATAGTGAATTTATGATTTTTTTATAGTAAATTTATCATGTTTCATAGTAAATTTATGATGTTTCATAGTAAATTTATCATGTTTAATGGTAAATTTATGTTTCATAGTAAATTTATCATGTGTTTTAGTAAATTTATCATGTGTTATAGTAAATTTATCATGTTTCAAGGCAAATTTATTATGTGTTACAGTAAATTGATCATGTTTCATAGTAAATTCATCATGTTTCATAATAAATTTATCAAGTTTCATTGTAAATTGATCATGTTTTGTAGTAAATTTATCATGTTTTATAGTTAAATTATCATGTTTTATAGTAATTTTATCATGTTTCATAGTAAATTTATCATGTGTCATAGTGAATTTATGATTTTTTATAGTAAATTTATCATGTTTCATTGTAAATTTATTATGTGTTATAGTAAATTTATCATGTTTCATAATAAATTTAAAATGTTTCATTGTAAATTTATTATGTGTTATAGTAAATGTATCATGTTTCATAGTAAATTCATCATGTTTCATAGTAAATTTATCATGTTTCATTGAAAATGTATCATGTGTTATAGTAAATGTCTCATGTTTGATAGTAAATCTATCATGTTTTAAAGTAAATTTATCATGTTTTTTAGTAAATTTACCATGTTTCATAGCAAATTTATCATGTTTTAGTAATTTTATCATGTTTCATAGTAAATTTATCATGTTTCATAATAAATTTATCAAGTTTCATTGTAAATTGATCATGTTTTGTAGTAAATTTATCATGTTTTATAGTTAAATTATCTTGTTTCATAGTAAATTTATCATGTTTCATTGTAAATTTATTATGTGTTATAGTAAATTTATCATGTTTCATAATATATTTAAAATGTTTCATTATAAATTTTTTATGAGTTATAGTAAATGTATCATGTTTCATAGTAAATTTATCATGTTTCATTGAAAATGTATCATGTGTTATAGTAAATGTATCATGTGTGATAGTAAATCTATCATGTTTTAAAGTAAATTTATCATGTTTTTTAGTAAATTGAACATGTTTCATAGTAAATTTATCATGTGTTATAGTAAATTTATCATGTTTCATAGTAAATTTATCATTTCTCATAGTAAATTTATCATGTTTTATAGTAAATTTATCATGTTTCATAGTAAATTTATCATGTTTCATAGTAAATTTATCATGTTTTATAGTAAGTGTATCATGTGTCATAGTGAATTTATCATGTGTTAAAGTACATTTATCATGTTTCATTGAAAAGTTATCATGTGTTATAGTAAATTTATCATGTTTCATTGAAAAGTTATCATTTTTCATCATAATTTTACCATGTTTCATAGTAAATTTATCACGTGTTTTAGTAAATTTAGCATGTGTCATAGTGAATTTATCATGTGTTATAGTAAATGTATCATGTTTTAAAGTAAATTTATCATGTTTTTTAGTAAATTTACCATGTTTCATAGTAAATTTACCATGTGTTTTAGTAATTTTATCATGTTTCATAGTAAATTTATCATGTTTCAAAGTCAATTTATCATGTTTCATAGTAAATTCATCATGTTTTATAGTGAATTTATCATGTTTCATAGTAAATTTATCATGTTTCATAGTAAATTTATCATGTTTCATATTTAATTTATCATGTGTTATAGTAAATTTTTCATGTGTTATAGTAAATTTATCATGTTTCATAGTAAATGTATCATGTGTTATAGTAAATTTATCTTGTGTTATAGTAAATTTATCATGTTTCATAGAAAAGTTATCATTTTTCATCATAATTTTACCATGTTTCATAGTAAATTTATCATGTTTCAAAGTCAATTTATCATGTTTCATAGTAAATTCATCATGTTTCATAGTAAATTTATCATGTTTCATAGTAAATTTATCATGTTTCATATTTAATTTATCATGTGTTATAGTAAATTTATCATGTGTTATAGTAAATTTATCATGTTTCATAGTAAATGTATCATGTGTTTATAGTAAATTTATCTTGTGTTATAGTAAATTTATCATGTTTCATAGAAAAGTTATCATTTTTCATCATAATTTTACCATGTTTCATAGTAAATTTATCACGTGTTTTAGTAAATTTAGCATGTTTCAAAGTAAATTTATCATGTTTTATAGTAAATTTATCTTGTGTTATAGTAAATTTAACATGTTTTATAGTAAATTTATGTTTCAAAGTAAACTTATCATGTTTCATTGTAAATTCATCATGTTTCATATTTAATTTATCATGTGTTATAGTAAATTTATCATGTGTTATAGTAAATTTATCATGTTTCATAGTAAATTTATCATGTTTCATTGTAAATTCATCATGTTTCATATTTAATTTATCATGTGTTATAGTAAATTTATCATGTGTTATAGTAAATTTATCATGTTTCAATAGTTTTCATAGTATAGTTAAATTTATCATGTTTCATAGTAAATTTATCTTGTGTTATAGTAAATTTATCATGTTTCATAGTAAATTTATCTTGTGTTATAGTAAATTTATCATGTTTTTTAATACATTTTTCATGTTTCATAGTAAATGTTTCATGTTTCATAGTAAATTTATCATGTGTTATAGTAAATTTATCTTGTGTTATAGTAAATTTATCATGTTTCATAGTAAATGTATCATGTTTTGTAGTAAATTTATCATGTTTTATAGTAAATTTATCATGTTTCATAGTAAATTTATCATGTTTCATAGTAAAATTATCATGTTTCATAATAAATTTATCAAGTTCCATTGTAAATTGATCATGTTTTGTAGTAAATTTATCATGTTTTATAGTTAAATTATCATGTTTTATAGTAATTTTATCATGTGTCATAGTGAATTTATGATTTTTTATAGTAAATGTATCATGTTTCATAGTAAATTTATCATGTTTCATAGTAAATGTATCATGTGTTATAGTAAATTTATCTTGTGTTAAAGTAAATTTATCATGTTTCATAGTTAATTTTTTCATGTTTCACAGTAAATTTATCATGTTTCATGGGGAATTTTATCATGTTTCATAGTAAATGTATCATGTTTCATAGTAAATTTATCATGTTTCATTGTAAATTTATCATGTTTCATAGTAAATTTATCATGTTTCATAGTAACTTTATCATGTTTCATAGTAAATTTATCATGTTTCATTGTAAATTCATCATGTTTCATATTTAATTTATCATGTGTTATAGTAAATTTATCATGTGTTATAGTAAATTTATCATGTTTCATAGTAAATTTATCTTGTGTTATAGTAAATTTATCATGTTTCATAGTAAATTTATCTTGTGTTATAGTAAATTTATCATGTTTTTTAATACATTTTTCATGTTTCATAGTAAATGTTTCATGTTTCATAGTAAATTTATCATGTGTTATAGTAAATTTATCTTGTGTTATAGTAAATTTATCATGTTTCATAGTAAATGTATCATGTTTTGTAGTAAATTTATCATGTTTTATAGTAAATTTATCATGTTTCATAGTAAATTTATCATGTTTCATAGTAAAATTATCATGTTTCATAATAAATTTATCAAGTTCCATTGTAAATTGATCATGTTTTGTAGTAAATTTATCATGTTTTATAGTTAAATTATCATGTTTTATAGTAATTTTATCATGTGTCATAGTGAATTTATGATTTTTTATAGTAAATGTATCATGTTTCATAGTAAATTTATCATGTTTCATAGTAAATGTATCATGTGTTATAGTAAATTTATCTTGTGTTAAAGTAAATTTATCATGTTTCATAGTTAATTTTTTCATGTTTCACAGTAAATTTATCATGTTTCATGGGGAATTTATCATGTTTCATAGTAAATGTATCATGTTTCATAGTAAATTTATCATGTTTCATTGTAAATTTATCATGTTTCATAGTAAATTTATCATGTTTCATAGTAACTTTGTCCTATTAAATAATAAATTTACTATAACATAAGCTAAATTTACTATGAAACATGATAAATGTACTGTTTCATAGTAAATGTATCATGTTTCATAGTACATTTATCATGTTTTAAAGTACACTTATCATGTTTTAATTGTAAATTTATCATGTTTCATAGCACATTTATCATTTTTCATAGTAAATTTATCATGTGTTATATTAAATTTATCATGTTTCATAGTAAATTTATCATGTTTCATAGTAACTTTATCATGTTTCGTAGTAAATATATCATGTTTCATAATAAATTTATCATGTTTCATAGTAAATTTATCATGTTTCATAGTAAAGTTGTAATGTTTCATAATAAATTTACTATAATACAGGATAAATTTGCTATGGAACATGATAAATTTACTGTTTCATCGTAAATTTATCATGTTTTTTAGTAAATTAATCATGCTTCATTGTAAATTTATCATGTTTCATAGTAAATTTATTATGTGTTATAGTAAATTTATCATGTTTCATAGTAAATTTATCATGTTTCATTGTAAATTTATTATGTGTTATAGTAAATTTATCATGTTTCATTGTAAATTTATCAAGTGTTACAGTAAATTTATCATGTTTCATAGTAATTTTTTCATGTTTTTTAGTAAATGTATCATGTTTCATAGTAAAATTATCATGTTTCATAGTAAATTTATCATGTTTCATAGTAAATTTATCATGTGTTATAGTAAATTTATCATGTTTCATAGTAAATTTATCATATTTCATTGTAATTTTTATAACGTGTTACAGTAAATTGATCATGTTTTCTAGTAAATTTATGTTTCTTAGTACATTTGTCATGTTTTATTGCAAATTTATCATATTTTTTTGTAAATTAACCATGTTTTATAGTAAATTTATCATGTGTATTATTAAATTTATCATGTTTCATAGTAAATTTATCATGTTTCATAGTAAATTTATCATGTGTTATAGTAAATTTATCTTGAGTTATAGTAAATTTATCATGTTTCATTGTAAATTTATCATGTTTCATAGTAAAGTTGTCATGTTTCATAATAAATTTATCAATACAGGATAAATTTACTATGAAACATGATAAATTTACAGTTTCATCGTAAATTTATCATGTTTCATAGTACATTTATCATGTTTCATAGTAAATTTATCATGTTTCATAGTACATTTATCATGTTTCATAGTAAATTTATCATGTTTTTTAGTAAATGTATCATGTTTCATAGTAAATTCATCATGTTTCATAGTAAAATTGTCATATTTCATAGTAAATTTATCATGTGTTTACACAGGCCCCAGGCGGGATGCACCCAAAGATAGAAAGACAGGCACCAGCCCGGGAGTCCCTACACAAGCCCCGGGCGGGGTGCCCGAAAGACAGGCACCAGTCTGGAAGGCTCTACACAGGCCCCAGGTAGAATGCCCCGAAAGAGAGAGAGACATGCACCCACCCAGAAGGCCCTAAACAGACCCCAGGCGGGGTGATCCGAAAGACAGAAAGACAGGCACCGGCCCGGCAGGCCCTACACAGGCCCCAGGCGGGGTACCCCGAAAGACAGAAAGACAGGCAACAGTCCGGAAGGCCCTACACAGGCGCCAGGCGGGATGCCCCGAAAGACGGGCACCAGCCCAGAAGGCCCTACACAGGCCCCAGGCGGGATGCCCCGAAAGACGGGCACCAGCCCAGAAGGCCCTACACAGGCCCCAGGCAGGGTGCCCCGAAAGACAGGCACAAGCCCGGGAGGCCCTAAACAGGCCCTGGGCGGGGTGCCCCGATAGGCAGGCACCAGTCTGGAAGGCAATACTCAGGCCCCAGGCGGGATGCCCCGAAAGACCAGCACTCGCCCGGGAGGCCCTACACAGGCCCCAGGCGGGATGCCCCAAAAGACAGGCACCAGGCCAGAAGGCCCTACACAGGCCCCAGGCGGGATGCCAGGAAAGACAGGCACCAGCCCAGAAGGCCATACACAGGCCCCAGGCGGGATGCCACGAAAGACAGACAGACAGGCACCAGTCCGGGAAGCCCTGCACAGGCCCCGAGCGGGTTGCCCCGAAAGACAGGCACCAGTCTGGAAGGCCCTACACAGGCCCCAGGCGGGATGCCACGAAAGACAGGCACCAGCACAGAAGGCCCTACACAGGCCCCAGGCGGGATGCCCCGAAAGACAGGCACCCGCCCAGAAGGCCCTACACAGGCCCCAGGCAGGGTACCCAGAAAGACAGGCACCAACCCGGAAGGCCCTACACAGGCCCCAGGCAGGATGCCCCGAAAGACAGAGAGACATGCACCCACCCAGAAGGCCCTAAACAGGCCCCAGGCGGGGTGACCCGAAAGACAGAAAGACAGGCACCGGCCCGGCAGGCCCTACACAGGCCCCAGGCGGGGTACCCCGAAAGACAGAAAGACAAGCACCAATCCGAAAGGCCTTACACAGGCCCCAGGCGAGGTGCCCCGAAAGACAGGCACCAGCCCAGAAGGCCCTACACAGGCCCAGGCGGGATGCCCTGAAAGACAAGCACCCGCCGGGGAGGCCCTACACAGGCCCCAGGCAGGGTACCCAAAGAAAGACAGGCACCAACCCGGAAGGCCCTACACAGGCCCCAGGCGAGGTGCCCCGAAAGACAGGCACCAGCCCAGAAGGCCCTACACAGGCCCAAGGCGGGATGCCACGAAAGACAGACAGACAGGCACCAGTCCGGGAGGCCCTACACAGGCCCCGAGCGGGGTGCCCCGAAAGACAGGCACCAGTCTGGAAGGCCCTACACAGGCCCCAGGCGGGATGCCCTGAAAGACAAGCACCCGCCCGGGAGGCCCTACACAGGCCCCAGGCAGGGTACCCAGAAAGACAGGCACCAACCCGGAAGGCCCTACACAGTCCCCAGGCAGGGTGCCCCGAAAGACAGAAAGACAGGCACCAGCCCGCGAGGCCCTACACAGGCCTCAGGCGGGGTGCACCCTAAGATAGAAATACAGGCACCAGCCCAGGAGGCCCTACAATGGCCCCAGGCAGGATGCCCCGAAAGACAGAAAGACAGGCACCAGCCCGGGAGGCCCTACACAGGCCCCGGGCGGGGTGCCCCGAAAGAAAGGCACCAACCCGGAAGGCCCTACACAGGCCCCAGGAGAGGCGCCCTGTGTGGGAAGCTGGCCCGAGCGATCAAAATAGGAGGCAGACTTCGAATCGTCCCATTTAAATCATTTATTTAGCCACCGGAAAAAAAAAGTGCAAAAATTATACATATTTACAAAACTTAACTGTGCTCAAAATAAACTAAGCAACAGAAATTAACAACTGAAGAAACAAAAAAAAAAAAACCCACGGGTAGCCTTTCAACACAGGTCTGCCCGATTCACTAATTGGAGCTCCTTAAGTAGCTCTCTGGAGCAGACGCCCCTCCCCCGGCCTACACCACCTTGATCACAGGTGCTGTGGGGATGACATTTAGGTTTAAATGTTAGTTTTTTCTCTGGGCCTAAGTCCCCGTAACTAAAACACAGTGTTAACAAAATAAACTAAACACTTACACAATAAAACTAAATACATAAGACCTTAAACACAGTAACAAAAATGAACTCAAAACCCAGTTCTCCCCTCCACATGGTCCAGCCCAAAGCCACACCCAAGCCTATAAAGATGGCAGACATGGGGCACGCCCCCCTCTTTGTCTGGACCATGTGGAGATTCCAGGTAAGTAATGCAGTATATGAAACTAATTAACTAACTTTAACCAAATAAAATGACTTTAAAGTAACATGTTGTGTGTGTGGTGATTACAAGAATGAAAACTAAACAAAACAAACTCGGATAGCTCTATTTTAATTTGGTATGGAGAATTTTGGAAAATTAACAGACATGTGTACAAATAAAATGAAATATCTAAAGGGACAAAGGCCCACTTTGTCACACACCCCCCCCCCATAAGACCGTTAACTCGGCCGAGAGTCACGGGACAGGAAATCAGCAATAATGTTTTTATGACCTGGTTTGTACTGGACCTTAAAACAAAATGGCTGCAGAGACAAATACCATCTAGTAATACGAGCATTAGTGTCCTCAATGTCCATAGCAACATATGCTGAACGTGCTTTGCCAGTTAGAGCGGTGCAAGGCGGAGAGCCCACTCATCATTGGACCACTGGCATGCATGTGCAATTCGTTCAAATGTGCACAAATAATGTTCAATGTCCTCACCCTCAGTGTAGGGTTGCATTTTTGGGCCCTTTCCAGTTGCTGTTTCTCATGGTGCTGGATTGCCTGGAATGCATTTGATCAAGATGAGAGCTCTGGGTTGGAAGCTCTTCTGCTCTCAGTTCCTCAGGACCATCCATTTGTGCCACGCGACTTTGTTGCATTTCTCGTTGAAGATTAAAAATGTCTCTGCGCATTTTAGTCCATTGCTCATCCTGTTGTTGTATGAGGCGATGTAGTAGACCTGAAAGATGATCCACACCAAGGACTTGTGCTTCCGGTTTGCCACCAACTGCCTCCTGCTGGTCGTCTGGTGGGTCTGTTCCAGCCTCAGCACAAGACTTTTTCGGGTTCTGCCTGGTGGACTTCATGTTCACTGCCTCCTATTGGCCTGGATCCCACCACTGCCACCAAATGTGGGGAAGCTGGCCCGAGCGATCAAAATAGGAGGCAGACTTCGAATCGTCCCATTTAAATCAATTTATTTAGCCACCGTGGAAAAAAGTGCAAAAATTATACATATTTACAAAACTTAACTGTGCTCAAAATAACTAAGCAACAGAAATTAACAACTGAAGAAACAAAAAACCCACGGGTAGCCTTTCAACACAGGTCTGCCCGATTCACTAATTGAGCTCCTTAAGTAGCTCTCTGGAGCCAGAGCAGCCCCCCCCCCGGCCTACACCACCTTGATCACAGGTGCTGTGGGGATGACATTTAGGTTTAAATGTTTAGTTTTTTCTCTGGGCCTAAGTCCCGTAACTAAAACACAGTGTTAACAAAATAAAACTAAACACTTACACAATAAAACTAAATACATAAGACCTTAAACACAGTAACAAAAATGAACTCAAAACCCCAGTCTCCCCCTCCACATGGTCCAGCCCAAAGCCACACCCAAGCCTATAAAGATGGCAGACATGGGGCACGCCCCCTCTTTTGTCTGGACCATGTGGAGATTCAGGTAAGTAAATGCAGTATATGAAACTAATTAACTAACTTTAACCAAATAAAAATGACTTTAAAGTAACATGTTTGTGTGTGGTGATTACAAGAATGAAAACTAAACAAAACAAACTCGGATAGCTCTATTTTAATTTGGTATGGAGAATTTTGGAAAATTAACAGAGACATGTGTACAAATAAAATGAAATATCTAAAGGGACAAAGGCCCACTTTGTCACACGCCCCAAAAAACAGAAAGACAGGCACCAACCCGGGAGGCCCAACAAAGACCCCAGGCAGGGTGCCCCCAGAGACAGGCACCAACCCAGAAGGCCCTACACAGGCCCCGGGCGGGGTGCCCGATAGACAGAAAGACAGGTACCAGCCTGGGAGGCCCTACATAGGGCCCACGGGGGGGTACCCCCCGAAAGACAGGAAGATAAGCACCAACCCGGAAGGCCCTACATAAGCCCCGGGCGGGGTGCACCGAAAGACAGGCACCAGTCTGGAAGGCTTTACACAGGCCCCAGGCGGGATGCCCCGAAAGACAAGCACCCGCCCGGGAGGCCCTACACAGGCCCCAGGCAGGGTACCCAGAAAGACAGGCACCAACCCGGAAGGCCCTACACAGGCCCCAGGCAGGATGCCCCGAAAGACAGAAAGATATGCACCCACCCAGAAGGCCGTACACAGGCCCCAGGCGGGTTGCCCCGAAAGACAGAAAGAAAGGCACCAGCCCGGAAGGCCCTACACAGGCCCCAGGCGGGATGCCTCGACAGACAAGCACCCGCCCGGGAGGCCCTACACAGGCCCCAGGCAAGGTACCCAGAAAGACTGAAAGACAGGCACCAGCCGGGGAGGCCCTACACAGGCCCCAGGCAGGGTGCCCCCAGAGACAGGCACCAACCCAGAAGGCCCTACCCAGGCCCCAGGCGGGGTGCCCCAAAAGAAAGGCACCAGTCTGGAAGGCCCTACACAGGCCCCAGGTGGGATGCCCCGAAAGACAGGCACCAGCCCAGAAGGCCCTACACAGGCCCCAGGCGGGATGCCACGAAAGACAGACAGACAGGCACCAGTCCGGGAGGCCCTACACAGGCCCCGAGCGGGGTGCCCCGAAAGACAGGCACCAGTCTGGAAGGCCCTACACAGGCCCCAGGCGGGATGCCCCGAAGACAAGCACCCGCCCCGGGAGGCCCTACACAGGCCCCAAGGCATGGTACCCAGAAAGAATGAAAGACAAGCACCGCCCGCCCGGGAGCCCTACACAGGGCCCCACGCAGGGCACCCAGAAAGACAGGCACCAACCAACCCGGAAGGCCCTACACAGGCCCCAGGCAGGATGCCCCGAAAGACAGAAAGATATGCACCCACCCAGTAGGCCGTACACAGGCCCCAGGCGGGGTGCCCCGAAAGACAGAAAGAAAAAGGCACCAGCCCGGAAGGCCCTACACAGGCCCCAGGCGGGATGCCCCCGACAGACAGCACCCCGCCCGGAGGCCCTACACAGGCCCCAGGCAAGGTACCCAGAAAGAATTAAAGACAGGGCACCAGCCCGGAGGCCCTACAAAGGCCCCAGGCAAGGTACCCAGAAAGACAGAGAAAGACAGGCACCAGCCCGGAGGAGGCCCTACACAGGCCCCAGGCAGGGTGCCCGTAAGACAGAAAGACAGGCACCAGCCTGGGAGGCCCTACACAGGACCCAGGCAGGGTGCCCCGAAAGACAAAAAGACAGGCACCAGCCCGGGAGGTCCTACACAGGCCCCGGGCGGGGTGCCCCGATAGACAGGCACCAGTCTGGAAGGCCCTACAGAGGCCCCAGGCGGGATGCCACGAAAGACAAGCACCCGCCCGGAAGGCCCTACACAGGCCCCAGGCGGGGTGCACCCAAAGATAGAAAGACAGGCACCAGCCAGGGAGGCCCTACAATGGCCCCAGGCGGGATGCCCTGAATGACAGAAAGACATGCACCAACCCAGAAGGCCCTACACAGGCCCCAGGCAGGGTGCCCCGAAAGACAGAAAGACAGGCACCAGCCCGGGAGGCCGTAAACAGGCCCCGGGCGGGGTGCCCCGAAAGACAGGCAACAGTCTGAAAGGCCCTAAACAGGCCCCAGGCGGGATGCCCCGAAAGACAAGCACCCGCCCGGGAGGCCCTACACAGGCCCCAGGCAGGGTACCCAGACAGACAGGCACCAACCCGGAAGGCCCTATACAGGCCCCAGGCGGGGTGCCCCAAAAGACAGAAAGACAGGTACCAGCCCGCGAGGCCCTACACAGGCCTCAGGCGGGGTGCACCCAAAGATAGAAAGACAGGCACCAGCCCAGGAGGCCCTACAATGGCCCCAGGCGGGATGCCCCGAAAGACAGAAAGACAGGCACCAGCCCGCGAGGCCCTACACAGGCCTCAGGCGGGGTGCACCCAAAGATAGAAAGACAGGCACCAGCCCAGAAGGCCCTACACAGGCCCCAGGCGGGATGCCACGAAAGACAGGCACCAGCCCAGAAGGCCCTACACAGGCCCAGGCGGGATGCCACGAAAGACAGACAGACAGGCACCAGTCCGGGAGGCCCCTACACAGGCCCCGAGCGGGTGCCCCAAAAGAAAGGCACCAGCCCAGAAGGCTCTACACAGGCCCCAGGCGGGATGCCACGAAAGACAGGCACCAGCCGAGAAGGCCCTACACAGGCCCCAGGCGGGGTGCCCCGAAAGACAGAAAGACAGGCACCAGCACGGGAGGCCCTACACAGGCCCCGGGTTTGGTGCCCCGATAGACAGGCACCAGTCTGGAAGACCCTAGACAGGCCCCAGGCGGGATGCACCGAAAGACAAGCACCCGCCCGGGAGGGCCTAAACAGGCCCCAGGCAGGGTACGCAGAAAGACAGAAAGACAGGCACCAACCCGGAAGGCCCTACACAGGCCCCAGGCGGGGTGCCCCGAAAGACAGAAAGACATGCACCCAGCCAGAAGGCCCTACACAGGCCCCAGGCGGGGTGACCCGAAAGACAGAAAGACAGGCACCGGCCCGGGAGGCCCTACACAGGCTCCAGGCGGGGTAACCCGAAAGACAGAGAGACAGGCACCGGCCCGAGATGCCCTACACAGGCCCCAGGCGGGGTACCCCGAAAGACAGAAAGAAAAGCACCAACCCGGAAGGCCCTACACAGGCCCCAGGCGAGGTGCCCCGAAAGACAGGCACCAGCTCAGAAAGCCCTACACAGGCCCCAGGTGGGATGCCACGAAAGACAGACAGACAGGCACCAGTCCAGGAGGCCCTACACAGGCCCCGAGCGGCGTGCCCCAAAAGACAGGCACCAGTCTGGAAGGCCCTACACAGGCCCCAGGTGGAAAGCCCCGAAAGACAGGCACCAGTCCAGAAGGGCCTACATAGGCCCCAGGCGGGATGCCACGAAAGACAGGCACCCAGCCCAGAAGGCCCTACACAGGCCCCAGGCGGGATGCCACGAAAGACACAAAAGACAGACAGGCACCAGTCCGGGAGGCCCTACACAGGCCCCAGGCGGGGTGCCCCGGAAAGACAGGCACCAGTCTGGAAGGCCCTACACAGGCCCCAGGAGGGATGCCCCGAAAGACAAGCGCCCGCCCGGGAGGCCCTACACAGGCCCCAGGCAGGGTACGCAGAAAGACAGAAAGACAGGCACCAACCCGGAAGGCCCTACACAGGCCCCAGGCGGGGTGTCTGATAGACAGAAAGACAGGTACCAGCCTGGGAGGCCCTACATAGGGCCCACGAGGGGTACCCCGAAAGACAGGAAGATAAGCACCAACCCGGAAGGCCCTACATAAGCCCCGGGCGGGGTGCCCGGAAAGACAGGCACCAGTCTGGAAGGCTCTACACAGGCCCCAACGGGATGCCCCGAAAGACAAGCACCGCCCGGGAGGCCCTACACAGGCCCCAGGCAGGGTACCCAAAAGACAGGCACCAACCCGGAAGGCCCTACACAGGCCCCAGGCAGGATGCCCCGAAAGACAGAAAGATATGCACCCACCCAGTAGGCCGTACACAGGCCCCAGGCGGGGTGCCCCGAAAGACAGAAAGAAAGGCACCAGCCCAGAAGGCCCTACACAGGCCCCAGGCAGGGTACGCAGAAAGACAGAAAGACAGGCACCAACCCGGAAGGCCCTACACAGGCCCCAGGCGGGGTGTCTGATAGACAGAAAGACAGGTACCAGCCTGGGAGGCCCTACATAGGGCCCACGGGGGGTACCCCGAAAGACAGGAAGATAAGCACCAACCCGGAAGGCCCTACATAAGCCCCGGGCGGGGTGCCCGGAAAGACAGGCACCAGTCTGGAAGGCTCTACACAGGCCCCAGGCGGGATGCCCCGAAAGACAAGCACCCGCCCGGGAGGCCCTACACAGGCCCAAGGCATGGTACCCAGAAAGACTGAAAGACAAGCACCCGCCCGGGAGGCCCTACACAGGCCCCAGGCAGGGTACCCAGAAAGACAGGCACCAACCCGGAAGGCCCTACACAGGCCCCAGGCAGGATGCCCCGAAAGACAGAAAGATATGCACCCACCCAGTAGGCCGTACACAGGCCCCAGGCGGGGTGCCCCGAAAGACAGAAAGAAAGGCACCAGCCCGGAAGGCCCTACACAGGCCCCAGGCGGGATGCCCCGACAGACAAGCACCCGCCCGGGAGGCCCTACACAGGCCCCAGGCAAGGTACCCAGAAAGACACAGAAAGAAAGGCACCAGCCCGGGAGGCCCTACACAGGCCCCAGGCAGGGTGCCCCCCGAAAGACAGAAAGACAGGCACCAGCCCGGGAGGCCCTACACAGGACCCAGGCAGGGTTCCCCGAAAGTCAGAAAGACAGGCACCAGCCCGGGAGGTCCTACACAGGCCCTGGGCGGGATGCCCCGAAAGACAAGCACCCGCCCCCGGAAGGCCCTACACAGGCCCCAGGCGGGGTGCACCCAAAGATAGAAAGACAGGCACCAGCCCCGGGAGCCCTACAATGGCCCCAGGCGGGATGCCCCGAAAGACAGAAAGACATGCACCAACCCAGAAGGCCCTACACAGGCCCCAGGCGGGGTGACCCGAAAGACAGAAAGACAGGCACCGGCCCGGAGGGCCCTACACAGGCCCCAGGTGGGGTACCCCGAAAGACAGAAAGACAAGCACCAACCCCGAAAGGCCCTACACAGGCCACAGGCGAGGTGACCCGAAAGACAGGCACCAGCCCAGAAGGCCCTACACAGGCCCCAGGAGGGATGCCACGAAAGAAAGACAGACAGACAGGCACCAGTCCGGGAGGCCCTACACAGGCCCCGAGGCGGGGTACCCCGAAAGACAGGCACAGTCTGGAAGGCCCTACACAGGCCCCAGGCGGGATGCCCCCGAAAGACAAGCACCCGCCCCGGGAGGCCCTACACAGGTCCCAGGCAGGGTACCCAGAAAGACAGGCACCAAACCCGGAAGGCCCTAAACAGGCCCCAGGCGAGGTGCCCCGAAAGACAGAAAGACAGGCACCAACCCGGGAGGCCCTACAAAGGGCCCAGGGCAGGCGGGGTGCCCCGAAAGACAGGCACCAGTCTGGAAGGCCCTACACAGGCCTCCGGCGGTATGCCCCGAAAGATAGGCATCCGCCCGGAAGGCATTACACAGGCCCAGGCAGGGTGCCCCGAAAGACAGAAAAGACAGGCACCAGCCGGGAGGCCCCACACAAGCCCCAGGCAGGGTGCCCCGAAAGATAGGCAGAAAGACAGGCACCAGCCCGGGAGGCCCTAAACAGGCCCGGGCGGGGTGCCCCGAAAGACACAGGCAACAGTCTGGAAGGCCCTACACAGGCCCCAGGCGGGATGCCCCGAAAGACAAGCACCCCGCCCGGGAGGCCCTACACAGGCCCCAGGCAGGGTACCCAGACAGACAGGCACCAACCGGAAGGCCCTATACAGGCCCCAGGCGGGGTGCCCCGAAAGACAGAAAGACAGGCACCAGCCCAGGAGGCCCTACAATGGCCCCAGGCGGGATGCCCCAAAAGACAGAAAGACAGGCACCAGCACGGGAGGCCCTACACAGGCCCCGGGTTGGGTGCCCCGATAGACAGGCACCAATCTGGAAGACCCTAGACAGGCCCCAGGCGGGATGCACCAAAAGACAAGCACCACCAGCCCGGAGGCCCTAAACAGGCCCCAGGCAGGGTACGCAGAAAGACAGAAAGACAGGCACCAACCCGGAAGGCCCTACACAGGCCCCAGGCGGGGTGCCCCGAAAGACAGAAAGACAGGCACCAGCCCGCGAGGCCCTACACAGGCCCCAGGCGGGATGCCCCGAAAGACAGAAAGACATGCACCCAGCCGGAAGGCCCTACACAGGCCCCAGGCGGGGTGACCCGAAAGACAGAGAGACAGAGAGACAGGCACCGGCCCGAGATGCCCTACACAGGCCCCAGGCGGGGTACCCCGAAAGACAGAAAGAAAAGCACCAACCCGGAAGGCCCTACACAGGCCCCAGGCGAGGTGCCCCGAAAGACAGGCACCAGCTCAGAAAGCCCTACACAGGCCCCAGGTGGGATGCCACGAAAGACAGACAGACAGGCACCAGTCCAGGAGGCCCTACACAGGCCCCAGAGCGGCGTGTGCCCCAAAAGACAGGCACCAGTCTGGAAGGCCCTACACAGGCCCCAGGTGGAAAGCCCCGAAAGACAGGCACCAGTCCAGAAGGGCCTACATAGGCCCCAGGCGGGATGCCACGAAAGACAGGCACCAGCCCAGAAGGCCCTACACAGGCCCCAGGCGGGATGCCACGAAAGACACACAGACAGGCACCAGTCCGGGAGGCCCTACACAGGCCCCAGGCGGGGTGCCCCGAAAGACAGGCACCAGTCTGGAAGGCCCTACACAGGCCCCAGGAGGGATGCCCCGAAAGACAAGCGCCCGCCCGGGAGGCCCTACACAGGCCCCAGGCAGGGTACGCAGAAAGACAGAAAGACAGGCACCAACCCGGAAGGCCCTACACAGGCCCCAGGCGGGGTGGTGTCTGATAGACAGAAAGACAGGTACCAGCCTGGGAGGCCCTACATAGGGCCCACGAGGGGTACCCCGAAAGACAGGAAGATAAGCACCAACCCGGAAGGCCCTACATAAGCCCCGGGCGGGGTGCCCGGAAAGACAGGCACCAGTCTGGAAGGCTCTACACAGGCCCCAACGGGATGCCCCGAAAGACAAGCACCCGCCCGGGAGGCCCTACACAGGCCCCAGGCAGGGTACCCAGAAAGACAGGCACCAACCCGGAAGGCCCTACACAGGCCCCAGGCAGGATGCCCCGAAAGACAGAAAGATATGCACCCACCCAGAAGGCCGTACACAGGCCCCAGGCGGGTTGCCCGAAAGACAGACAGAGAGAAAGGCACCAGCCCGGAAGGCCCTACACAGGCCGAAGGCGGGATGCCCCGACAGACAAGCACCCGCCCGGGAGGCCCTACACAGGCCCCAGGCAAGGTACCCAGAAAGACTGAAAGACAGGCACCAGCCCGGGAGGCCCTACACAGGCCCCAGGCAGGGTGCCCCCAGAGACAGGCACCAACCCAGAAGGCCCTACCCAGGCCCCAGGCAGAGTGCCCCAAAAGACAGGCACCAGTCTGGAAGGCCCTACACAGGCCCCAGGCGGGATGCCCCAAAAGACAGGCACCACCCCAGAAGGCCCTACACAGGCCCCAGGCGGGATGCCACGAAAGACAGGCACCAGCCCAGAAGGCCCTACACAGGCCCCAGGCGGGATGCCACGAAAGACAGGCACCAGCCGAGAAGGCCCTACACAGGCCCCGAGCGGGGTGCCCCAAAAGACAGGCACCAGTCTGGAAGGCCCTACACAGGCCCCTGGCGGGATGCCCCGAAAGACAGGCACCAGCCCAGAAGGCCGAACACAGGCCCCAGGCGGGATGCCACGAAAGACAGGCACCAGCCGAGAAGGCCCTACACAGGCCCCAGGCGGGATGCCACGAAAGACAGACAGACAGGCACCAGTCCGGGAGGCCCTACACAGGCCCCGAGCGGGGTGCCCCGAAAGACAGGCACCAGTCTGGAAGGCCCTACACAGGCCCCAGGCGGGATGCCCCGAAAGACAAGCACCCGCCCGGGAGGCCCTACACAGGCCCAAGGCATGGTACCCAGAAAGACTGAAAGACAAGCACCCGCCCGGGAGGCCCTACACAGGCCCCACGCAGGGTACCCAGAAAGACAGGCACCAACCCGGAAGGCCCTACACAGGCCCCAGGCAGGATGCCCCGAAAGACAGAAAGATATGCACCCACCCAGTAGGCCGTACACAGGCCCCAGGCGGGGTGCCCCGAAAGAAAGAAAGAAAGGCACCAGCCCAGAAGGCCCTACACAGGCCCCAGGCGGGATGCCCCGACAGACAAGCACCCGCCCGGGAGGCCCTACACAGGCCCCAGGCAAGGTACCCAGAAAGACAGAAAGAAAGGCACCAGCCCGGGAGGCCCTACACAGGCCCCAGGCAGGGTGCCCCGTAAGACAGAAAGACAGGCACCAGCCCGGGAGGCCCTACACAGGACCCAGGCAGGGTTCCCCGAAAGTCAGAAAGACAGGCACCAGCCCGGGAGGTCCTACACAGGCCCTGGGCGGGATGCCCCGAAAGACAAGCACCCGCCCGGAAGGCCCTACACAGGCCCCAGGCGGGGTGCACCCAAAGATAGAAAGACAGGCACCAGCCCGGGAGGCCCTACAATGGCCCCAGGCGGGATGCCCCGAAAGACAGAAAGACATGCACCAACCCAGAAGGCCCTACACAGGCCCCGAGCGGGGTGACCCGAAAGACAGAAAGACAGGCACCGGCCCGGGAGGCCCTACACAGGCCCCAGGTGGGGTACCCCGAAAGACAGAAAGACAAGCACCAACCCGAAAGGCCCTACACAGGCCACAGGCGAGGTGACCCGAAAGACAGGCACCAGCCCAGAAGGCCCTACACAGGCCCCAGGAGGGATGCCACGAAAGACAGACAGACAGGCACCAGTCCGGGAGGCCCTACACAGGCCCCGAGCGGGGTACCCCGAAAGACAGGCACCAGTCTGGAAGGCCCTACACAGGCCCCAGGCGGGATGCCCCGAAAGACAAGCACCCGCCCGGGAGGCCCTACACAGGTCCCAGGCAGGGTACCCAGAAAGACAGGCACCAACCCGGAAGGCCCTAAACAGGCCCCAGGCGAGGTGCCCCGAAAGACAGAAAGACAGGCACCAACCCGGGAGGCCCTACAAAGGCCCCAGGCGGGGTGCCCCGAAAGACAGGCACCAGTCTGGAAGGCCCTACACAGGCCTCCGGCGGTATGCCCCGAAAGATAGGCATCCGCCCGGAAGGCATTACACAGGCCCCAGGCAGGGTGCCCCGAAAGACAGAAAGACAGGCACCAGCCCGGGAGGCCCCACACAAGCCCCAGGCAGGGTGCCCCGAAAGATAGAAAGACAGGCACCAGCCCGGGAGGCCCTAAACAGGCCCCGGGCGGGGTGCCCCGAAAGACAGGCAACAGTCTGGAAGGCCCTACACAGGCCCCAGGCGGGATGCCCCGAAAGACAAGCACCCGCCCGGGAGGCCCTACACAGGCCCCAGGCAGGGTACCCAGACAGACAGGCACCAACCCGGAAGGCCCTATACAGGCCCCAGGCGGGGTGCCCCGAAAGACAGAAAGACAGGCACCAGCCCAGGAGGCCCTACAATGGCCCCAGGCGGGATGCCCCAAAAGACAGAAAGACAGGCACCAGCACGGGAGGCCCTACACAGGCCCCGGGTTGGGTGCCCCGATAGACAGGCACCAATCTGGAAGACCCTAGACAGGCCCCAGGCGGGATGCACCAAAAGACAAGCACCCGCCCGGGAGGCCCTAAAACAGGCCCAGGCAGGGTACGCAGAAAGACAGAAAGACAGGCACCAACCCGGAAGGCCCTACACAGGCCCCAGGCGGGGTGCCCCGAAAGACAGAAAGACAGGCACCAGCCCGCGAGGCCCTACACAGGCCCCAGGCGGGATGCCCCGAAAGACAGAAAGACATGCACCCAGCCAGAAGGCCCTACACAGGCCCCAGGCGGGGTGACCCGAAAGACAGAGAGACAGGCACCGGCCCGAGATGCCCTACACAGGCCCCAGGCGGGGTACCCCGAAAGACAGAAAGAAAAGCACCAACCCGGAAGGCCCTACACAGGCCCCAGGCGAGGTGCCCCGAAAGACAGGCACCAGCTCAGAAAGCCCTACACAGGCCCCAGGTGGGATGCCACGAAAGACAGACAGACAGGCACCAGTCCAGGAGGCCCTACACAGGCCCCGAGCGGGGTGCCCCAAAAAACAGGCACCAGTCTGGAAGGCCCTACACAGGCCCCAGGCGGGTACATTTATCGTGTTTTTTCTGTAAATGTATCATGTTTTATAGTAAATATATCATGTTTCATAGTAAATTTATCATGTTTCATGGAAAATTTATCATGTTTCATAGTAAATGTATCATGTTTCATAGTAAATTTATCATGTTTCATAGTAAATTTATCATGTTTCACAGTAAATTTATCATGTTTTATAGTAAATTTGTCATGTTTCATTGTAAATTTATCAAGTGTTACAGTAAATTTATCATGTTTCATAGTAAATTTTTCATGTTTTTTAGTAAATTTATCATGTTTCATAGTAAATTTATCATGTTTCATAGTAAATTTATCATGTTTCATAGTAAACTTATCTTGTGTTATAGTAAATGTATCATGTTTCATAGTAAATTTGTCATGTTTCATAGTAAATTTATCATGTTTCATAGTAAACTTATCTTGTGTTATAGTAAATTTATCATGTTTCACAGTAAATTTTTCATGTTTTTTAGTAAATTTATCATGTTTCATAGTAAAATTATCATGTTTCATAGTAAATTTTTCATGTGTTATAGTAAATTTATCATGTTTCATAGTAAATTTATCATATTTAATTGTAATTTTTATAACGTGTTACAGTAAATTGATCATGTTTCATAGTAAATTTATGTTTCATAGTACATTTGTCATGTTTTTTGTAAATTTATCATGTTTCATAGTAAATTTATCATGTGTTTTATCAAATTTATCATGTTTCATAGTAAATTTATCATGTTTTTTTGTAAATTAACCATGTTTTATAGTAAATTTATCATGTGTTTTATTAAATTTATCATGTTTCATAGTAAATTTATCATTTTTCATAGTAAATTTTTCATGTTTCATTGTAAATTTATCATATTTCATAGTAAATTTATCATGTTTCATAGTAAATTTATCATGTGTTATAGTAAATTTATCTTGTGTTATAGTAAATTTTATCATGTTTCACAGTAAATTTTTCATGTTTTTTAGTAAATTTATCATGTTGTTTCTAGTAAAATTATCATGTTTCATAGTAAATTTTTCATGTGTTATAGTAAAATTTATCATGTTTCATAGTAAATTTATCATATTTAATTGTAATTTTATAACGTGTTACAGTAAATTGATCATGTTTCATAGTAAATTTTATGTTTCATAGTACATTTGTCATGTTTTTTGTAAATTTATCATGTTTCATAGTAAATTATCATGTGTTTTATCAAATTTATCATGTTTCATAGTAAAATTTATCATGTTTTTTTTGTAAATTAAACCATGTTTATAGTAAAATTTATCATGTGTTTTATTAAATTTATCATGTTTCATAGTAAATTTATCATGTTTCATAGTAAATTTTTCATGTTTCATTGTAAATATCATATTTCATTGTAAATTTATCATGTTTCATAGTAAATTTATCATGTGTTATAGTAAATTTATCTTGTGTTATAGTAAATTTATCATGTTTCACAGTAAATTTTTCATGTTTTTTAGTAAATTTATCATGTTTCATAGTAAAATTATCATGTTTCATAGTAAATTTTTCATGTGTTATAGTAAATTTATCATGTTTCATAGTAAATTTATCATATTTAATTGTAATTTTTATAACGTGTTACAGTAAATTGATCATGTTTCATAGTAAATTTATGTTTCATAGTACATTTGTCATGTTTTTTGTAAATTTATCATGTTTCATAGTAAATTTATCATGTGTTTTATCAAATTTATCATGTTTCATAGTAAATTTATCATGTTTTTTTGTAAATTAACCATGTTTTATAGTAAATTTATCATGTGTTTTATTAAATTTATCATGTTTCATAGTAAATTTTTCATGTTTCATTGTAAATTTATCATATTTCATAGTAAATTTATCATGTTTCATAGTAAATTTATCATGTGTTATAGTAAATTTATCTTGTGTTATAGTAAATTTATCATGTTTCATTGTAAATTTATCATGTTTTATAGTAAATTTATCATGTTTTATTGTAAATGTATCATGTTTCCGAGTAAATTGATCAAGTGTTAAAGTAAATTTAACATGTTTTATGATAAACTTATCTTGTTTCATAGTAAATTTATCATGTTTCATAGAAAATGTATCATGTGTTACAGTAAATTTATCATGTTTCATAGTAAATTTATCATTTTTTAAAATAAATTTATCATGTTTCATAGTAAATTTTTTATGTGTTTTAGTAAATTTATCATGTTTCATTGTAAATTTATCATGTTTCATAGTAAATTTATCTTTTTTTTTAGTAAATTTATCATGTTTCATAGTAAATTTATTATGTGTTTTAGTAAATTTATCATGTTTCATTGTAAATTTATCATGTTTTCCGAGTAAATTGATCATGTGTTAAAGTACATTTATCATGTTTTTTGTAAATTAATCATGTTTCATTGTAAAATTCATCACATGTTACAGTAAATTGATCATGTTTTATAGTAAATGTATGTTTCATAGTACATTTTATCATGTTTTATTGTAAATGTATCATGTTTCATAGTAAATGTATCATGTTTCATAGTAAATTTATCATGTTTCATAGTAAATTTATCATGTTTCATAGTAAAATTTGTCATGTTTCATTGTAAATTTATCAAGTGTTACAGTAAATTTATCATGTTTCATAGTAAAATTTTTCATGTTTTTGAGTAAATTTATCATGTTTCATAGTAAATTTATCATGTTTCATAGTAAATTTTATTATGTTTTTTTAGTAAATTTATCATGTTTCATTGTAAATTTATCATGTTTCATAGTAAATTTATCATATTTCATAGAAAATGTATCATGTTTTATAGTAAATTATCATGTGTTAAAGTACATTTATCATTTTTTTTTGTAAATTTATCATGTTTCATAGTAAAATTTATCATGTTTCATAGTTAATTTATCATGTTTCATTGTAATTTATCATGTTTCATAGTAAACTTTATCTTGTTTATAGTAAATTTTATCATGTTTTTAAATTTTATCATGTTTCATAGTAAATTTGTCATGTTTCATTGTAAATTTATCATGTTTTATAGTATAGTAAATTTATCTTGTGTTATAGTAAATGTATCATGTTTTTAGTAAATGTATCATGTTTCATAGTAAATCTATCATGTTTCATAATAAATTTATCATGCTTCATAGTAAATGTATCATGTTTCCGAGTAAATTGATCAAGTGTTAAAGTAAATTTAACATGTGTTATGATAAACTTATCTTGTTTCATAGTAAATTTATCATGTTTCATAGAAAATGTATCATGTGTTACAGTAAATTTATCATGTTTCATAGTAAATTATCATTTTTTAAATAAATTTATCATGTTTCATAGTAAATTTTTTTGTGTTTTAGTAAATTTATCATGTTTCATTGTAAATTTATCATGTTTCATAGTAAATTTATCATGTGTTAAAGTACATTTATCATGTTTCATAGTAAATTTATCTTTTTTTTTAGTAAATTTATCATGTTTCATAGTAAATTTATTATGTGTTTTAGTAAATTTATCATGTTTCATTGTAAATTTATCATGTTTCATAGTAAATTTATCGTGTGTTAAAGTACATTTATCATGTTTCATTGTAAATTTATCATGTTTCCGAGTAAATTGATCATGTGTTAAAGTACATTTATCATGTTTTATAATAAACTTTTCTTGTTTCATAGTAAATTTATCATGTTTCATAGAAAATGTATCATGTGTTACAGTAAATTTATCATGTTTCATAGTAAATTTATCATTTTTTTTAGTAACTTTATCATGTTTCATAGTAAATGTTTCATGTTTCATCAGAAATGTCTCATATGTTATAGTAAATTTATCTTGTGTTATAGTAAATGTATCATGTTTTATAGTAAATTTATCGTGTTTCATAGTAAATTTATCATGTTTTTTAGTAAATTTATCATGTTTTTTTAGTAAATTTATCATTTTTCATAGTAAATTTATCGTGTTTCTTAGAAAATTTATCATGTTTCATAGAAAATGTATCATGTTTTATAGTAAATTTATCATGTGTTATAGTAAATTGATCTTGTGTTATAGTAAATTTATCATGTTTCATTGTACAATTATCATGTTTCATAGTACATTTATCATGTTTTTTGTAAATTAATCATGTTTCATAATTATTTTATCATGTGTTATAGTAAATTTATCTTGTGTTATAGTAAATTTATCTTCTTTGATAGTAAGTTTATCATGTTTCATAGTAAATTTATCATGTTTCATAGTAAACTTATCTTGTGTTATAGTAAATTTATCATGTTTCATAGTAAATTTATCATGTTTCATAGTAAACTTATCTTGTGTTATAGTAAATTTGTCATGTTTCATTGTAAATTTATCATGTTTTATACTATAGTAAATTTATCTTGTGTTATAGTAAATATATCTTGTGTTATAGTATATTTATCATGTTTTATAGTAAATTTATCATATTTCATAGTAAATGTATCGTGTTTTATAGTAAATTTATCATGTGTTAAAGTACATTTATCATGTTTTATTGTAAATTTATCATGTTTCATAGCACATTTATAATGTTTCATAGTAAATGTTTCATATTTCATAGTAAATTTACCATGTGTTATAGTAGATTTATCATGTTTCATAGTAAATTTATCATGTTTCATAGTAAATTTGTCCTGTTATATAATAACTTTACTATAACACAGGATAAATTTACTATAAAACGTGATAAATTTACTCTTTCATAGTAAATTCATCATGTTTCATCGTAAATTTATTATGTGTTTTAGTAAATTTATCATGTTTCATTGTAAATGTATCATGTTTCATAGTAAATTTATCATGTTTCATAGTAAACTTATCTTGTGTTATAGTAAATTTGTCATGTTTCAATGTAAATTTATCATGTTTTATACTATAGTAAATTTATCTTGTGTTATACTAAATTTATCATGTATTACAGTAAATTTATCATGTTTCATAGTAAATTTATCATTTTTTTTAGTAAATTTATCATGTTTCATAGTAAATGTATCATGTGTTTTAGTAAATTTATCATGTTTCATTGTAAATGTATCATGTTTCATAGTAAATTTATCATGTGTTAAAGTACATTTATCATGTTTTTTGTAAATTAATCATGTTTCATTGTAAATTCATCACATGTTACAGTAAATTGATCATGTTTTATAGTAAATGTATGTTTCATAGTACATTTATCATGTTTTATTGTAAATGTATCATGTTTCATAGTAAATGTATCATGTTTCATAGTAAATTTATCATGTTTCATAGTAAATTTATCATGTTTCACAGTAAATTTATCATGTTTTATAGTAAATTTGTCATGTTTCATTGTAAATTTATCAAGTGTTACAGTAAATTTATCATGTTTCATAGTAAATTTTTCATGTTTTTTAGTAAATTTATCATGTTTCATAGTAAATTTATCATGTTTCATAGTAAATTTATTATGTGTTTTAGTAAATTTATCATGTTTCATAGTAAATTTATCATGTTTCATAGAAAATGTATCATGTTTTATAGTAAATTTATCATGTGTTAAAGTACATTTATCATTTTTTATTGTAAATTTATCATGTTTCATAGTAAATTTATCATGTTTCATAGTAAATTTATCATGTTTCATTGTAAATTTATCATGTTTCATAGTAAACTTATCTTGTGTTATAGTAAATTTATCATGTTTCATAATAAATTTATCATGTTTCATAGTAAATTTGTCATGTTTCATTGTAAATTTATCATGTTTTATAGTATAGTAAATTTATCTTGTGTTATAGTAAATGTATCATGTTTTTTAGTAAATGTATCATGTTTCCTAGTAAATCTATCATGTTTTATAGTAAATATATCACGTTTCATAATAAATTTATCATGCTTCATAGTAAATGTATCATGTTTCATAGTAAATTTATCATGTTTTATAGTAAATATTTCACGTTTCATAGTAAATTTATCATGCTTCATAGTTAATTTATCATGTTTCATAGTAAATGTATCATGTTTCATAGTAAATTTATCATGTTTCATAGTAAATTTATCATGTTTTATAGTAAATATATCCTGTTTCATAGTAAATTTATCATGTTTTATAGTAAATTTATCATGTTTCATAGTAAATGTATCATGTTTCATAGTAAATATATTATGTTTCATAGTAAATTTATCATGTTTTATAGTAAATGAATCATGTTTCATAGTAAACTTATCTTGTGTTATAGTAAATGTATCATGTTTTATAGTAAATGTATCATGTTTCATAGTAAATTTATCATGTTTTTTTAGTAAATTCAACATGTTTCATAGTAAATGTATCATGTTTCATAGTAAATTTATCATGTTTTATAGTAAATGTATCATGTTTCATAGTAAACTTATCTTGTGTTATAGTAAATCATGTATCATGATTTATAGTAAACATATCACATGTTATAGTAAATTTATCATGTTTTGTATCGTGTGTTACCCTCCTCCTGTCAGGATCAGGGTACTCTGTTCTTGTTCCTGTTCTAGGTCCTGTCGTGTGTTCTCCTGATGGTTCCTGTTTGAGGTCCTGTTATGTGTCATACACCTGTAATAACATAGAGCTGTAAGAACACATATCTCTAAAAACATTGAACTATTAGATTATAGAGCTGTAAAAATATAGATCTGTAAGAATAGAGCAACACAGAGCTATAAGAACATAAAGATGTAAGAACATAGAGCTGTAAAAACAGAGTTTTAAGAACATAGAGCTTTTTAAACACATACCTGTGGGAACATAGACACGCTCCTGTCTAGTGTTATTCAAAAACCAGGCCAACCTACTGTCTTTGAATATTCAAATATATTCAAGAACAGTAGGTTGGCTCCAAAGCTCCATGAATAGGCTTTAGCCATTAAATGCTATTTAATGGCTAAAGCCTCGTCATGGAGCTTTATCCCCTGCGACGGTTACCCCGGCGACCTACCCTGTGAGTCCTGTGCCTCCTCCTGCCGCGGCGTTTGGCCATAGCGGGGTCACTGTGGGCGATCCGTCTGCGAGCGCGTCGGGCCATAGTGACCAGTGCACTGACAACCATCACCTGTGTCCCCCTACAATCTCCTGTGTGATGTCACACTTTAGAACTGCTCACGAAGTTTGGAAAACTTTATTTAAAACAACAGCAACACAAGCATTCCAAATGCAAGTATCATAGCAACCAAAGAGCCAATCCGGAACAAGGCTTTTGAAGGGAAGAATGCTGTCATTCAAACCTGTTGCTAAGGTTACCATGAGCAACCTCTGGGAACGAAGGCACCTGATTTGTCTGTTATTAATGTTCATATCTTGATTTACAAAAAATAAAAACCCCAGGATCAAGTAGAGGATTAATACGAACATTTAAGACTAAAATGACTAGTCTCACATAAAAAAAACCCTCAAAAAATAAGATAAATAAGACTCAAGATAACAAAATAAAATATAAGAAAAAAAAAAATCAAAATAACTTAAAAAAAAAAAACAAAAAAAACCTCAACTAAAAAAAAATACATAAACTCAAAATTTAAAAAATGAAGAAAAAAAACAACAAAAAAAACATTAATAAATAAACTCAAAAAAACAAAAAAAACACAATAAAAAAATGAATAAATGGACAATTCCTCCTTCTTCCATGACTTTTTTACATTTCCCGTATACAGTCTTTACAGTAGAAATAACAGTGATTTTGTTACAATTTTGCACAAAAAAAAAGATCTGGCCTCCTCACATCCATCCCTCCAGAGTGGTTATCCTGCCTCCTCCTCCCTCTCACCAGGAGGTTGTGGGTTAGACTCCTGATCTGAGTGGAGTGTGCATGTTCTCCCTGTGTTACTGTGGCAGAGTGGTTATCCTGGTGTGTGAGTGTCTTTACCTGAGCTGTTGTCTTCTGCCAGGAGCCCTGCACACACAAAAGTCACAAAATGCCGGTTGTTGGTCACATGACACAAAGCTTCACACAAAATGGCGGGTGTTGGGCTCATTAAAGCCACAGGCTGATTTCATGAGTGTGATGGAAACAGGAAGTTCACTATGGCCCCGTCTGATCAGGCTGTGTTTGACTTTAGAAACACTTTTTATGAAATAAATGTACATTTATTTTCACAAGTGCAGAGACAGTTTCAGACACGAGCCAGTTCCCCTAAGACTGAAGTAGCTGCAGTGTGGGGCCAAAAGACACTTTGACAAATAAACAGTGGTGGAAGAAGTCCATCTTGTTACTTAAGTAAAATTACAGACACCAGAGCAAAGTAAAACTAAAAGTATCACATGAAAACATCACAGTCTTTATAGAGAGTCGTCTAACCCAGTATTTGTCAAAGTTACACTAAGGTCATGATATTGTTGATTGAAGTGTCCTAAAGTCATGTATAAAGCAAAGTGCCATGTATCACCTGTAAACATTCAAAGACTCTTTGAGCTCCTTTTAACTTTAGTTCAGTAGAGATGAAATGATGTAAATGATTCAAGTGAAGGTGAATGGACTTTAAAAACACAGTGGAGCACTTCCACCTTGTGAGGTCATCATGTGTTAAAATAGGAACAGAGTGTTTTCTGTGTGAGAGAAACACATAACACATAAAATAACCACACCAGGACTATAACAGGAGTTAGTGCCTGTAGTTTACAATAGTTCTGTAGTTTTGCTCACACAGTCGGCCTGTATCTATTCAGGGAGAGCTGATATGACAGGGGTCATCAATAGGCAGCCCACGGGCCAAATCTGGCCCATTGGCCAATGGTTTAACAATATAATATTTGTGTGGTGTGACTAAACCAGGACTAAACAAGGACTAAACAAGGACTTAACCAGGACTAAACAGGGATTAACCGGGACTAAACCAGGACTAAACCAGGAGCTAAACCGGGACTAAACCGGCACTAAACCGGGACTAGACCGGGACTAAACCAGGTTTAAACCAGGACTAGACCGGGACTAAATCGGGACTAAACCGGTGCTAAACCAGGACTAAACCAAGACGACATATCTGAGATTCACAAAAGCCTAGAGTTCGTGCATCACAGCATAGTAGCACAACAGGAGGAAAACCACAGGTTAAAGCTGTCCATCCCTACACTAAATGAACAAATGGACACAGTACTTAAGGAAAAAAAACGCATTAAGGAAACCATCTTAGATACACAAACCAGATCTATGCACCACAACCTAATCTTTACTGGCATCCAGGAAGTGTAAAAGAAGGCACTGAAACTGTCATCACGAACTTTATATCTGCGCATCTTATAATCCCGCCCGACGCTGCGCAAAAAATACTTTTCATCGAGTTCATCACTTTGGAAAGTACTTGGACAACAAACCTAGACCCATTGTTGCCCGCTTTGAACATTTTTAACACAAAGAGCTGATAAAGGGAAAGGAACTGAAGGGCACCACGTTTGGAAAGAACAACCAATTCCCACCTGAAATAAATGAAAGATGTAAAATATTGTATCCTACTCTTAAGGAAATCTGTGTAAACCCTCAGTCGTCCAGGTCTGATTCACAGCAAAAGACAGAGTTAAAATATGTTTAAGGAAGGATTCTCTTTCCTAACAAAAATAGCTTCTTTAACTCTCGTCTCAAAACACTTCTTTTCTCTGGCTAAGATCTGAACTTCACCAACCACTCTTTTGAAGACAGTGAAGTTCAGATCTTAGTCAGAGTAAATAAATCGTTTGAGAGGGGAGTTAAAGAAGCTATTTTTGTGAGGAAATAGAATCCTTCTTAAACAGGAATGGGGGCCTCCATCCTTAGACCCAGACCAATGAGAACAATAGCAGGGTCATTAAGGGCTGAATAGGGTATTTCCATCTGAAACTAGAGACAATAGATGTTTTACAGTTTCAGTGCAGTTAGCCCCTCCCTCCAGATAGATATAAGGCCGTGGCCACCGGCAATCTGATCTTGGATGAGCAGCCAAACGTCTTCACTCCTACAACGATTTGTCCAGTTGACATATTTTAACTTTGTCTTTTGCTATTCTTAAAGAACACATAAAAAACAATAAACGAGCTACACTGGTTGTGGACAAGTTATACATTGATGCACAGCTGTTCAGAAAATCCATTGTAACCCCATGGCTGTTTTAAGTACTCACACCCCAAACTAATGCTGCACAGTACATAGCCCACATGGACCACATGAATCTGACCCTCTAATTCAAAACACTCAAGTTTACCCATATGTGCATGACATGGAACTACTGCTCCATCTGGAGCCCAAAAGCTTTTCATGTAGTTATGTATGTAAATGTATGTTTGATCTGTATCACTGGTATTTCACTGGTACTGTGCATTGAGGAAAACAATCCCCTCCCCAACCTTCTCCTAGAACCCTTTAAACTTAAATTGAGCAGTGCTTACATAGCATTGAAAATAAAAGACACTGGCCCTCCCCAATTATGAACACACTCAACTTCACAACCTGGAATGTACGAGGCATGCGTACTGTAAAAAAAAGAACAACAATTATTAAGATAAAAACAGATATACGCTTTCTTCAAGAAATACACTTGGCAAACACAACAACACTATTTAAAAATAAACTATACACTATTCTTTTGACATACAACAGTAACAATGTGGTGTGGCAATATTAATGCATACATTTTTTTTTTTCCATTACTTAATAACTCGTCAAATATATTAGCTGGAAACTTCAATACTGTATTAAATCCTCAGTTAGATCGATCAAGCCAATCTAGATCCTTACGCAACTGGCACTCAACAAAGATCATAAAACAGCATAAAGAAGATTGTGGATTAGTGGACATTTGGAGAGTTAGTGACTCTGCAGTTAAACAATATACATTTTCTCACCTACCCACCCAATCCTCAAGAATAGATTTATTTTCTCATCAGTATTTCACTCAAACACGTAACTGAAAATAAGATTCACCCAACAATAATTAGCGATCATGCTCAGGTATCTATGACATTTAAAAAAAACATTTCACAAGATGGAGATTCAAAACATCCCTTCTAGGAGATGCAGAATTCACATTGCTGACAAAGAGAGTGGGCATCCTTTCTTGAGGTAAACACCTCTCCAGAAACATCCTCGTCAATACTATGGGGAACTGGTAACGCTGTGATTAGAGGAAAATTATATCATATTCTACATTCAGAAAAAAACAGAGCATTGATTTGGAAAACAGGCTGGATGAAAAAAAAAATGTAAACTGACAGAAAAATATAATAATAATCCAAATGAGCATATTAGCAAAGAAATATCTGAGGCAAAAAATGAATTGAACATTTTGCTAATAGAGACACAGTTCACAAATTCAGCAACTTAAATATGACAACTTTCATTATACCAACAAATCAAGCAAAGTATTAGAAAAACTACTACTACACAAAAAAGAAAAGCGATTCATAGCAGCGATCATGAACTCAGACGGAAACACTACCCAAAACCCTCAAGTCTTTCAAAATTACTATGAAAATCTATATGAATCTGATCTAGAATCAAATCAACTAGAAACCCGAGCACTTCCTAATAACCTTAATCAACCTAAACTAACAACATCGACAAAGAGACCAATGAGACACACCCCTTACTGCTAAAGAAAGAAATACTTCTCTCAACAACATGCAGAATAACAAGGCACCAGGACCAGATGGTCGACCGGCAGAATTCTACACTCATTTCTGGGAAATCACCTTTATTTTACAAAGTAGTCAACGAAATCCAAACCAAACGCAAAATTCCAATACACATGAACACACAACAATTACCATAATGTTAAAACCTAACAAGGACCCACCCTCAACCAGCAAGTTACTGCCCACTATCATTAATGAACACAGACTTAAAAGACATCAATCCCAACAATACATCCCGATCAGACAGGATTTATCAAAAAAAAACACATGCCTCTGACAATATGCAGAGACTTTGTAACCTCATAATTATTATGCACAACAAAGACAAAACAGAGCTATCCTTGTCTCACTAGATGCTGAAAAAGCCTTCGACAAGGTAAACTGGAAATTCCTAATTGCCACATTACACAGGTTTGGTTTTGGCGAGTCGTTCATACACTGGATACAGACACTATACAGTTCATCAATAATAACCAACGGAATCACCTCCCCAAGCTTCAGTCTCCCGTCAAGGAACCAGACAGGGATGCCCACTCTGTCCCTCACTCTTCACCATCTTTATCGAGCCACGAGCTGCACAAAACAGCAATATATATGGTATTACCATCAATAACAACACAAATTAAGCCTCTATGCTGACGATCTTCTACTACACCTTCAACATCCCTCAGATTCATTACAAGAAACATTTAGAATGATTAATAGTTAGAAAACAAATAACAGATTACACTATAAACTGGTCTAAGTAATTAGTTCTCCCACTTACCAAAGACTTTTGGGACTCTACCAATCTGGATCATTACCCAGCTCTACATATAGACAATATAAAATACCTTGACATTAATATCTCTGCCACGACGTCAGAACTGATCAACATTAATTATACTCCATTATTAAAAAAGATATAGGAAGATCTCCAACGCTGGACTCCCCTCCCAATCTCACTTTCAGGATCAATAGAAACCATTAAGATGAAAATATTACTTCAGATAACTTATCTATTTACAATGATCCCTCCAAGTGTGGCCCCCTAACCCTGATTGAGGGTAGGGCGAGGATTCACTTCCACACCCGTCCCCTGCATAGGCGCCGCTGCGCTGAGTCCGCACCACACACGGGCTGATGTTGATGAGCCCTGAGCCGGAGCCTGGGTCTTACGGAGCACGGATAAGGCCGCTGTCTGGGGCTCTTCTCCGTGCTCCGTGTCTGCTGAGCTGCACGCTCCTCTCTCCTCACCCATGTTTTGCTGAGTCTCTATCTCGTCAGATGCGCACGGTTTGGAAGTGTGGCCCACACACAGCGCCACCGTCCCCGCTTCGGAGGTACGATGCAGATCCGACCGCACATCCACCTCCTCCCTGGTTCAGCCATCACTGATTTCTTCAACAAATGTAGGGGGTTGTAATGTGTTAACATCTAACTTTACTTTTTCTCTGATGAGGTGTTTGATTTGGTGGTATTGTAGAAATTGCTCTTTCCCAATCTTGTACTTCTCCTGTAATTCATTGAAAGTTATAAATCTATTGTCTTCGAACAGGTGTTGTAGTTGAGTTATTCCCTTTTGTTGCCATTGGGAGTTATGAATCAGGTTGTTATGAATAAAAAAAAAAATCAGGATTTTGCCATAATGGCGTATATTTGCAAAAGTTATGTGCAGACTTGGTGATTCTGAGGGTTTTCCACCAATATGTCAGAGTAGTACTGATTGTGTTATAATGAAAAAAAGAGTTTTTTATTTTGTGGGGAAGAAAGGGGAGATCTAGGAGTGAAGTTGTGTGACATATATTTCGTTCAATCTCTAGACAAGTTTTTTGTAATCTTGTTGCATAATCCATATATGTAAAAACTGTAATTGTGTGGCAAGGAAGTAATGGAAGAAATTTGGTGCCTCGAGGCCGCCAAGCTTTTTAGGATTTTGTAATGTTTTTAACGCAATTCTGGGTTTTGTTGTTTTTCCAATAAAATTGACTAACAGATGTGTTGAGTGTTTTAAACCAGTTGTCAGAGGGTGTTACAGGGATCATTGTAAATAGATAAGTTATCTGGGGTAATATTTTCATCTTAATGGCTTCTATTCGTCTTAAAAGTGAGATTGGAAGGGGAGTCCAGCGTTGGAGATCTTCCTGCATCTTTTTTAACAATGGAGTGTAATTAAGGTTGATCAGATCTGACATCCTGGCAGAAATATTGATGCCAAGGTATTTTATATTACCTATATGTAGAGCTGGGTAATGATCCAGAGAGGTAGATTCCCAAGAGTCTTTGGTAAGTGGGAGAACTATTGACTTGGACCAATTTATAGTGCAGTTTGATATTTTCTTGTAACTATTAATCATTCTAAATGTTTCTTGTAATGAATCTGAGGGATGTTGAAGATGTAGAAGAAGGTCGTCAGCATAGAGGCTTAGTTTATGTTGTTTGTTATTGATGGTAATACCATATATATTGCTATTTTGTCTTATTGATTTAGCTAGTGGCTTGATGAAGATGGCAAAGAGTGAGGGACAGAGTGGGCATCCCTGCCTGGTTCCTTGATGGAGATTGAAGCTTGGGGAGGTGATTCCGTTGGTGATTATTGATGCCATTGGTGAACTGTATAATGTCTGTATCCAGTGGATGAATGACTCTCCGAAACCAAACCTGTGTAATGTGGCAATTAGGAATTTCCAGTTTACCTTGTCAAAAGCTTTTTCAGCGTCTAGTGCAGGGGTCACCAACCTTTTTGAAACTGAGAGCTACTTCATGGGTACCCAGTCATATGAAGGGCTACCAGTTTGATTCGCTCTTCTGAAATGACAAATATGCTCAGTTTGCCCTTAGTTATACATTATTAATAATTAATAATGATAAATCATCTCTGAAAACACTGATCAAGTTCATGATTTCTCACAATCAACAATGACAGCAAGGTGGGAAACAGATATCAGAATTCAGCACTTTAACTTTATAAATCTCAGCACTTGTTGAATTTTCAGATGATCACTTCATCTCAGTGTCCCGTTTTCACAGGCCACTGACAAAAAAACTATTTTGCACCATGTTTCAAAAAGTTATCAATTATGTAATGTTAAAGAAAAATCAACTTACATATTTTTAAATAAATCTCTGTTGCTTTTTATTTCTTTATTTTTTTCTCTGGTCTCGTGAAAAAAAACTGTTGCTTACCCGAAGCTGCCTTTAGGTCACGTGCCTTTCCTGCCCGTAGTTTACGTCCTGGTGGTAGTTTACGTCCTGGTGGTAGTTAGCGCAGTAACTTTTGTGACACGTAGTGAAATGTCCCTCCACATTGTGCCGCTTTACCATCGCCACAGTCGCGCCGCAGATGAGACACATGCAGGTTTATTTTACAGTCGTGAAACTACATTCAGAGCTAATCTTCACAGCGCTCGCGAGCGGAGCACTGGTTTTGTCACGCGCACAATACTGACCTTTGACCTGAGGAGGTCAGAGTTAAGTCTGTGTTCATTAATGACAGCGGCCGATAACTTGCTGGCTGGGTTGGGTCCTTATTAGGTTTTAATATTACGGTAATTGTTGCTGTGTTCATGTATGTTGGAATTTTGCGTTTAGTTTGGATTTCGCTGACTACTTTGCAAAATAAGGGTGACTATGCTCTGTTTTTTTCTGAATGTAGAGTATGATATAATTTTTCCTCTAATCACAGTTTTACCAGTTCCCCATAGTATTGACGAGGATGTTTCTGGTGAGTCGTTTACCTCAAGAAAGGATGCCCACTCTCCATTTATTAATGATGTGAATTCTGTATCTTCTAGAAGGGATGTATTGAATCGCCATCTTGTGAAATGTTTTTTAAATGTCTGGATTTGAACTGTCTTTGATACCTGAGCATGATCACTAATTATTATTGGGTGAATCTTATTTTCAGTTACGTGTTGTGTGAGTGAATTACTGATAAGAAAATAATCTATTCTTGATGAGGATTGGTGGGTAGGTGAGAAATATGTATATTGTTTAACTGTCGGGTTACTAACTCTCCAAATATCCACTAATCCATAATCTTCTATATGCTGTTTTATGATTTCTGTTGAGTGCCAGTTGCGTAAGGATCCAGGTTGGCTTGATCGGTCTAATTGAGGATTTAATACTGTATTGAAGTTTCCAGCTAATATAATATTTGACGAGTTAATTAGTAATGAAAAAAAATTGTGAAAGAAATCTGGGTTGTCAGTATTTGGTCCATAAATGGCTGCCAGCGTGTATGTGAGATTGTTAATTAGTTAGATTAATAATGATAAATCTTCCCTCAGGGTCTATGATTGTCGAATTATGCTGAAATATTACATTTTTATGTATTAATATTTCCACACCACATTGTTTACGGTGAAAAAAATAATGTATTGTATAGTTTATTTTTTAAATAGTGTTGTTTTGTGTTTGCCAAGTGTATTTCTTTTTTTGTTCAAAGTATTTTTATTAAGCATTCAATTAGAAAAACAATTTTAAAACATCACAATTCTTTTCTCACTTTTTTTCCCCCTATAACATCCAAACCCCAGAACAAACCCACCCTGTTGCACCATAAAACAATATATATATACAAAGACCATACATATGACACTACCCACTAAAGCAGTAGTGTCATTACTCCTGTGAGATGAGTGAGGGATCAATATCTCTAATCTTACTCAAAACAGGTTGCCAAGTACTGAAAAACTTATTGGTGCAGCCTCTTATAGAAAATCTGATCTTCTCTAATGTTAAATGGTGTACAAGGTCGTCAAGCCACAATCTTTCCACTTGAGCAGTATCAATCTTCTAGCCAAGAGTGTAGCAAAAGCCATTACATTTTTATAATTCTTATGAAGGTGAATACATTTTAGTGAAATACCAAATATTGCGATTGTGGCTTCAGGTTCAAATCCAGGCCCTAATGCTTCAGAAAGAAATTTAAAAATGGACTGCCAAAAGTTTCTCAGCTTTGAACAAGACCAAAACATATGTGACAGTGTCCCTAGCTCAGTTTCGCAGCGATCACAATTACCATCAAGTTCCGGCTTGATCTTAGCTAGCTTTACTTTGGACCAATGTAGTCTATGGACAACTTTAAAATTGTATAACTCTTTGTCTTAAGCAGATTGAAGACTCGTGAATATTATCTAAGACCGATTGCCAAACATCATCAGAGAGTTTTATATCCAGTTCCTCTTCCCATTTCATTTTAACACACGAGACAGAGGCTCTACATTATATGAGTTGAGTGCGGCGTATACTTTACCAATGATTCCTTTAGAGTGTGGGTTTAAGTCCAAAATATTTTCAAGAAGAGAGTCCGGTGGCCTTGAGGGGAAACAGTTAAATGAGGCAGACACAAAGCTGCGAAGTTGAAAGATACCTGAAGAAATGAGAATCAGGGATATGGTACTTTGTTTTCAATCTTTCAAATGAGGCAAAAAGACCTTCAATAAACAGATTCTTCAGTGTCCTTAGACCATTTGTAGCCCATAGTGTAAAAGAGTCATCAATAACAGATGGAGTAAACATGTGGTTTTTCACAGTTGGGGCATGTATTGACATATTTTTAAGACCAAAATTTCTCCTAAATTGTGCCCAGATTTTGAATGAATGTTTAAACCACTGGGTTTAAAGAAAATTTATCTAATGATTGAGATAAAGGTAGCTCTGAGCAAAGCAGTGAGTGCAAAGAGGCAGTTTGACATGACATTTTCTCAAGGTTCAACCATTTGGAGTCTCTTTTACATACAGACTCTGACCACTGCAACATTGCACGAATATTGGCAGCCCAGTAATAATATTGGAAGTTAGGTAGTGATAGTCCTCCATGATTTCTATGGTACTGTAAAATATTTTTGCGGATACGCGCATTTTCCCATTCCATATAAATGACGACACCATTTTATCTAAGTTTAAGAAAAAGGTTTTCGTTAAAGAAATAGGAACCGATTGAAAAAGATATAGAAATTTGGGTAAAACATTCATTTTAATAACATTTATCCTGCCCCCCAGGTATAATGGTAATGTATTCCATCGTTCAAAGTCACGTTTTATGCAATCTAATAATGGAACAAAATTTGCTTTGTATAGGTGTTTGTAGTTATTAGTAATCCACACTCCTAGATACTTAAATTTATCTTTACTTAGTTTAAATGGCATTGACCTCAAAAGAGACTGTGATGTTATTGAATTTATGGGCATTAATTCACTCTTTTGCATATTCACTTTGTAGCCTGATATTTTCCCCAAAGTCATTCAGTAGAGTAAGTAAATTTGGCAGACTTCGCAATGGGTCCGACACATACAAAAGGGTGTCGTCTGCATATAGAGACACTTTATGTTCAAAATCCCCTCTCTGAATACCTTTAATAGAAGCGTCACTACGTATTGCAATCGCCAAAGGTTCAATGGCCAAAGAAAATAACAAAGGAGATAGGGGGCAGCCTTGCCTTGTTCCGCGTCCTAGCTTAAAAAAGGGTGACAGATTATCATTTGTGCGGACAGCAGCAACAGGGGAGAAATATAAAGTGTGTATCCATGAAATAAACTTTAACCCAAAGCCAAATTTTTTAAGCGTATAGAACAAATAGTCCCACTCCACCCGATCAAATGCTTTCTCAGCATCAAGTGATGAAACTACTTCTGATGTGTCGGGTGGAGTGGGATGGTGGAGGATGTTTAGGAGTCTGCGAATGTTATGGAATGATAGCGATCTCTAATAAACCCCGTCTGATCATCACAGATAATGGAAGGTAGAATAGTCTCCAAACGGCATGCTATAATTTTGGCAAAAATCTTACTATCTACATTAGTAGAGAAATGGGTCGGTAAGAACCACATTCCAATTTATTTTTATCTTTTTTGTGAATCAGAGATATAACAGCCTGTCTCATAGTTTCTGGGAGTGAGCCAGAAATTGATGACTCTTCATAAACAGAAAGCAGGATAGGGCCAGGTCATTAGAAAATGTTTTTGAAAAATTCACTTGGAAAGCCGTCTGGTCCCGGTGATTTCCCGCTTTGCATGGATGCAACTGCCTTAAAAAAATCTTCTTTCGAGAAGGGTCTTTCCATTTCTTGAACTGATTCCTCAGCAATAGTAGGCAGACTAAGCTTACTGAAAAAACTGTCAAAAAGTAATTCATTCCCCATTGGACTCAGAAGTATATAGTTGTGTGTAATACTCACTGAACCTACAGTTAATCTCCAAAGGATCTGTTAACCTAGCTCCATGTTCTCCATTAATAGCAAGAATAGCTTGATCAACCTGCTGTTGACGCAGTTGGGTGGGCTAACATTTTACCTATTTTTTCGCCGTGTTCATACATTTTATGTCGACATTTATTTAAAGGTTTTCAGTTTGCTTTGTTGTCAACAGATTGAATTCAGTGTGGAGAACTATGCGTTGTTTAACCAAATCAGGTGAAGGAGAGTTGGCTAATGCTTCATCTAGCCGCAAAAATGTCCCCCTCAATCTTTTTAACCTGCTCATGTTGATCTTTTTTAATTTTGGCACTATAAGATATAATTTGGCCTCTAAGGTAAGCTTTTAGTGATTCCCAGATTAAACCACAGGATATGCCTGGAGTACTATTACGTAGTATGTATTCATTTATTTCATTTGAAATAAATTTGACAAACTCTCCATCATCTGAAAGTAATAAAGTATTAAATCTCCATGGTCGGTATCGTTTGCCTAGAGTTGGCATATTTAGGCTCATTAACAATGGTGCATGATCTGAAATAACTATTGCTTTATATTCGCACTTATTAACTAATGGTAGTAAACTTGCTGTCAAGAAAAAAATAATCAATACGTGAGAATGTTTTATGCACTGGCGAATAGAAAGAGTACCCTCTGCGACCAGGATTCTGAAATCTCCAAACATCAGTCATTCCATAGGTTTTAAGAAGCTGTTAACCACTTGTGTTGACCGAGCTGGTTGGATAGTTTTAGGTGAACTTCGATCCAATGAGGGAGATAACACACAGTTTATATCGCCTCGAGAGAATGAGATGATGTGTGTCTATGTTTGGTATCCGAGAGAAAATTCCGGTAAAGAAGGCACCATCATCCCAGTTAGGAGCGTATATGTTCGCTAGGGACAACAGGGGTATTATTTAGTCTGCCCACTACTATTATATATCTCCCCGGGCTGAATCAGCTTCTATTTTTGTCATGGTAAAAGAAATTGACTTTTTGATGAGAATAGCTGTACCTCTAGATTTAGAATGAAAATTTGAATGAAATAATTGTCCCACCCATCCTCCTCTAAGTTTTGAATGGCCGATGTATCTAAATGGGTTTTCTTGGAGAAATGCGATGTCCACATCTAATTGCTTCAAATGCGTAAGCACCCTTCTGCGTTTTACTGGGTGATTTAGGGACTTAACATTCCAGCTAACAAGATTGACCTGGCAAATATCAATTTGGGTATTCGATAAGTGACTAGCCATATGTTTTGAGATAAAATATTATTAAACCATTCAATCTGATAATATAATAGAATTTACAAAAAGGAAATCCCGTCACTGTTACAAAAATATGCAAAACGAATAATAACAATTTTCACATTAGGTGCAACAGGTACCCCACCCCAACTGTCACCAACAGGAACATGGTGATAATAAACTAACCCTTTACAACTAAATCCACACATTATGTGTTTGTAAGAGCTCTAGCCTAACAGTTTGCTCTGCACTAAAAGGTGTAAACAAGATGAGGTACAAAATTAAAATTAGAAAAAAAAAAAAAAAACGTTTCAGAAATTACTAGTTTAGTATTCGACTGGCGTTCAGTTGAATTTGCCATTATATATAATATGCATACAATTATTGTTGACTGATACTGCGTGAAACCAATAGGGTACGGCAAAAGGAGAGAAAGCAAAGGAGCTCCCTCACAGATGTGTTATTCCTCACATATGCCATGGCCTCCGCTGCATCCCGAAAGCGCTTTTCGACACCGTCATGGGTGATCCGCAGCAGAGCCGGGTGGAGGATCCCGTAGCGCACGTTGTCCCGTCCGCGTAGGAGTTTTCTGACGTCATTAAAGGCCGATCTGGCATGAGCCACACTCGGTGGGTAGTCGGGGAAGATGAGGATGGTGGAACCATTGTGGAGGAGAGGACCAGCATCCCGGGCACGGCGGAGGATGTCGAGACAATCTTGATAGTAGTGTAGTTTGGCTATGATCGCTCTGGGCTTACCCTTTTACTCGATTCGACGGCGCGGTGCGGTGGGATCTGTCAATCAGAACATCCTTATCCATTTTCAGTATCTCTCTAAGCAATTTAGATACTGATACTGGTGTACTCGGGGATTCTTCGGCTACATTCAGTATACGAATATTTGATCTGCGCATTCGTCCCTCCATGTCCAAACACTTATCCTGAAGAACCGCTACTTTTTTCTCCAGTTGCTGGACGGAGTCTCGTAATGTTACGATTTGGTCAGAACATCCCGAAAGTCCCTGCTCCATATCAGACACCGTAGATTGGATTGTGTCTAACTGGGAGCGCAGAATCGTAGTGCTGCTAGCTATTTCAGACCTGACTATCTGCATCACCTCCGTTTTAACATCACCAAACTCCTTTGCGATGATCTTTGCAAGCTCACTTTGAAAGAGTGCAGCCATCTCGGTCTTGATAGAGGACAGTATTTCAGTTTTGAGATCCAGCGCGGCTGGCGCGGGTTGGCCACTCCGCTCCGCTGGCTTCGTTAGCTCCTCCGACGGCATGCTAGGTGCGATGCTAGGTGCGGTGCTAGGTGCGATGTTAGATGCAGCGGAACTCGTGTTGCTAGCAGCAGTAGCAGCGGTCTTGCCCGTATACTTGTATATTTGCGCAGATTATTCGCCATTTACACCCGTGAATGGAAGCTCAAATGTTGTATCAGAGTTTTAGGTAGTACACATATGTTAAAGTTACAGTCAAACGCCAAATAAAACGGCTTTTTTTGCAAATTCGTGCAGAGCACACTAAACTTCCAACCTACTCCATTGCCTGCTCCGAAACAGGCGCCAAGTGTATTTCTTGAAGAAAGCGTATATCTGTTTTTAACTTAGCAAGATGATTAATAATTGTTGTTCTCTTTTGTACAGTACGCATGCCTCGTACATTCCAGGTTGTGAAGTTGAGTGTGTTCATAATTGGAGATGGGGAGTGTCTTTTATTTTCAATGGTATGTAAGTATTGCTCAGTTTAAGATTTAGGAGTGCTAGGAAAAGTTTGGGGAGGCGATTGTTTTTGTCAATGCACAGTACCAGGGGAACACTAGTGATACAGATCAAACATACATTTATATACATAATTGCAGGAATAGCTTTAGGGCTCCAGATGGAGCAGTCTTTCCATGTCATGTGTGCTTTAGTGTTTTGGATTAGGTCAGTGGTTCTTAACCTTGTTGGAGGTACCGAACCCCACCGTTTCATAGGCACATTCACCGAACCCTTCTTTATTGAAAAATAAAATATGATTTTTTTTCAAATTCATGTCATACGTATGTTTTACTGGTGCATAAAATGAACCGTGCATTAACATCACTGTGTTCAAAGAACAACAATGCATGAACTCACAACGAGTTACTTACATACCTTTCCACAAAGACATGACCTTTTTTAATACTACCACACACAAATGATTTAACTTTTGAACCTTATGTATTCCAATAATTAACTTATTGTATTTATGCTATTTATTATTTTAATCTCATCTGCAGTAGCTTTTAGCAGTCTGGCAATGCGGAGCACAGTGGAAGTGTGCTGGCATGTAATCCTAAACCGGGGACGGGTGGTTCATGTCCCATCTGATTCCCGAAAGATTTTATAACGGACCAGCAATCTGCACAGATCTATGTCTTCGTCTGCTAGTTGTGCGTATGCCCAGAAATGCAACATATAAGTCAGTGGCCTCCTAACTCTATGTTAGTAGGTTTGAGTCCCAACCTGCTGCACACTAAGCAGAGTGGCGCAGCGGAAGCGTGCTGGGCCCATAACCCAGAGGTCGATGGATCGAAACCATCCTCTGCTATTTTTGGCTCTTCAGATGTTGCACAGGAGCTAATTATTATAGAAAGGAACTTGACCGTTTAACATTACATTCCTATGATTTCATTCGACCTTTATGTAAATATGTCAAAGCCTTCTGTCAAGTCTTGTCTAGAATGTCATTTTGTCCTGGTAGTTTTCAACACAGCTTTTGGTAACATAGTGCGCAAATCTCCTGAACAGGGACTTGAAACCTGGACCATCATAACTGATTTACATTCCAAGGAATTAATAGAAAAAAAAACACTCAAGCCTTTCACATTTCATATGATTTCACGTGCCAGTTTCTGGCACTTTGAGTAACGTTTGAGCACAAGCAGAGGATACCAGAAGAGCCAGCTCTTTCCTAAGCTTCAAATCAATTTGTCCACACAGTTTTCCATGCAGAAAACAGAGCTTTTGTGAGAATCGCTTGAACAGGGACTTGAACCCAGTACCCTCGGATTAGAAGTGTGACGTTCTTCCATCTGACTCCCATGTGACTATGGTTCTGCATCTTGACAGTGCAGTTTACAAAGCTTTCTTTCAAACTTTAGTAAACATAGTTATAAAAGTCTTTTTAAGGTATCACTGAGCTTTGAACTCAGATTGCTGGCTTCAGAGTCCAGAGTGCTAACCGTTACACCATGGAACCACATTACTCCGCAGGTTTGCAGGGAAAGCAGAAGCCATATAGGACAATAGCTCAACTTTAATGGTTTCTTATTGTAGTTGTCGTCACATCTACTTCAGCAGAAGTCTATGTAATCCTTCTGTCATCCAGGTCTGATACATAGTAAAAGACAAATCTGTCGACTGGATAAAAAGTTGCAGGAGTGGAGACGTTTCACTTATTATACAAGCCGCTTATAAAGTTCTGGTCGAATTCCTGATGACCAATGCCTTACATCTATCTGCAGGGAGGAGCTAACTACACCGAAACTGTAAATAGCTATTGTAGCTACAGTTTCATCTTAAATGGACCTGCATTCAGTCTTAAGGGGCCTAATGGCTCACTCCATTGTTCTCTATGTTTCCTTAGTTTGCTTTGGGTCTGAGAATGGAGTTAGATATTGGGGACAGGTGATGTCTAAGGCTCCCTATCCTTCCTATTCAAGGAAGGATTGTCTTTCTTAGCAAAAACTGCTTCTGTAACTCCCCTCTCAAACCATTTCTTTTCTCTGGCTAAGATCTGTACGTCACTATCTTCAAAGGAGTGGTTAGCAGTGTTGGGAATAACGGCGTTAAACAATAACGGCATTACTAACGTGTTGTTTTTTCACTAACGGAGTAATTTAACTACTTACTTTTCCCAGCGTCCCAACGCCGTTACCGTTACTGACAGTAAAATGTGGCCCGTTATTATTACTTCAGTTCACTCTGCTCTTCATCAGAGAAGTCTCTCATAGAAGGGAGCTGCAGCGCTGTTGTGTTTCTTTGGTGAAAGAGGAGGCTTAAATGCGCCGCTCGAACGGCGCATTTAAGTCGGGCGGTACTTCGACCCACTCTTCGAACAGTACATGGAACAATGCATTTGGCGAATTGGGACACGGCCGCAATTTTTGAGCGAGGCGAGCGCTGCAGCTCTCCACCGCCTGCGGCCGCCTGCATGGGCTGCAAACGCTTAATGCATGATGGGAAATGGTGTCCTGTCACATGCATTGACAGCTGATTGGGTCCGAGTTGAGTTTTTTTGATCAGAAACGTGACGCCCTGACGTACGGCTGCCTCCTCCTCCAACTTTACACAAACTACTGCCACATATTTAATATGGACATATGTTTAAATGTGACTGAAAGTGTTCAGGCTGTTGTCAGATATGAATCACTTTAAACAAATGCAATATGATTACAATCTGTTAAAGTGAAATAAATGTTAAAGGTTCACATCTGTTAGTACACAAGTAGTAGAAAGCAAAATGTGTTGGTGGTATAGTGGGTAGCATAGCTGCTTCCCAAGCAGTTGACCTGGGTTCGATTCCCAGCCAATGCTTGTTTTCCCAAGATGGTAATTGTAGAGAACTGTTTCTAATGCTGATAGGCATATCTGTGCTACAGTCAAAATGCAACCCCCTCATCATGACTCAATCTCCAGTTCATTCATGGACATGCACCATATACTTACTGTGTACGTATAAGTTGCTACTAAGTCAAATTAGTAGAAAATCTCGAGTGAAATAATATTAAACACCTCTTGTATTTTAAATGTACTGGAGTCTCTCTACACCTAAAAATGGCCCTTAATCAAACCGACTGGCACAACATAATTTCCTCAAACGACCTACAATTCTGCAGTAATTATTTCTTAACAACACTTAGGTCAACAATAAATAGCTTCTCCACTAAGGGGAGAAAAAGAAATAAAAAAAACAATCTTCCATGGTTGGATTTGGAATGCAGAAAATTGATGAATATAAGGGATAATCTTCTAAAACAATCTCTGAAATCAGGTCTGTCTACAGACAAACAGAAATTTGCTGCAGCTAGAAATAAAGTAACACAAACATTACGTAAAGCGAAAGCAAATTTTTTTACAAACATTATTGAAAGTGCAAAGGGAAACAATAAAAAAATATGGAACAGTATTAATAAACTTACCGGTAAACAGAACAAAAAAGATAGTGACGAGTTAGAGTTACAGATTAACAATAAGTTAGTAAAAGACCCGTCCATTGTTGCCTCTGAGTTAAATAATTTCTTCATAAATTCTGTGCAGGACATATCTAAACAGTTTAAACCCACCAAAACATGAGTTTTGCCCAATCAATCTGAGCAACCAATTTTTAACATAGATGAAATAAATCAAACAGAAGTAGATAAAATAATAGATTCATTAAATACATCCAGAGCTAAAGATGACTTTGACCTTGATGCCAGCTTCTTCAAAGAACACAAGGATGCACTGATAGCCCCAATCACACACATGGTAAACCTATCAATCAGACATGCCATGGTCCCAACTGCATGGAAGGTCGGTGTCGTCAGCCCTATTTTCAAAGCAGGAGATAAAAGAGACAAAAACAACTATAGGCCAATCAATATCCTGCCAATAGTATCAAAAATAATTGAGAAATGGATCGTCAAACTCCTGACTTCACACCTGAACATTTGCCATACACCTTTACACCCCATGCAGTTCGGATTTCGTGCCCATCATTCGACAGAGTCTGCGATTAGTGTTTTTATAGAAAAAACAAAATCTTTCTTAGACAAAAGCAGTTGTGTTGGCGCAGTATTTATAGATTTAAAAAAGGCATTTGACACCGTGGGCCACAAGATTCTTTTAGCCAAACTCACACATTTTAATTTTTCAAATCAGGCACTCAAATGGATAAAATCTTACTTAAACAATAGAAGACAGTGTGTTGTGGTCAACGGTGTCAAATCGCCATACCTGGAGTGCACAGTAGGGGTCCCACAAGGGTCCATATTGGGACCGGTTCTATTCTCTCTTTACATAAATAATCTTCCGGATGCTTGCAGAAACATTCACATACAAATGTACGCCGATGATGCTGTAATATTCACACCTGCAAAAAACACACAAGAAGCTAGTCGCATCTTAACATCTACAATGACTGAAGTACAAGATTGGCTCACAAAATCATGTTTACTCTTAAATACAAAAAAAACTGTTTGTATGATGTTTTCAAAACAAATTCCTAAGGAGATTTTAAGTTCAGGAGTATTTTTGAGAGGAGAGGAACTTGAGCTGGTACAAGATTTCAAGTATCTCGGTGTAGTTCTCGACTCCTGTCTCACTTTCAAAAAACATGTAAAAAAAATCTCAAAAACAATTAAATTTAATCTTCACAACTTCCGACATATTAGACAGTCATTGACATTAAAGGCAGCGAGAATGTTTCTGCACGCTCTAATCTTCTCACATATCGAATACTGCTTCACTAACTGGACCCTGACCAGTGCCACCACATTAAAACAGATTGAATCACTGTATAAAAGAGGACTTAAAATCTTTGCTAAGAAACAGATTTCATATCACCACTGTCAAATCCTTCAAACATATAATTTATTGAGCTTTGACAATTTCAAACACTTTAAGTATGGTTGTACAATATACAAAATCCTCCATGGACTCGCACCACCACCACTACAAGAATTTATTAAACAAAAACCTCCCACTGGCAGGACCAGGGCGACTACGAGAGGTGACTGTGAGGTTCCTCACTGACGTACCACCTTCGCACAGTCTGTCCTCTCAGTCAGAGGCTGTAACATGTGGAATAACATCCCTCACACAATAAGAGAATCCTCCACATATAACACCTTTAAAACGCACCTTAAAAAATGGCTCAAATCCAATCAACAATGCTCCCATTAGAGCTGTTCAGACCTCATGGTACATGCTACATATACGTATGTGGCATTGCCATGACTGTCTGAACAGACTCACATCATACGGTTGTTGTTGTGCAGTGCATGCATACATATACGTATGTAGGCATGCACTGCAGACATGTACCTTGCATTTCATGCTGTCACTCTGTAATCTATGCAGTCACTGTTTTTTGATGACATTAATTTGTAAATATGTAAATATGTATATAAGTATGAATGTTTTAGGAGTTTGATTTTTGTTTGTGTCGTCCTGTCTCTTGTCCTGTTTTAGATGTGAGGGACTGAGAATGAAAAGTAGCTGTTCAGCTAACTTCTGCACATTTACACGTGTAGTTTTTACTGGTGTTCATTAATGTGCTTTGTCCCTTTTCAAATAAACAAATAAATAAATAAATAAATAAATACACGCAGAAATCAGTACAACTGTTTAGACCATTATTCTCCTCAATGCACAGGTAGAACTATGCCAGTAGAGATGCTATTTTTTCGTCGCATAAAGAGCTTAACACCTGAACAGGGTCTTGAACCCTGGACCCTCAGATTAAAAGCCTGATGCTCTGCCAACTGAGCTTCCCAGACCCTGAGCAGATGGAATTTAATGAAGAATCAATAAAAAAAAAAAGTGGTCCTACACTTTGACAATGCAGTTTTCGATGTTCTCCTTCAAGCTTAGTTGCATAAGTCTTTTCAAGGATTTTCAGATAATCAGGCTAACACTCTCCCAACTGACCTTTCTTGGCAATAAAAATGACTGTTCATGTCTTGCACACAGTTCAAACAATGCAAATCAAGTGTACAAGATTAGCTTGAAGCCAAATTTCATATGATTTAGCATGCCAGTTGTTGGCACTTTATTGAATAAATGTAAAGTGAGCAAAACCAGTGTTCACTGCATGTGTGGAGTTATACCAGAAAAGCAATTTGTCCAGGCCGTTTTCCAGTGAAGAAACACAGGGTTGGGATGTGATAAGTATATTAAAGCACTGTTGATTCACTGACCTGGAATCAAATTGGGCTGCGGTGGTGAGAGCTCCAGATCCTAGCCCAGTGGTTTTTAACCTTGTAGGAGGTACCAAACGCCACCAGTTTCATATCCACATTCACCGAACCCTTCTTTATTGAAAAATAAAATATGATTTTTTTCAAATTCAAGACATAGGTATGTTTTACTGGTCACAAAATGAACCGTGCATTAACATCACTGTGTTAAAATGCATGAACGCACAACAAATCACATACATCCCTTTCCACAAAGACATGACCTTTTTCAATACTACCACATTGAAATGATTTAAATTTTTAACCTTATGTATTCCAATAATGAACTTATTGCATTTATGCTATTTATTATTTTTAACATTTTAACACACACTCTTCACCTAATTTCCATCAGGCTACAATAATGAATATTTACTGCAAATCAGTGACTTCTGCTGTTGCCTTTGAGAGACCTGTTCAGAAATGCGGCTTCACCTTTTGCCACTCTCATGTCATTTTCACAGCAAAGTCTGTTCCGTGTTTCATGCCGCGTCTCATTTCACCAAAGTGCCCTTAAATGCCCCGTTCGAGCGGCGCATTTAAGTCAGGCGGGTACTTCGACCCCCACTTCGAACAGTACATCGAACAGTGCATTTGGTGAAATGAGACACAGTTTCAATTTGAGAAATGTACCCGCCTGACTTAAATGAGCCGTTGGAACGGTGCATTTAAGTCGGGCGTCTGGAGACACTTGCAGTCTGCGAGTCCATTGGTAGTGACAGCATCTGACGCTATAGAGTTAAGAAAGAAATGACACGACAAACCATCACGACAGTCACAAGTTAACTACTGAGTCACCAAATACTCTGCAGCACAGACTGGCCAAGCGATGCAGCGTGTTCACCTGCAGCCAGTGATGGCCAAGCGGGTGCGTGTCTTGACCTCCACTGAACCCCTGAGACTGACTCACTGAACCCCTAGGGTTCGATCGAACCCAGGTTAAGAACCACTGGATTAGAGGATCAGATTCATGTGGTCCATGTGGGCTATGCACTGTGCAGCATTAGTATGGCGTGTGAGTCCTTAAAACAGCCATGGAGTTACGTTGTGTTTTCTGAACAGTTGTCCATCAATGTATAACTTGTCCACAACCAGTGTAGCTCGTTTATTGTTTTTCCTGTGTTCTTTAAGAATAGGACACAGTATTTTCTGTCTTTCATTTATTTCAGGGGAGAATTGGTTGTTCATTCCAAACGTGGTGCCCTTCAGTTCCTTTCCCTTTATCAACTCTTTATGTTTAAAGTGTTCAAAGCGAGCTACAATGGGTCTAGGTTTGTTGTCCAAGTACTTTCCAAAGCGATGAACTCGATGAAAAGTAATTTTTTGCGCAGCGTCAGACAGGATTTTAAGATGCGCAGATATAAAGTTTGTGATGACAGTTTCAGTGTCTTCTTTTATCTTTTCCGAGATGCCTGTGAAGATTAGGTTGTGGCACATAGATCTAGTTTGTGTATCTAAGATGGTTTCCTTCATGCATTTATTTTCTTTAAGTACCATGTCCATTTGTTCATTTAGTGTAGTGACCGACTGCTTTAGCCCGTGGTTTTCCTCCTGTAGAGCTACTATGCTGTGATGCGCGAACTCTAGGCTATTGCAGATCTCCGATATGTCGTCTTTTATTGATAATAACAGTTCGAGTTTTTGGTCAATACTTTCCAATGTTCTGACCTTAATCTGTTGGAGATCATCAGTGTCCATTGAAGAGTCGGTCTTTTTCCGTTTGTGTGGATTTGAAGTATGCTAATGCCGTGGGTGAATCCATGGTGAGTACTAGCCTGTTGAAATGTTTGTCAATGTAAGATTCCAACTTCCGAATGTCCGTATCCAAAAGTAGGTTGTGTTTTTGCCGGGTTGTGATTGTCTTCTGATCTGCGCATAGGGGGTTGTGAGGTAGTGCAAGATTCGGTCGATATAAAGCTTTTTACGTTGTTGGTTTATCTGTTTATATCAGCTGTAAGGTGCTGCCATGTTTGATCTTGCCTCTGTGCTCCGACTCTCGCGAGACTCACGCCATCAGGCCGAGACTCCCATCTCCTCAGCCCGAGACTCCCCCCATCTCCTCAGCCTGAGACAAGCTATATTTTGTTAAAGTTATTTAATAACTACAAGTGGGAAAATATCACCTCAAATCTTATATTTGTCTTATATTTGCCCTAAACCCTGCCCCTTATCTCTGTGACAGCCATGTGATTCACGCTAAGCCCCGCCCCTTTGCTCTGTGACGGTCCTGTGATTCACTCTCAGCCCCGCCCCTTTTCTCTGTAGTAGCCATGTGATTCACGCTAAGCCCCGCCTTTTTTCTTTGACACTCGTTTGATTCACACTAAGCCCCGCCCTCTTTCCCCCTCTGTGACAGTCGTGTGATTCACGCTAAGCCCCGCTCCTTTACTGTATGATTCACGCTAAGCCCCGCCCCTTTGCTCTGTGACGGTCGTGTGATTCACCCTCAGCCCCGCCCCTTTTCTCTGTAATAGACATGTGATTCACGCTAAGCCCCGCCTTTTTTCTTTATGACACTCGCGTGATTCACGCTAAGCCCCGCCCCTTTTCTCTGTGACAGTCATGTGATGCACGCCAAGTCCATAGCATACACTGTCACCGGTGGTGTTGTTGTCTAAAACGATATTTGTAAGAGTAAAAAATGTACTTTATTTATTAGTGTACAAATCAACATTTACATATTAAAACTTTTTGGAACAACTGTACCTACAAAACAACAAAGTAGTATTTTAAATAAACACAGTAGTACCAATAGTTGCAGTAGAAGTGCATACAAAACTCACATGAAGTGCTTAATGCTACCCACGTGGTAGCAGGCTGGAGGTAGTCTGATAACGTAGCTATGGAAATAGCAAATTCCAAGATTACTAGGCTACAAAACGAGCGTATTGCACTACTGTCATTTTAGTAATGCTTAATGTGCAACCTAAAAAGTCATGATGTCAGTGCGCTTCAAGAGACGTGTGGTGTTTTCGCCAGATAGCAAGGAGTGAAAGAAGGTGCGTGAAACCGGTTTATTTTAGTAGTATAATTTTATACTATTTAGTGTAGTGAAGAGGGGAAGCCCGCCGCCTCGTGCACGCTGCACGGTCCGGTGCGTGGCGCAGATTGTGCATGCTAATCGTGGAAAGGAGCGATGGAGTCCGCCGAACAGCCCCGAGCCGCGGTGTGCCTGCTGTGTGGAGAGCCCTACACCCTTCCCGGTACTACAATTAGTACAATTGTTTCACTATATACAATCCAAACTAATGTTTTTGTAACCATAATACCTATCAGAAGTGACTCGTGAAAGTGTCCTGTCTCAGCTAGCAGCGTGCAGACCCCGGTAGCCTGCGAGCTAACCAGTTAACAAATGCTAATTCAAACTTGAACCAAAGAATTTGTATTTGTACAATGATAGTTTTGGATCGGCTTGTATTAATTCTGTTGAAAGCGTTAAAAATTCGTAATGTTTTTCGCTTGAGTCTGCACTTTGAGGATCAATGGAGTTAATACTCATACATGTTGAACTTAGGCAAATGCATACATTTTATTTTCAGTTCCATAAGGCAAGGCAAGGCATGTTTATTTGTAAAGAACAATTCGTACACGAAGTAATTCAAAGTGCTATACAAAATAAGAAAGCAATTTTAAACACAATAAAACAAATTAAAACATTAATAATTAATAACCATCATAAAATTGACATTAAGACATAGGCGTGTGCTAAAATATCGAAACACCGATACGTATAGATATGATTAAAATCGATACGGTATTGATTCTCCGTTTTCTAGCATCAATATCGATATTCCCCCCAGATGTTACTCTTTACGGGTGAAGAGAAGTGAGAAGCGTGCAAGAGAAGCGAAAATGTCAGAAAAAATGTTTCAACCGCCTTCCTCCCTTTCTAACTAGAAAGGGAGGAATCAAAAAGCACTTTGTGTTCTTTAATCTTCAATAAATGGAAGATAAATGCACCATTTTATTTTTATTTATTTTTTATGAAAATTGGGTTGACCATTTAAGTAAGGTTGAAGGCCTTTATTTTTTTTCTGAATTGTATCGTATCGATTTGAAATATATTGTATCGAATTGTATCTTATCGAAATGGCACTGTATTGAGATACGTATCGTATCGTGGTCTGTGTATCGAGGTATGTATCGTATCGGCAACTTCTTGGTGATACCCAGCCCTATTAAGACAGAAGAGGACAGAATAAAAACCTTTCAGTCATATTCACAGCTACTGTTTTGGGGCTGGATTTAAACATTGTCAAAGTAGAGGCCTGTCTCACATCTTCAGGAAGACTGTTCCAGGTGTTGGCTGCATAAAACTGAAACAGTGATTCTCCATGTTTAGGCCTGACTCTGTTCACTAGCTGGAGGCCGGTCCTTGAAGCCCACAGACTGTGAGATGGTTCATATGGCACTAACGTGTCAGAGATGTACTTTGGTGCTACCCGAATGAGAGACTTGTACACAAGCAGAGCTGCTTTAAAGTCTATTCTCTGAGCCACAGGAAGTCAATGCAGAGACCTGAGTACAGGACTTATGTGCTCGTTTTTCTTGGCTCTAGTCAGGACCCGAGCAGCAGTGTTCTGGATGTACTGCAGCTGTCTTAACGCTTGTTTAGAGAGGCCAGTGAGCAGGCTGTCACAGTAGTCTATCCTACTGGAGACACATGCATGGATAAGTCTCTCCAAGTCTGGTTTTGACAGTATACCTTTGATTGTACACTGCTGATGTTACTGAATTGAATTGTGGCTGTTATAGTTCAAGTCTGAGTCAATTATTACTCCTAGATTTTTAGTCTGATTTGAAGGTTTTAGAGAAAGAGACTGGAGGTGACTGTTGACACTTTCTCTGTGTTTCTGTGGGCCAAAGACTACGATTTCGGTCTTGTCTGAATTTAGCTGGAGAAAGTTGTTTTGCATCCACACACTGATGTGTTGGATGCAGTGGCTGAGGAAATCCACTGGTCCATATTCACCTGCTGCCAGTGAGACATAGATCTGAGTGTCATCTGCATAGTTGTAGTAAGACACATTATTACTGCATATTAACTGGCCTAACACCAGCATGTAGAGCAGGGGTCGGGAACGTATGGCTCGCGAGCCATGTATGGCTCTTTTGATAACTGCATTATGGCTCGCAGATAAAACATAAAATATTATCACTTGTTGTAGCCCTTTAGCGTCGGATGCTATCGTCGCCGATAGACTCGCGCTCGCGGACTTTTTTTTACTGTAACTCCACAACTAATTGTACTCCATGTAAATTCAAACGCCGTCTCAAAGCAGAGGCACAAGGCTCTTTAGGTATTTTACCGTCATTACGGTAATCTGTCTCTGTCGTCCCTCGAAGATGACGAATGAGAGCGCAGGAGCCGTGGGATTTTCCCAGTCGTTGTCCATTATTTTAATTGGATGATAATAGCCTACGTTGGCCGTTGCTGGTTAAAAAGGTAAACGCCGCCTTTTGAATCAGTCTGCTTGGTTATTAGCTCAAAGCTAACCCTTCGACGAAGAAGATGGCGAAAAGAAAAACATGTGAAGAATATCGTACTTTTCAGGACGAATGGACCGAAGAATTCGCCTTTGTGGAGAGAGCAGGTTCTGCGGTGTGTCTAATTTGCAATGACAAAATTGCATCAATGAAGCGGTCAAATATAAAGTGGCACTTCGACACACGACACGCTACCTTTGCATCAAAATACCTTGCGGGAGACCGCAGGAAGAAAACGTGCCAAGAGCTACTGAGCAGGGTGCAAGCTAGCCAGCAGCAACTCCAGCATATGGACCTGGCAAGGTGACTATAATTCCACTACCTTTGCTGGATCTTTAGCAATAGTAAGGAATGGAAAACCATTTACAGATGGCGAGAATGCTAAAACATGCACAGAATAAATTCAGAGGCTTATTATATTCACATTTAGTTGAATTCAGTCTTGAAATATATTATATGGCTCTCACTGAAAAAACTTTCCAGATATTTTGCTTTCATGGCTCTCTGAGTCAAAAAGGTTCCCGACCCCTGATGTAGAGGTTGAACAACAGGGGTCCCAGGATTGATCCCTGGAGCACCCCACAGGTCAGAGACATTTTTATCTGAATCACCTTTTCCAATTTCAACAAAGTACTCCATGTTTCCTTGATAGGACTTGAACCAGTTTAGTGCAGTACCAGAAATGCCCACTCAGTCCTCTAGTCTCTATAAGAGGATCTCATGATCAACAGTGTCAAAGGCAACACTCAGATCTAACAGGATCAAGACTGAGAGTTTCCCTGCATCAGTGTTCAGGAGGATGTTATTTGTCACCTTGATAAGAGCAGTGTCAGTGCTGTGGTGGGGTCTAAAACCTGACTGGAAAACATCAAAGTTGTTGTTCATTTGGAGAAAGCTAATAAGCTGTTGGCAAACAACTTTTTCAAGGACTTTGATTAAAAACGGCAGATTTGAGATGGGTCAGTAATTGTTCAGTATTGCCTTGATAACCGCAGTTTTCAAAGCTCTTGGGAATGTTCCAGATTGAAGTGACATGTTAACTATGCAAGCGAGTGGTGATCAGAAAACCTATGGAAAACAATAAGAAAACCTTTGTAAAGAATAGCTTATTTCCTTGTTCTTTGTCTAATTATTTTAGTACATTTTATGTACATGTTTTGTAAAATTCTAAATCTCTTGCCAGACATGTGACCTGTGCTCCACCGGCAGCCATATTGGTTCTACTTCTAATGTAAACAAACGGAAATTTGCAAAAAACTGCTCAGATATTCCAGCAGTTCTGATCTTTACTGTCAGCTGTGGGGCAAACATTTATACAATGTCAGAAGCACTGCTGCATTTTTAAATGTGAGTTTGGCTTCTTCTTAGCTTCTTCTTAGCAAGATATGTTAAATGCTAATGAAGGTTTCAAATTTCTGATTAGTATACAGGTCAAATACAGTGGACTTTAAGAAATCTTCTAACACCTGAAACATGGATCGTAAGTGTCTGAAACTCACTAAATATGCACTAAATATGGATTCAGTATTAATAAGCTTTTTTGAGCTTCCAGTGTTTAGATTGATAACAGTTGCTGCTCGTTATAAGATTGTATAAAGTCATAGGAAAGACTTTCAAAAGCCTCTATATCTGTTCTGACTGCCCTGCGCGACATTATTTGGCAGAAAACGTCACATTTCGCTCAACATTTACAAATTTTGCGTGTATAAAAATGCAAAGTAAAATGACTATACAGTCACTGCTTTTCAATTCAATTCATCTTGTGACATAGGATGCTATAAAGCTATTGCTTCCTTTTAAGGACAAATCAGCAAGTGAGCCAAGGCTAACTGTTTGAAGGTTTAAAGTGGATTTTTGTTGCATTAATTTATTAAGGGAAAAGGCTTGCGGTGGGCTCCAGCATCCGGCAAATTTAGAATCCAACGGATTTAATCTGTACCGCCATGGCACCTCCGCTGGCACCACTGCACTGCACAGCGTGCCATCTTTTTATAGTTCCTGTAATTATAAATTACTTCTAAGATAATATTTAGCTTTTTGACTTCTACCTGATCTTAAACCAAACTATATGTTTGAAAAGAGGCTACTACACCATGGCTTAGGAAGTTTTAAATAATGATGAACCCAAATGAAAACACAACATGAATAGATTTGCTTCTAAATACCACACATGCTCAATCTGCAGAGTGTCCTGTGTACCACCAGAGACAGTCCACGTACCACAGTTTGAGAAACACTGTTTTAAATAATTGTGACAATGTGTGGTTTTGCAGAGGATGAGGTGCAGGGGAACCTACCACGGGTGTTGCTCTGTGGGCACATTTACTGCTCGTCTTGCCTGAGACCCCTGGAGTACAACAGCACCATCACATGTCCACAGTGTGAGGTACTCTCTCCCAGACTCCTGAGAACACCTGCTCACTAGGCCTGAACAACATGGCAAAAAATATGTAACTGCAATTTTTCTGACAATCATTGCAATTGCGATAAGATTAGCAATTTATCTTTTAATAATAGGACTGTGATGATAAAAAGGGTAGACAATATTTGTTCATGGGATACTTTATCTTCTATTTTGGCAATTATCAGGATTATATAATCACCATTGTATCACCAGAATGTGCAGAAAAAAGATACTTATCTATGATGTTTTTAAAAAAAAATCATTGTTATTTTCACTTAAAACAAAGTACATTACTATAGTACTATAGCAGCTGTTTAAATATGTAACCTATTCATAGTATTATAAAATTATAAGTATTCATATCCAAAGCATTTTAAAACAGTCAGCATCTTTAACTGTTGTGATGTAATCATTAATCGCAATTTGGCTATGTTAATACATTATTTTTGACGAATATAGCATTTTCAAAGCAATAAGATAATGTGGTGATCTAAATGTGTTATGTATTAGCTGTTAATACTCCATAGAAGTGTAATACCCCCTCTTTAATAAAGCACTGGTTTGGTGCCATGGCTTCCATGGTTGTGTGGTGTGTAGGTGGAGTCCATGCTGCCTGAGGCGGGGGTGGATGGGCTGACTGAAGACTGCAGGATCGTCGGGCTGCTTTACACGGCCAAGATGAACAAGAAGAGGTAGAGCAGAGCATCTTTCCTGTCTCCTTGATGATTGCAGCTAACTGTGTGTGTGTGTGTGTGTGTGTGCGCGCGCGTATGTGTGTGCGTCAGGCCCCACAGGTCCAGCCCTTCCGCTCGGCCCAGAAACAGGGAACCTCTGCCCCAGAATGGCCAGCAGCACAGGGAGGATGACTCAGAACATGTATGTCCTGTCTCAAATACTCTGATTACTACCACTTGTTCTTAGGGTTGTCAAAAATATCAAAATTCAAATACTAATCGTTACTACCGAAACTAAATACTCATTTGAGGAAGTATAACCCTATATAGACTAGTATATGCTACAACTGAGCAAAAAATCCTGAATTACCGTAATTTCACAGCCATAGGGCGCACCGGATTATAAGGCGCTGTTCAGTTACGGGTGCTTTTTCTGCATTTAACACATAAAAAAGGCGCACCGGGCCTTAGGGCGCAGGCACGGTAAAACATGCATGTTAGTTTTGCTTCCTTTGCCTTTTTTAGAGCACATACTGTATTCGGTTGTGCTTTATTCAAGTATTTAGCATATGCTCACATAATTTTTTCAATCAATTCACAAATCCATCATCATCATCTGAAATGAACAGTTGCGCTAGATTTCTATAAAAATACACCAGGTTCCCTCTCGTCACTACCAGAGTCCGTTTTGTTGCCGTACCGCTCTGCGTGAACGATGGCGACTTTTTTCGAAAGCTCAAAGAACAGTGCAAGCAGATACGTTAGCCCAAGCATCCACAATCCATTCACAAATCGTGACATAACTCGCCCGGCACTGCCTCCCGGTCTTTGTAAAACTGTGTTCGCTGTCTGTCATCCATCGCTCCCACGATGTTCGCAACTTTTACCCACGCCTTATGGTCGTGAAATTACGGTAATTCGATTAGTACGGGTTTTTAATTATCGAGATTTTGAAAAATTGCAAAATCATGAAATTGATGATTATTATGAAGTTTACCCCAGACTTTCTTACTTGCAACTTGCAGAGTTATTATGTAATTACAGTTAGATATCTATACAACTGTAATTTAAGGCAGTTTACAATTTCATAAATAATGGCCTATGACAAGAATAAAAATGCAAAGAGCTTCCCCTATTTGAAAGAGTAGTCACTTCTAACTGACTTCAAAATTTCACTTAAAATTTAATAAAATTGTAATTGTTCAGTGTGTGCAAAAAAATAGATTAAATTTTTTTTGCCATAATGCCCAGCCCCAGTATACACCCATGGATCACTGGAGGACTTACCTGGACGACTGTGGGTTTACACAGATATTAGGCGACATGATAATATAAAAGAGAGCACTATGATTTAATGATGAAAATCACATTTGCCGTTTAAAGAAAGAGTGTTTTTTTATTATCATTGTATCGGAATCGGTATTGAATATCATGTCTATTTTTGAGTACCAAAATTGAGTTTGAAATTTTAGTATCGTGACATCACTGCATGGTCTAGTTGGGGCATCTCCTCAGGTCTCTCCTGGAGCTTATGCTAAACTTGTGTTCACATTTCACATGTCACCTATGAAGTCTGAAGATCTGCACGAGTTTGAGCAGGAGGTGGATGAAGCTTTGGTTCGAGCCGCTGAAAACCTAGCCCAGCTCGAGAACATCCAAGAGGTCTGAGTTCATGTCTAAGCCTGTCACGATATTTACTATATTGACTTATCGCTACCACATGAAGACGAATTTGTGGGCCTCGATATGGATTTTAAACACAAAATACCAGTATAAGCATATATTTTATCTGCCACAACAACAGGCCAAATATCGGTTATTGTTATCGGCTCAAAAAGTAAAGAATAAAAAAATGTATCCATATCACCTCATCCCTAATAATTTTTAGGGGTCAATATTTATCGTTGTTATTTTTTCTTAGTACCAGTGGGGAACTTTTTGCTTTATTTATTTTTTGTTCTACAATGAGATTTGAGTTGTAGAGGATTTAATAAATTACTGGAATTTAATAAATAATAACTCATAGATTCAAAAGAACTACTTAAGTGTTTCATTTTGCTATTTATTGCAGTTAGTCTTTTTAACCATATTGTACACTTAGAATATTTTTTTGGGAATAATTTTACTTAAGGGTTATTGGGTCAGTGGCATAAACTAGTTTCAATATTATTGTTTATAATTTCTTCTGTAAAATTAGTTATCGTGACAAGCCTGCTCATGTTCTATGTTAAGCTCATTTCAGTGTACGGGTAAGGAAGCAGCACCTCTTTAACTGCACATTTTGACCTTATAACAATATTGTGCTTGTGTCCAGACTCTCCAGAAATGCTTGACTAAACAGGTTTCAAAAGAGAGGTCACGGCTGCAGTCGGAGATTACCCAGGCCACCTCCAAAGCTATTCACTGCATCCAGAAGTGGTATGAAATCCTTTACTATGTCAAAAAGAATGAAACTGCAAAGAGATCTACTGGCATGTACATTCTGGAATGCAAGTTATTGTTATTCTGGTGTTACTGATTTTAGAGATGCCGGGTGTGTAGAAGTTACATTTTACCTCATAAGGACAATAGTGTTTAGAAGATAATACTGCCAAGAGAGAATTCACCATCATGCATTTCCATGTTGTGTATTTCTTGATTTATTTTAACAATGAATTGTCAAAAATGTCTTCCCTGACACTCTCATCTGAATTGACTAAATTAATTGACAAAAATGTCTTTCTTGACACTCTCATCTGAATTGACAAAATGAACTGGCAAAAATGTCTTGGTCTCCTGTGTCCTCTCTCTTCATTATAAACATGGGTTAAATAGTATAAAGCATGGGACTTCTGGTCTGACAGCGAAGTGATGGCAGCTTAGAAAGCTCGCTCCTGCCTGCAAATTCACCAGTATACTGCTAAGAGAGAATTTCCATGTTGTGTATTTCTTGATTTATTTGACAATGAATTAACAAAAATGTCAAAAAGCTTTTTACTAAACTTATAAGCTTCTAACCAATTCTTAATGTTGTTTGATCAAATAAATATCTTTCAATAGATAGAACTATTCATTATTGAAATATTATTTCCTTTTAATAAGTACGTGGTATAGAGTATGAATTGTATATTTGGGTAAAAGTAATTAACAAAGTTATTTATTTAGCCTTTATCGTTGGGCTTTGATGCACCCAAATCATGTTCTGGTGGACCCAAATGAAAATCTTAGGCATACTGGTTCATCCAACTCAAATTGTTAGTCTGGAGCCCTGAAAGGTAAATTAAAGAGAGCTGTGGCACACCCCCATAAAATGGTAAATGTTCACATACATTGACACACACATTTTCACACAGGTGTATGCAGACACTGGTGTATGTAGAGTGTACAAGTGTGGAGTAAGACCTCTTCAATTTCAATAGTTGATCTTTGATGTCTTTTGCCATCTAGTTATTTTACTTTTTACTTTGCGCAACGGCAACCTCATTTAAGTAATTAAACATAGTGTGGAGGATCTACAGGTTTGATGCTTCTCTTTAATGGTAAATACTGCGTCTCTTTCACAAATGGATGAAAAAGCCAAAGTTATGAGCTTTGCAATGCATTTAGTTCTATGCATTAGAGTGCATCTGGCTCAGCTTGTACTAGCTTTAGCGGTTTGAGAAGAGGTGAGGCAGGAGCAAGTGAATTAATGTTTTTTTTTGTTGTCAATTAAAACAATAATTTAAAATGTGTTATGCACTATTTAATCCATGTTTATAGAGAGGAGAGAGGACGCACAAAAAGGAATGTGATGAGAATCTGTGGTGCATCCAAGGAAAATTTTTAGTTGCACAAATTTTTAGGCACATGTATGCCCAAAATAGTTGCACTCTGGAGCCCTGCCTTTAGATTGTTTTTGCTAATGTATCTCTATGCCCATCTGGTCTCAAGCGTAAAGTTTTTGGCTTTATACAACTGCCATGTTTTGATTCAGCTTCATCTCCTGCCATGTTTTCTACACCTTTAACACTTGTCAAATCGTTGTTGCTTCATCAGGAAGGATTCTCAGCTGGAGAAGCTCTCGGCACTGGAATCCTACTTCATCCAAATAAAAAGCCAGATGGAGCAAGTTGAGGAGAGGGTGAAGAGCCTGCGGCTCGCCATGCAGAAGGCCAGGGAAGTGCGTCGGGTCAAATTCTTGGAGAAATACTGCCCACTTGACAAGGTGTTTTTATTACCGTCTGTAAAAAAAAAAAAAAGCGGCTGTATTTACAGTCTGACCAACCATTTATAGTTTGATAATCATCCATCCAACAGTTGTAAAATTGGATGACGAGAGGGTAGTGGTATACATACAGAATCAGCTTAGTATACATTTTTGGAAAGGGGACTGGCTGATTTCCAGTGAAACTGTGCTTTTAAGTGTCTCATGGCTTTCTGCTTGTATTCCATGTAGCGAAGTCTCTGGCATTGTTCCATAGCTGCTCGCACTGAGCCATGTGTGTTGGTGGTCTTTCTGTGCTTGCCTAAATTAAGTATTGTCTACAGTCGTGGACTCCTCTGTCCCTTCTATGCTCCTGATGTGTATGCTTGTGTTTGGCAGGTTCTGGAGACACTGCAGGCTCCAGTGGACAACCAGTTTAATCTGAGCTGTCTCTCTGAGGTCATAGGTCTAAGGTTAGTCCTATCAAACACAGTGGAATGTTCTCAAGTAGGATGACAGCTGAAAATAATGCTAATGCTGCTATAAATAATAGCATACGTAATACAGCTATGGCGTAATGATGGGCGAGCTATGGCGTTTTCTTCTTGGAGTTACTAGTTTACTGGCTCGGGCCAATAATGCATTGAATTTATATAATTGCATTATTCAGTCACTCTAGTGTTAGCTACACTCTAGTAGTAAGCTACTATTGTAACCACAGCTGCCCTGGCAGACTGACAGAAGCGAGGCTGCCAATCTGCGCCATTAGGCCCTGCAAACACCAATCAAAAGTTATATTCTATGATACATGTGGATCATCATTTTATACAGTCTACATTTTAAATTGCAATATTGTTCTAAAACAACTTGGTAGAAGAGAAAAGTCTGCCATCTTCCAGTTGAAAACTGCTGTGCTGATTTCTGAAGTTCATTCAGAAGTTCATTTTTTGACATTTAAAAGAAATAATCAGCAGTTTATTAATATATTATAATGTTACATTATATACAGTATTATTACAATACTAACTTTTAGTGTACTACTTTAATTTCCTTGGCACTTTGAATACATCATAGCCCAGATGTAGTTGACAGTCACTTGTGGCAGATATTGGAGTACAAAATGGCATTTTAAGGTCAGGTTAGATGCTGTTCCAGCTCCCACCAGTCTTATTGTATGAGTGTTCTAGTCTTAGCTGCTGGTGGGTTGCTCCCAGTTTATTTTGCATCTCACATCAATGGATCAATGCGATGTTATTATACTTGTTCTACTGGGCGAGATGGGCGAGTTACTGCTCTGTTCTTATTTTGTGAAGCCAACCCTGGCACGCTGTCAGACAGTAGTAACGTAGGAGCATCTAGTAATATTATGTGAGAATACAACGGGAGGGAGTGGGGTGATTTAATGACAAATTGGGACTTTTAAAGTATATTTTGCATAATGTGTCTCCTTTAAACAAATGCAAAGAAGCAGGCTCTAAAGGTTGTCTGTTGTAGATGTGGTCTGCGCTCTCACACTGTGGAAGAGACTTTGACTGTGTACCTGGACTTCTTCACAAACCAGTGAGTATGTCTTATGGGGAAAAAGTAGTGATCCTTTTATGTGAAAAATATCAAATCTACAATAATACTCATTATATTATTCCTTTTCTGTTCATTTTTTATATATATATATATATATATATATATATATATATATATATATATATATATATATATATATATATATATATATATATATATATTTTTTTTTTTTTTTTTTTTTTTTTTTTTTTTTTTTTTTTTTCCCACCTTGACCTGGGGGTTTCCAGTCCGTACTCTGTACAGATGTTTCTGTACACTATGCCCGCCACTTGGTTATGCCGCTCCATGTATGCTTTCCTGCCAGCATCTCTTACACCCTGCAGTTATGTGCTGGATTGTCTTAGGGGCCTCTTTGCACAGCCTACACCGTGGGTCTTGTCTGGTGTGGTAGATCTGGGCCTCTATCGCTCTTATGCTCAAGGCCTGCTCCTGTGGAGCCAGGATGAGTGCCTCTGTGCTGTCCTTCAGTCCAGCTTTCTCAAGCCATTGGTAGGATTTCTTGTTCCGGTGGTACTTCCCATGCAGGGGCTTGTCCTTTCATGATGGTTCCTCCAGCTCCTCTTCCTCTGCACTCCACTGTCTGAGACATTCGCTGAGCACGTCATCTGTTGGGGCCTTGTCCTGGATGTACTTATGGATCTTGGATGTTTCATCCTGGACTGTGGCTCTCACACTCACTAGTCCTCGGCCTCCTTCCTTACGGCTCGCGTACCGTCTCAGGGTGCTGGATTTGGGATGGAACCCGCCATGAATGGTCAGGAGCTTTCGTGTCTTAACATCTGTGGTGTGTATCTCCTCCTTTGGCCAGCTTATGATTCCTGCTGGGTATCTGATTACTGGCAGGGCGTAGCTGTTTATTGCCTGGGTCTTATTCTTGCCATTGAGCTGACTCCTTAGGACTTGCCTTACTCGTCTGAGGTATTTGGCCGTGGCTGCTTTCCTCTTCAAGGTTGCCATTTGCTTCTGGGATACCAAGGTACTTGTAACTGTCCTCAGTGTCTGCTATTGTTCCTTCAGGGAGTGAGACCCCTTCTGTGTGGACTACCTTCCCTCTCCTTGTCACCATCCGGCTACACTTCTCAAGCCCGAATGACATTCCAATGTCCGTGCTGTAGATCCCGGTGGTGTGGATCAGTGAGTCGATGTCTCGCTCATTCTTAGCGTACAGCTTGATGTCATCCATCTAGAGGAGGTGACTGACGGTGGCCCCATTCCTGAGTCGGTATCCATAATCAGTGTTGTTGATGATTTGGCTGAGGGGGTTCAGACCTATGCAGAACAGCAGTGGGGGCAGTGCATCTCCTTGGTATATGCGACATTTGATGGTCACTTGTGCAAGTGGCTTGCCATTGGCCTCAAGGATGGTTTTGCACAACTTCAAGTTTGCAATGAAGGCTCTTGGAGTCCTGTTGATGTTGTACAGCTCCAGGCATTCAGTGAGCCATGTGTGTGGCATAGAGTCGTAGGCTTTCTTGTAAGCAATCCAGGCAGTGCACAGGTTGGTCTTACAGATTCTGCAGTTTCGGGAGACTGCTCGGTCTGCCACGAGCTGGTGTTTGGCTCCCCTGGTGTCTTTGCCGATGCCCTTCTGTGCTGTGCTCATGTACCGATCCATGTGCCCATTTATCTTAGCCGCGATGATGCCTGACATGAGCTTCCATGTTGTGGAGAGACAGGTTATTGGCCGATAGTTGGATGGAACTGTACACTTTGAGGGATCCTTCTGGGTCAGGATCGTACGCCCTTCGGTTAGCCATTCAGGGTGAATCCCATCCATTAGCAGCTGGTTCATTTGTGCTGCCAAGCGCTCATGGAGAGCAGTGAGCTTCTTTAGCCAGTAGGCGTGGATCATGTCAGGGCCTGGTGCGGTCCAGTTTTTCATACCTGAGACTTTCCTGGATGTCTGCCACTGTGATGGTGACTCTATTCTGTTCAGGGAGGTTGCTGTGGTCTTCTCTCAGAGCCACCAGCCACTTTGCATCGCTGTTATGTGATGCCTCCTTCTCCCATATACCTTTCCAGTACTGTTCGGTTTCCAGCCTTGGTGGGTCTACTCTGGTGTTATTACCCTGCCATTGAGCGTACACACACTGCTGCTGAAGTTCAGCTCATTGTTTTTTGTGATGGTTGAGGTAGGGATTGCTCTCAATGCTGCATTCACATCTTCCAGGAGCCCCATGTGAAAGTCATAAGACTTACTAGTTGAACTAACGAGTCAGCTATAGCTATATATATGTGTGTGTGTGTGTGTGTATATATATATATATATATATATATATATATATATATATATATATATATATATATATATATATATATAAAATGTGTGTATGTGTAATTGCTCATTGCGCCCTTGGGAGGGATTTGAACCTGGGTCCCCCACGTGAAAGTCATGACTTGCCAGTTGAGCTAACCAGTGTATGTATGTATGTATGTATAATGTATATATATATATATATATATATATATATATATATATATATATATCGATCCACGCACACGCACACACACATACATACAGGGTGGCCCAAAAGCCACTGACAGTGACACAGACTAACACGTTTGTTTCTAAATATTTTATTTTTTCAATTTATAACTACCCTTCTGACATTAATATGAGCAAATACAGCACCTAGGAATGAACACTCATTATACAGTGATACTTTGAGTCACATGGGTCAAATTCAGAAACCCAGTACTGTTACTGTCGACATTTTAAAAAGAGATGCCCCAAGCGTAAATGCCATTAAAGGAATAAGTTATTTTCAAAGACTTAAAGAAAAGATGTTTGTGAATAAACCTCAAACAATAAACGACTTAAAACATAATATCAGTAATTAAATAAGAGCCATAAGCCCGGAAATGCTTTCAAATGTTATGTAAATTGTGTTGGATCGGGCTATTCAGTGTGAAACCGAAAATGGTGGACACTTAAAAAACATTATTTTAAAAAATTAGGTCATTTTTACTTCCCCTAGTTTAAGTATTACTAAGTTCAAGTGTAAGTGAACAGTTATAATTGTATATATTGCCAAAAATCTCGGAAGGTTCAGTTTACCTACTGCTAAAATATAGTGAGTATAACTTATATATAAATATATATATATATATATTTATATATATATCAATGATTTGCGATGATGTTCAGGCCTGGTGAGGCACTGATATCGTCACGATCAGATTTACAAACATGTAAACCAAGTGTTGACAAGTAAGCTGTCACTTATTCTGCAGCCCCAGGAGTTACAAGAATCCCTTGGCTCACGAGGCCAGATAACTACGTGCCTCACCCAGCACTTTTTCACAGCCGCTTAAAGCAGCAGCTGGTGCCTCTCCGCACATCTCTTCTCAGTATTTGAACAGTAAAAGTGAAAATTCTGCGATTTTGAATTAAAAATATAAAAAATAACTTTAGTAGAACTAATTGTTATATTTATCCCATTAATGTGTACTAAGAAATTAATTAATTCATTCATTTATATGTATATGTTTTAGGAAGGACACTGTCCAGAGTGAGGAGGCTCAGTGGCTCCAGGCTAATGACAACCCTCAAGTCCTATGCAACAGTAGTCCAGGCAGTAGGAGCCCCTCTCCTGCACTCTCCCCCAGCCTGTGCCTCTCCTCCCAGGGCTCCACCTGTGACCTGACCCCAGACGTCATCATTGAGGAGGTGTCTGAGGACAGCCAGCAGGGTCAGTGTGTTGCATCTTACATGCATGCTTATGAGCGCGTGCGCACACACACACGCGTGCTAATATAAACATAATGTGTACAGATGGATATTTGCTTTGTTTTCTATTAGTGTCCCTTCCTCCCACTGGCCCCCAACTAGCTAATGAGAAGACCAGGAGCAAGAGGAGGAAAACGCCTACACGCTACACTGGTAAAAATCAGGCTCTTTGAGCCTGGCTAGCATCGCGATAGGTCTAATATTTCAGCATGCTAACAGATATGTGACTGTATGCTTATCTTTCAGTGACACAGTGGGTTGTGGTGACCCATGTGGTGAACCCCAATCACTTCTATGTGCAATATGTGGCTGAGAAGAAGGAGGGCAAGGTCTTGTCCAAAAAAATCAACCTGTTTTGCTCTAAGCCCAGCAGTCTCCTGTGTGCCTGCCACACAGTGGACACAGGTGAGTGCAGCCAACAGGAAACCCACCTGAACTACATTCAGTGTGAGCCTGGTTTTATTCAACTAGCTAGGGGTGTCGGACTAGTCATTCTAGTCATCTACCAAAGAATATATCCTGCTCACAGGAAATAAATTTAGCCAACTTACTTGACTAAAGTCCCTACGGCAGGGGTCAGGAACCTATGGCTCGCGAGCCAGGCGTGTACTCTGACTTTAGTCCTTTAGCGTCGGATGCTATTGTCGTTGCGGACTTTTTATGACCATAACTCCGCAACCAATTGTGCTCTCATGTAAATTCAAACAGCATCTCAAAGCAGAGGCACAAGGCTCTTAAGATATTTTACCGTCATTATGGTAATCTGCCTCTCTTGTCCCTTGAAGGGGGCCGTTTGAATTTACATGAGAGCACAAGTTGTTGCGGAGTTACGGTAATAAAAAGTCCGCAACCGTGAGTCTATCAGCAACGATAGCATCCGACGCTAAAGGACTACAAGTGAGAGTACACACCTGGCTCGAGCCATAGGTTCCCGACCCCTGCCCTACGGCCCTACATCTGCACATAAATGTAGGGGCATATCTTGCCCCAGTCTTAACACAGCAGTAGCTTTAATGAGGAACCATGTCCAGGTTGGACTATATTAACACTGGTGTAAAGATTGCAGACTTCACCCATGCTGACACTATCTGCCAGTAGATTACCTTGTCATTGCTTCTGCTCCACTAAGATAGGGGGCAAAATAAGGCCCATAAATTTCTAGATGAGTGTAAAGAGAAGAGCACGCATGCTGAGCACATTGTAAGTGATGCTATTGTGATTGTGTCTTGTAGGCTCTCTGATCTTTGTCAAATATAAAGATGGTCTGTGGCACAGGGCCAGAGTGATGGAGGTGTCTCAGGCTGGATACACTGGCAGGGTCAAGTGCTGCCCAGTCCAACATATAGCTAGTGTGCAAGTGTTCTTGATCGACACTGGTCTGACCACGGCCATCACCGTTAAAAGGTCCTCATTTTGAAACATAAACACCAGCGTCATGAACAAACTGAGGTGACTATATGTTGTGTATGCACAGTGAGAACAGAGAGTCTGATGCAGTACTCAAGGCAGTCAACAACTACCTGCGCAGAATGGCAGACGTGGCTAGGGCTGAGCTGGACTCGTTTGCTCCGCAGGCCATCCGCTGCTGCCTCAAGGATCTGGTGCCCTATGACCTGGTAACAACCCCACACTCACTGCTTCTGTAATGTTATATTGTCCTCCATCACTGAGAGCAGCAGCCAGTCTCCTTTTCTCTGCTCAATTGTTAACAGCACGCACTTTAATTTTGAGCTTGTTTTCCTCATGTTAACTTACTTTATTGGTCTAATCTATATGCTCTGATTAGAGGATATAAAGTTGTCCAAGCAGTGGCTATAGATTAATCTTGCTTGTTTAGTGCAGGATAAAATATGACCTGGTTTAGATCACATTATGATCTTGCTGTGATTTTGCAGACAAAAGGCTGGACTAAAGAGGCGCAGGTTGAATTCTGCAGTATGGTTAGCTCCACGGCTGTGAAGATGCAGACTCTGGGACAGGATAAAGATTATCTGCTGGTGGACCTGAAGAAAGTCCCTGTGAACAGGGCCAGTGGCCCCCACATATCAGTCCGAGAACACTTGGTTTTCATTGAGGTAGCCAGGTAAATATGTGCACAGACTGTTATTATTAAGTGTGTGCATCAGTGATTAATCTGTGTGTGTGTCCTGTGTAGGTTTTACTCTCCTGTGACAGTGAGTAAGAAACCCTTACTGTACTATCCTCCAGTTAGCCCCAAGACCCACACCGAGCTCAACGCTGTGGTGTCTTTTATCCACACCCCAGGAGACTTCTACATTCAGCTGGTATCACACAGCAATAGTTACACTACATTTAGCTGGTACCACACACTCC
>JAIEZT010000009.1:5417678-5594131 GCA_019594935.1 Periophthalmus modestus
GCTAATTACACAGACTTCTTGGCCTCATGTATTGAGGACGATAGATCCTTACTACAAACAAATATTGAAGTACTTGTTTTGAAGAAGGGTTGAGTGATATCATGAAATGATGGTAAACATGGAATTGTAATCTGATACCTGTGATGACAGAATGAGTAAAGTGATAAAGCTTTTGTGTTTAATACAGCTCTATGCAGCTCAGTCTCCACCCACTTCTCCTATTGGTCAGCCTCTGTCATGGTCTAAGTTTTCAAAATCTATTTTTCACATTGGTGCAATACATTAAGAATTCCATGCACATGTTTTAGGCATTTCTGGTGGATTACAAAAACATCGGATTATGTGGTGGATTAAGTGAAAGAGGTGCTAAAAGAGCACCTAAAGATGCGCTTATATTGTGTCGTCTTGCTCAGTTCCAACCAGAACAGCAGCAGACACGGCAGTGAGGACTCTACTGTGTGGGACCCTCCTCTGGAGCCAGGCTCAGATGGGGCCAGTGCAGCAGACATCCCCTCTGACTTCCAGCCCCAGCTCCCACTGCCTGCTCAGCTCAAAGAGGTCAAAGTGCGGGTCAGCCACGTCAACTCCCCCAGCAGCTTCTATGTACAGCTCACCAAGTACGACCCGTGGCTTAAACGGTCAGTATGCTCTGCTACACAGCTCTGTGTGCTTTAGATGAAAAAGTAAGGCTCAAGATGGAGAGAATTTTAAAAGCTCAGATAGGTTTGTTTGGCTCCTGTATCCTCTTGTGTGTGGAGATCTAAATGTTTCATTACACATCTGATCTCATGCAGTCTCATCACATGCATGATTTAATGTAATTCAAAGTAATATATTTTCTCATTATCAAATATACTATTTGATATGTTGCATCTTTTGCAGGATCATTTTAGTTTCCTTATAATGATGTCCCTTCTAAATGGATGGTCCCCTGTTATCTGAATAGCTGGACTCATCAGATAAAATGAGAGTAGCCAATTATCAACTTTTTACCTTGTAAAAGTTTGTGAGTCAACTGTTTGCTGCAGCGCTTCAAAGTAAATGTGGGCCGCATGACGCTCATTGAATGTATTCCTCTAATACTCTAGGCAATTTTCAATCAATTCTCATTTATTTTTATCAAGATAATGTTGCCAGGAGCTGTTTCCTAACTGAACATGCAGATTATATTATATTTTATATATATAGTCCTTTCATCTGAAGGTTGGTGGTTCAAATCCTTCTCTGCACATAAACATCATTGTCTGCATACACTTGTGTATGAATGGGTGAGTGGTTTCTTGATGTAAAGCACTTTGAGTGCCTTGAAGGTGGAAAAATGCTATAAAAAGTGAGAAAATAAAGAAATGAATGAATATATGTCTACAATCATAATGGATGATCCAATCGTGTCACATTCTTTTCATATTTTTTGATGCTGCTAGTGTTGTTTGTATTGTGACTGATGAGAGTGCTTTGTGGTTTCAGGGTGTGTGAGCTGCTCAAGCAGGAGTGTACTCACAGAAAGCCTGAGGATGTGGTATGGAAGGCAGGCATGTACTGTGCTGCTCACATCAACGGGATCTGGGAAAGGGCCCGACTCTGTGCTGATGTCCTGTCAGACAATATTGCAGAGGTACTCATTGGACTTCACACACCATGTACTGTGCTCCTCATAAAAGGGTCTGGGAAAGAGCAGGACATCTTTCATTTTGTTCAAACAACATCTTTGTTTATGTCATTTGCTTGTTTATTTAAGGATACCCATTAGTCTCTGCAAGTGCAAAGACTGCTTTTCCTTGGGTCTCGCTCCGAAATAAAAGCATTTACAGTTCATTAACAGTATAGCGCATTGGCGATACATAACATAAAGTTCTGTCATAAGGGCATAAGGGAAAGGCAAAACACACATACACACAAGTTGATGACAGTGCATGGTTAGCATTAACTTTTTTTTCATTTTCAAACATTGATTTCTTTGTTTTTTTCAGTGCATTAGTTCTTGGTTTAGGAAGAATAAATGTTGCACAGGGGGCCCATCTTGTATTAAAACCGTGTCTGTTGCAGCTGGGCTGTAGCGGTGAGAACAGGCTCTAAGGTCATACCAGTCTGTCTTTGATTTTCATCCATCACAATTTCTGATGCATAGTAATTACAAACAAGCATTAGTTCTAAAAGGCTGAGAGCTAGTCTTGCAGCTGGATTCTGAACTTTTCTTGCTTCAGTTGGCATAAAATTGTCATTTCTTCTAATTATTGAGATCTTTCTACTAATTTTAGTATCAATATTATTTGTATGAGTTGTTCATCTTGGAGTTTGGTCTAATATGCCACCCAACTTCTTTGAGTGGTTCCAGTAATCGGTTATTGATAGAAATGTTTAATGCTGTCATGCTAGCTTGATCTTCATCAAGATAATGGTTTAGTGTGTGAGCCTTTTGACAGCGATAACAGGGTACCTTCTACAAATGCCACACACACTCCTCCTTGGTTGACAAATGGAGTTAATCTGATTAACTGAGATTTAGGAGCAGGCTCACACCTCAACCTCCTCATGCTCCTCTCCAGCAAATCACAGTTCACCTCAACCATAGCTCTAATTACCCAGAAGCCCTATTTCTACATGCCTATCCTGGCAACACTGCCTGTCCCCACTCTCTCAACCTTTCCCTCCCACCCCATGTTTGTTGTTCACCTGTCAGCCCATAGACCACACCATCTTCAGAGGGGTAGGGTCCTGAATCAGCTGAGCTAACCATCTGAGACAGAGCCCCCATCCTGAGCCTCTACCCCAGGGGTGTCAAACTCAAATGGACCGGGGGCCAAATGAAAAAAAATTGCTACAAGCCGAGGGCCGGACTGATCGAATTTTCATTGAAAAAATTTAAAATGACCGCACATAGTCTAGTGAACGTAATTGAAACTACTGAAAACCTAACAAATATATTACTATATGATCGGATAAATAAAGCAATATTTTCTTATGGCTCTGTCTGTAATTTTTTAATTTCAACAGGCACAAAAGACAAACTTTCTTTATATAAAAATCCCCATAACATGCACATTAAATGAATGAAGCGGGATTATTCAAGGCACCATCAGTATATTTTCTCAGGGAAATGACAAAAGTAGGATAAATTTACTTCAAAGAAATAAATAATATCAGCAGTTTTCTATCAGTCACTCAACTGAAATATTTTTAAAACATAATTGGATTAAAATACAATAAAATAAAGTGCAAAAATCTCCTACAGAGTCAGTTTGGCTTTAAACGCTTTCACTGTCCTGCACATATCAGAGACACGGCCCCGACCTGCAGCTGCAGGTTCATCACATTCAGACTCGTAATGTCACAGAAAACACATTTCACACACAAACGTTTCGTCTCAGAGTTGTGTTGTGTCTTTCCCTTTGCTTTCCAAGAACAGACACATCTCTTCACGCAGCTCAAACATCTTTGCAGCACCTTTCCCTGGTTTATCCATCGCACCTCAGTGTGACAGGACAAATCACCAGCTCCGTTTAACTCGCTCAGAAATGTTTTGAACTGGCGATGATTTAAACCTATGGCTCTGATAAAGTTAACTGCGGCGTGATGGTCTTATTACATGTTCCATTTTCAACTGCCGTGTCCCAATTCGCCAAATGCACCGCTCAATGTACTGTTCTAGGTGCGGGTCGAAGTACCGCCCGTGAACAGCCATGTGAACAGCGCATTTTAGGGCTCCTCCACTCCCGTGTCCTCCGGTCCAGTCCCGTGTCCACTGGTCCACTCCCGTGTCCTCCAGTCCATTCCTGTGTCCACACATCGCAGGTGCTTCATCTGTTGTCAAACCCACGAGTTTTTCCCGAGGCAGCTCCATCTCATTTACACATCTTGACACCTCTTCATACAGATCATGTCCTGTAGTTGTGCCACGCATAGGACGTAACGCCAAAAACTCCTCCGTCACTCAGGCAGATTGTATTGGTGCGTGTAAAACACCTGCGGGCTGCTGGCTTGCTGCGGCCTGCGGTCTGTGTCTGACACATGTGCTACTGACACAGAGGAGGGGGCGTGTCTGCCTCTGTCCTAATTGACGCGCCAAAACAACAGCAGAGCGTTATGGGATTCATAGTATAAGCGATGAATGCGGTGTTACAGCGCTGCCACCGTATAATACTGGCGGGCCAGCTGTAATATTAAAAATTAAATTGCCCCCCCAAATATAATTACACTGCGGGCCAAATTTGGGCCAAAATGCGCTACCCAGTCAGCACATCTATGCATATCGTCAATAAATATCTTTATTGTATACCACTGTTGCTTGCTAGTGTAATGGCTCTGGGAAGACAGTACTACTATGATAATCATTTGCACTTTTTGTAACTGTTGGGCCATGTTGCCCCCATTCTAATTATAAATGGTAGCTTTAATATCAGTGGGAACTGAATGTAATGATTTTTAAAGCTTTAATTTAGACAAAATCCATTGAATGAGTTTATTGCTTTTTAATACCCCGAGAAAACCCCGTGGTATAACTAAATGATGCCGTATGCATACTCTGAAATGAGCTGGATGAATATCTTAGCTTCCATGTACAACCGTCTCAGAACTGGAGTCTAATAGACCCAGGGATTCACCGATTCTCGGATTGGCACTGCGTTGGTTTTGTGACATGAGGGAAAATCAACAGATCTTTCCTAGTAGTAGCTCTGAACAGTGCCACAGTTTCTCTTCCGTATGGCTTTGGTGTCTTATTCACTTATTTAACTTTTTCTCATCCAACAGGTCATTCGCTGTGACCATGGCAACAAGGCAAAGCTGCACATAAGCAATCTGCTGCTGCTGCCCCCTGAGCTGGTGGGCTCTCTGGCCCTGGAGTGCACTCTCTACAACATCAGGTGAACCATGACTTGGATAGCCCTAGAATCTGAGCCCCTGTAATGCACATAGAGGAGCAGAATTCAGTTAATTAAAATACATTTGTGTAGCCATTCGTGTGAGTGGTTTTTCACAATCACATGTGTCCTCCAGTATTATATTGGCTTTGTCCAAAGTACACTTTGTGATGGTTACTAGACCACTCGACCAGTCAATACAGACTTCAATGTATTGCGAGAGTCAGAAAGACAGCAGTAAGTCTTATCAGGTCACCTCAGGTTGAGCTTTAAAATATACTATTTCCCTTCTTTGTATGGCAGCATGGTGCTGTTAAAGGACAAATGTATGTCTATGTAATCCCTCTGTCATCCAGGGTACATAGCAAAAAGAAAGCGATTTTAAGGCAATATCTTACCACAACTGTGTCAGAACTGAAGAGGTTACCAGGAGGAGTGGCAAAACACATTCACTCTAAAACCTTGAGATATTGATATTTGTCTTATTTATCTGTAAGATAATAAAACAACAATTAGACGCACTGTGTCAGTGCATCTGTGTGTGCTGCTCAGAGACTGGGTGGTGAACACATACAAACAAAAAAGATGCTCTCATGTGTAGTGTAATAACATTTGGGTCGATAGGTCATGTGCAATGAGAGGAGGGTCCCGTGCTCAGACAGATGAGGCTGGAGCTTATATATCCAGTGGGCCAACGTAGCACCGGTGTGGCTATGATGCCAATCCCTATTTTATACTGTCCATGCTACTCAGTACAACTATCCACCTACCGTGTTTGAGTTACGTATGGAGCATTTGTCATTGTGACCAAATATGATACTTTAAGAGTAGGTATTATGTGAAATTGATTTGTGATCTGTGAGCATTTTATCATGTTATAACATTGCTCTCTCATCAAAAACATGCCTGAAAATTTTTTAGATGACATTCATGCATGTTTGAGTATTTTAGCAATCTCCCCAAGGCACCATTCGAACCCTCCTTACTTGTAGCTGTAACATTCTGTGCAATGCTTAACCCACAAGCCTACATCACCCGTGTTCCCACGCTACAATTCAGTTCATTTTTGTAAAGCCCAAAATCACAACAGCACTTGCCTCTTAGGGCTGAACATGAGAATTGATTTAACCAACAGAAAGTTTGAAAATCAATAATGAAAGAGAAACAGACAAGCAAATTAATCAACAGAAAACAGGCAAATGGATAACTGTCCCTGAACAACCCCTGTCCTTAGACCCTCCTTCTCGGCAAGGAAAAACTCACAAAAAACGAAAAAAAAAATGTGTCAACTAAGGCAGTGGTCCCCAACCACCACCGGGCCGGGGACCGGTACCGGTCCGTGACGCATTTGCTACCGAGCCGCCAACCAAAAACAGTAAATAATTTATCAGCGATCGCATCTTCTCCGAAGTGGCTGTTGCCCGCTCCTCATGACACGCTAATAAGCTCGTCCGTAGATATATAATGAAAATCCTGATAGGAAAGCGCCACATAAATCCATTTGATATAACGACAAGTTTATATCTGTGCTAGATGTGTGTCTGCCGCACAACAGTCAGAGCGCGTCAGGGCAGAGGTCGAGGAGAGGGGGAGAACTTGTGAGTCCAGTATTTCTGCTCCCAACTGGCCTGGCCATTGGCTAATTCAAAGAGGAATGTTTTAAACCTGGTCTTAAATGTAAAGACTGTGGCAGCCAGTTTAACATGGGCATGGAGCAGATTCCATAACATAGGAGCTTGGTAAGTGAAAACTCTCCCTCCTACTGTACTTTTAGACACTCTAGGAACCACCAGTAGTCCAGCATTTTGAAACCAGAGCTCTGTTTGGATGATATGGTACTATAGCATCTTGCAGATATAATGGGGCCATGCCCTTTATGGCTTTTTATGTCAGGAGGAATTTGAATTTAATTCTAAACTTGACAGGAAGCCAGTGAAGGGACTCCAACAATGGGATGATGTGTTCTCTTCTCTTAGTTCCCGTTAAGAGCCTAACTGCTGCATTCTGAACTAATTTAAAAGTTTTTATAGAATATTTAGGGCATGCAGCTAATAAGGAGTTACTGAAACGTATCCATGCATTTGTTACATCAAGGCTAGATTATTGTGTCACTTTTAGACAAGATATTTCTGATTTTTGGATATATTATGGAGGTGGTGCTTGGTTTATATGTGCTGTGAATGAGAGCTCTTGGTCAAATAAGACTCCAAGGTTCCTTACAGCAGCGCTGGAGGCTACATTGTCCAGTGTGACTACCTGATCAGATAAAGAGTCTCGCAGGCCTTTGGGGCCTAGAACAATGACCTCTGTTTTTTGGGGTTAAGAAGCAGATAATTGTCATCCAGGTTTGTATGTCCATCACACAGGCACCAAGTCTGTCTACTTGATTCTTCATAAATATGATGATACAAAACTGTAAACAGCAACTTGACAAACCTGATGCAATGTGCAGTAGTTTTATTTGTGGGATGCACACTGAATGTGCTGTGATAGCTCTCTGAACGGGAGTGACTTAGCGCATAGAGCAAAGGGAGGGGGAACTCAGAGTATCAACAAAAGTGAAACATTTAAAACATGTTAATACATTGTCAGAGAATATAGTATTGTCAAAATAATAAAAGGTGACACAGTGATCTAAATATGTTGTGTGTTAGCAGTTAATATCTCATGGAAGTAAAATTCCCCCACTAATCTTACATTTCAACTGTGTCTCCACTTTTGTGTTGGTCAGACCGGCAGGAGGCCGATCCACATGGACAGCTACTGCCTGCGACTTCATCTCATTCTATCTTAGCGGCGCTTCAGCCATCCTGACAGCAAAGGTGTGTGTGCTTTGCTCCTGAGTTCTATACATGACTCTATACCACACCTATACATACTGTACATTTCTGTTGGGTTTACATGCATAATATACACACATACTTTAAATTATGTTGTTGATCTAATAATAAAAGATTTCCATCATGGCACCTGATTTTTGTCCCCATAAGGGCAGTCTCCGTGACATGAGTGTGTGCACATATGTTAATCCCCACCAGTGACTTGTGGTGAGGTTCGTGGCTGGTGAGGCACTGATGTCGTCACAATCAGATTTACAAACATATAAACCAAGTGTCGGCAAGTAAATCTGACCCTGGGCCAATTTTTCTGCCAGTGACTTGGGGCCAGAATAAAAAAGAATTTTAAAATAAAAGTTCCGAAGTCCGTATGAAATAGCTCGAATAGTATGAAATAAAAAGGTGGTTTTATATTGTTTTTTATCCTTCTGCTTCCCCAATTTTTAATGGATTTAAGCAATTACATTTCTTACCATTTTGTACGTCTCTGTTTGAAAAAAGTGAGTCTTTCGTCCCATAGTCTGGAGTCATTTAGGTCCTTTAGCGTTGGTCTTTCTTTAATTATAACCTCCTGCTTCGTCCAAAAGTCCAGTTTAGAAAACTTCCTCCATTTAAAAAGTAGGGCCAGACAAGAAGAGAAAAGTGAATTGCTAAAGTTGACTTGCTAACTCTAAATTGTAGTTTGCGGCCCCTATTCTGCGGGAGTTTCAAGAATCCCTGGGCTCACGAATGCCCCCTACCATGAGGTAGGCAGCGTAACTGCGTGCCTCACCCGGCGCCTTTTCACAGCCGCTTAAAGCAGTAGAGCGCAGGGCTGAGCGCACAGCCAAGTCAGTCCGCGGTTAGGCACAATCGGCCGGTGCCTCACCTCGCGTCTCTTCTCAGGATTTCAACGGTAAACGTAAAAATTCAGCAATTTTGAGTAAAAAAAAAAAGAATAAAATTGCAAAGTTAAATAGAAAATAACTTTATAGTACAAATATAAACGTTTTATTTATTTTTTCTCTGTGATGACAGGTGAGGCACTGCCTCACCTGCCTCACCTGACTGCACGTGACTGGTCCCCACACTGTGAGAAATACCTGCTCGTATTGTACATACGTATACTTCACACGCGATATGTTTGCATGTTTTAGGAGGTGGGTGAGGAGCGCCCCGTGCCAGTCACGCTGTCCTGTTCTAACACCATGGGGCAGTTTGTGAGCATTGCAGACTCTCTGGTGAGCCAAGGTCTGGCCCTACGAGAAAGAAGACCCATGTCTGAGTAAGTGGCTTTATCACAGAGGGCCAGTGAACATCGGTCTGTTGATCAGCACAGTGAAATGAAGATAGTGACCGTAATTTTAAGTGGCAAAATATGTTAAATCAGCTTCAGTGCTTGTTTGAGTAGTTTACTAAAAACAATATATGTTATATAAAATACAGTTCCAATTTTGGGAACCTCTGCAGTAAAATATAATGTGTAAATAAATGAGAGTATGAGTCTAATAAGATCTCATTTCAGTTATTTTTTTATTTATTTATTTTTTACAAGCATTACCATGTTATTAGATTTTGGTCGGTGGAGTCTTGGAGTCACTAGTAAGGTTGACATGAAAGAGCATTTGCTCCAAGAGTGGTGCGCTTGGACTGGTATGAGTCCAACAGTCGCATTCTGGGCTGCAGTAAACGGCTGATCAGAAAGCGCTTGAAACAGGTGATCTCGGCGCTACTCTGCACTCTGGAGCAGGCAGAGAGTAGTGTGAACACAGCTGATCTCGGGCCGACCAACACAGTCTGCAGTGACAGTGAAAGTGATTGGATTTGGGCAAAAAAGTGATCGGATCACGAATATTGGTATGAATGGGCGCTGCAGAGCCGTTGTTTTACATGTTTGTCTGATGAAGTAAGTTGGATCAACTTAATATCAACAACACGTCTCCTCCTGCCTCTGTCTATACAGGTGAGCCTGAGTCTGTCTGTTGTTCAAAAAGCTTTGTGTTTACCCACAGGTGAAAGGAAGTGAGCGTGTGCACACATATTCACAGGGCTCTTTTCACTTAAAACATGTTGTCATCTGCATATTTTGATTCAAAATAACCACGGGCAACATTTTATTTTAAATATTATTTAAAATTTAAAAGTATTTTTGATGAAAACTGTTGGAGGAAATGTAAAAAGATTACAATGAGTGATTTTATCAATTACAGGTTTGATCCAATATGATCCTGTAGGGTTTTGGAAGTTGGCCATAGTATCAAAAATAGGTCATGTCAGGACACATAAAAAAAATGATATTAAGTTTCATTTGTCTAGGATGACATTTTCCTGGGCTGGGCTCAGTGTTCTCGCACTAATGCATGGTGGAGTTGCTGACACGCCCTCCTCACGCGTTCGTGCTCTGGACCCTAATAATAATAAAAAATAATAATAATAATTTTTTTTTTAATGTCTGAATGATAGAAGTTAGCATGATGGAACTTTGTCACATTGCTCCCCATTATGAAGAGCCTCTGTATATTCTTTCACAAGTCCACGACAAATAGATTAGCTTTTATGAATTTTTAAAATGAAATTTGAAGGGGGCGCTATAGAATTATGTATTTTTTGGCCAAGTTTGAATTGTTTTTGATGAAAACTGTTGGAGTAGATGCCAAAAGATTACGATGAGTGATTTTTGTCAATCTCGGATTTGATCCAATATGACCGACCTCCTGTAGAGTTTCCATTTCCTGATGTGACCTAATTTTAATGCTAAGTTTCATTTGTCTACGATCACATTTTTATGGGCCAGGCTCCCATTGGTGCAATGGAAATCGATTTTTAAGGTGGCGCTACTTAGCCATCCTTCATTATTTTTTTCTTGGGGTTTCAAACTTGGAGCTCACTGAACTCTATTTTTCGATACCACTTACTTGTGGTGCTGCTTGATTTTTGCAGTTTTCCCCAAATTATACTAATACAATAAGGCTCTTGCACTAGTGTGAGGCTGACAAGTCACTGACTCGTCGAGTGGCTGACTTGTCCTTTTCGCACATTTGTGTTAGGGCCCTAATTATCAGTACACACATTACACATTGAAAGTCTATTAAACTCTGAGGAATTTAGTAAGAGCTTCTGATTAAAAGTCATTTGAATTGGTAAAAGAAGCTACCTTCATCTCTACTGCTGCTGTTTTCTAGTGCTGCTGGTCCTGTGGTGGAGAGCCCGAAGGAAGCGGATGTCCCAGACTGTGAGAAACAAAGCACTGTTCCCAGTAGCTCCAACAGTACTGCTATGTCAGGTCACTCCCTGTCAGGCCTTCGGCCCAAACCACCCCCACGTTGCTTTAGGACCACAGAGATGGTGAGACCACACACATGTCCATATGACATGAGTAACAAGTGAGCCATGAAAAGGAAACAAATGCCACTGTTTACTAAACAAATCCTTATCCCTAACTCTTCTTTTTCATACTCAGCAGGACATTTCATGGCTTGGTATTTGGGAAATGCACTGTTCTGACACCACACCTGATACAATATGAATGTCCTGTAAATTCCGGACTACAGAGCGCACCTGATTAAAAGCCGCATGCTTTAATTTTAGAAAGAAAATCAATTTTGTACTTGTACAAACCGCACCGGATTTTAAGCCGCAGTATCCCACGTAGTAATATAAAAAATTAGCTCAAAAATGTTAATTACAGTGGTCCCTTGCTATAGCGCGCTTCACATTTCACACTTTTTTTACAGTGTATGCAGGCGCGTGTTCTGCGTCCTGATAAAGGAGGTGCTGTGTCTCCTGTACAGTACAGAATGTGCTCAGCCAAATTTGCAAAAAATGTTTGATGCTGCAGCGTGACTCTGAAACACGTCAAGATCGCTATGGACACCTTTACATTTGAAGACAAACACCTCTGACGCGCGTTGTGGACGCTCTGGACGTGCGTCCAGATCGTCCGTTGCGGTCTGCGAGTGCCTTTGGATGTTTAGATTTCCTTGTATCTTTGTGAACGCTACAGACCAGGTTGAGAGAGTGACTTTATTGTATTTATTACATAAAACTCATCAACGGAGGTGATCAGCTCTGCGGCATCTCAGACGCTTAAAAATGCGCCGCAGAAACGCAGCGCGGCCAAGACACGTGTCCACAGATACTTTACATGTGAAACAACATAAAGAAGGAGGAAAATAACATGAGGACGACAGCAGAATAAGTTTTAACAAGGATGTAAAAAGGGCTGTAACCATGCGAATGGTGTCTGCTTTAGCTTTGTAGATCAGTGACTGCAGGAAAAAGAACATTATGAGACATTACAGCGGAACGGGGCCAGGACGAAGAGGGGGGGACAGAGGAACTGAGAAATACACCTGCATCTGCAAAACATATAGAATAATAAAAAAATAATAATGATGCTTTCTACTTTTTCATTTATCGCGGGTTATTTTTGGAACGTAATAAATGAGGGACCACAGTATATCTTAGGAAAAAAAAAAGAATAAGCCGCACTGTACCATAAGCCGGAGTTTCTAAACTATAGAAAAAAAGTAGCGGCTTATAGTCCGGAAATTACGATAGTCTGTGACAGTCCACTACTATATCAGTGTTGTGGTCAGACCCCAGTGTGGAAGGGTGTTTCAGAATATGCAAAGTGTCCCTGGGATCCAGAATAAACACCTCTTCTGTACTTCATGAAGATGTGAGACTGGTTCCCAGTGAATCTCCCCAACCTCAGATGGGCGTGATTGACAGGTGGATTAGCTAATTAGGGACACACATGGTCTGTCTCTATCAAAACAAATGGGGAAAAAAGATAAGAAAAAATATCACAGGGGACTGAAAAACATTGCAGATTTCTGCAGAATCAATGAGTGAAGCACTAAAATCTGTTCATCTGAGGCGAGAGGTTTAATACAAACCATTAGTAGGACATTAAAAATCACACTGTATTTTTGTAGATTCAAACTCCATTGTACCATGCCCCTGAGCTGCCCTGCCCTGGTCACTTACTCATGACCATATCTGCCATTGGAGAAGATGGAACCATTTATGCCCGCACCCCAAACGCAGGTAAGCAACATGGCCCCCCAATGCTGCCTCATCCAGAGAGGCTTTTTGGTTTAGTCTTTCTTCTGGTTTTGCATTTACTGTGAACATTTATGGCTATGATAGGTTAAATGTAGGAGTTTTAGAACCTACAATATACCACCGAGTTTCACACGCTGAGTGCGAACCTGTGTGTGTCTATGTGTGTGTGGAGTCCAGTATGTCACTCAAGGTCAGGAGTTGCATCCACTCAATAAGAAATCAAGTCTGCAGTGTCGAACAATTTTCGGTATTCTTGGATATCCCAGAGTGTTGTAAAAGCAGATAGATATTCGATATGTAAAGTGAGGCAAATAAGTATTTGAACACCCTGTGATTTTGCATGTTCTCCCACTTAGAAATCATGGAGGGGTCTGAAATTTTCATCTTAGGTGCATGTCCACTGTGAATCTGAAAAAAAATCTGGAAATCACATTGTATCATTTTTTAAATTATTATATTTATATGTTACTGCTGCAAATAAGTATTTGAGCGTCAGAATTCTAGCTGATACACAGGTTTTCAAAGACCTGTTAGTCCACCTTTAAAAAGTCCACCTCCACTCCACTTATTATCCTAAATTAAAAGCACCTGTTTGACGTCGTTAGCCACATAAAGATGCCTGTCCAGCCCATACAATCAGTAAGACTCCAACGACTAACATGGCCAAGACCAAAGCCAAACTGTCAAAATGCACAAGAGACAAAATTGTAGACCTCCACAAGGCTGGAAAGGGCTACGGGGCAATTGCCAAGCAGCTTGGTGAAAAAAATCCACTGTTGGAGCAATTATTAGAAAATGGAAGAAGCTACACGTGACTGTCAGACTCCCCCGGACTGGGGCTCCATGCAAGATCTCACCTCGTGGGGTCTCAATGATCCTAAGACAGGTGAGGAATCAACCCAGAACTACACGGGAGGAGCTGGTCAATGACCTGAAAAGAGCTGGGACCACCGTTTCCAAGGTTACTGTTAGTAATTCACTAAGACGTCATGGTTTAAAATCATGCATGGCACGGAAGGTTCCCCTGTTTAAACCAGCACATGTCCAAGCCCGTCTTAAGTTTGCCAAAGACCATTTGGATAATCCAGAGGAGTCATGGAAGAAAGTCATGTGGTCAGAAGACACCAAAATAGAACTTTTTGGTCTTAATTCCACTCGCCGTGTTTGGAGGAAGAATGATGAGTACCATCCAAAGAACAGCATCCCTACTGTGAAGCTTGAGGGTGGTAGTATCATGCTTTGGGAGTGTTTTTCTGCACATGGGACAGGACGACTGCACTGTATTAAGGAGAGGATGACCGGGGCCATGTATTTCGAGATTTTGGGGAACAACCTCCTTCCCTCAGTTAGAGCTTTGAAGATGGGTCGTGGCTGGGTCTTCCAACATGACAATGACCCGAAGCACACAGCCAGGAGAACCAAGGAGTGGCTCCGTAAGAAGCATATCGAGGTTCAGGAGTGGCTTGGCCAGTCTCTAGACCTAAACCCAATAGAAAATCTTTGGAGGGAGCTCAAACTCCGTGTTTCTCAGTAACAGCCCAGAAATCTGACTGATTTAGAGAAGATCTATGTGGAGGAGTGGGCCAAAATCAATCCTGCAGTGTGTGCAAACCTGGTGAAAAACTACAGGAAACGTTCGACCTCTGTAATTGCAAACAAAGGCTACTGTACCAAATATTAACATTAATTTTCTCAGGTGTTCAAATACTTATTTGCAGCAATAACATACAAATAAATTATTTAAAAAAACATACAATGTGATTTCCAGATTTTATTTTGATTGTCTCTCACAGTGACATGCACCTAAGATGAAAATTTCAGACCCCTCCATGATTTCTAAGTGGGAAAACTTGCAAAATCACAGGGTGTTCAAATACTTATTTGCCTCACTGTAAATCCTGTCATCGTGAAGTTGCAGCTAACATCTGACATGTCTTCGAGATGATTGTCCACCGCAGTTTGTCCAGTTTAGCAGGCCTGAGGGCCAACAACAATAGAAATTGGACTCCCTTGTTCAACTGTTGAATAACAACCCAAAAATTTAGGGCTACACAACGAGTTGGAAAGCCTTTTGTTTATTACTGTGTGTGCAGAGCGACAGTTGGATCAGCTGAAGAAGATGATCCAGCAGAGCATGAAGTTTAGTCCAAGTCAGAAGAACTACACGTGGAAGAGCGTGGAGGGCTGTGTCATCTATGGACCTGACATGCTCTGGTACAGAGGGCAGCGGCTGGAGGTGCTGGGAGGCCACATCAAGGTACAAGACAACAAAACAACACTGCACATGACCTTTTCCAAATGTAGCCACCCTGCATTTGTGTGCACAAAACTGAATCCATACTTGTGCATTGTTGTTTGCTTTCATAGTGTACTGCTATGAAAGCAAACATGATACTGTTGTGATACTGGTGTTGGGCCTTTACAGGTTCAGTACATTGACTATGGACATGTGGAGAGCATCCCTGTGGTGCATGTTCACCCCAGGCTGCTGTGTGAGAATGTGCCCCAGCTGTGTGTGCCCTGTCAGCTCCATGGCATCGTACCGGTAAGATCCATTGGACTACAAACCAACCGTACATCTTGTTAACCTGTTAACTGTTCCTGCCTTTGGACGTGTGCAGGTGGGAGGGAGCTGGCAGAGAGAGGCTGTGGCTCTTCTCTCAGAGTTGTTGATGAACCGCTGTGTGGATGTGCACATTTTGGTGAAGCTTTAGGCTTAAATCCCTTAGTACTTGTTTGGGTCCACACTAAACATAACGTGTATTGTGCATGATGTGCAGGAGCTACCCACAGATCCCCGAGGACCTCTGACTGTACAGGTGTTTGTGGATGGCCTCAGCCTCAGCACCATCCTGAGTGAAAACAACCACGCATCCCTGGAGCATATGGCCCTGCCCCCCCAGGTCACGTGTGGGGTGGGGGTGGGGGGGGGGGGGGGGTGGGGGGGGGGGGGGATAGGGATAGGGATAGGGATAGGGATAGGACCACATGGGATGGGATGTGGGATGGGAGGGGCCTTCATGTTTGTAGTTTTTGAGTAATTTATAAGTGAGTGGGAGAGTTGTTCAGCTGTCAAGGTAACACTCTACAACAGTGGTCCCCAACCACCAGGCCAGGGACCGGTACCGGTCCGTGACCGCATTTGCTAGATATATAATGAAAATCCTGATAGGAAATCGTAACATAAATCCATTTGATTTAACGACGAGTTTATTATATCTGTGGTAGATGTGTGTCCGCCGCATAGTCAGAGCGCGTCAGGGCAAAGGGGAGAGGAGAGAGGAGAGGAGGAAACCTTGAGTCTTAGTGGGCACAAACAGAAGTAAAAGGAAGAACAGCTCTATGTGAAATATTAAGGTTTCTTGACATTGATTCCATATTCTGAAATATTTGAAATGTTCATGAAAATAACACTTTATAAAGGTATTTGTGGCGTATCTGAATCTTTTGAAAGCTCCTCTGTGCTTTAGTTCAGTGTGAAGTGTGAGTGAGAGGTGACGTGCGGGTGCATGTGGCACATGTGGCGTGTGGTTGAGCGAAGAAGCGACGTGTGAGTCTGGAGTGGTACCTGGAAAAAGACGGTGGTGTGTAATTACGGTGCAGTAGAGACAATAAAGCAGCCAACCCTTGAGTAACAGACTGGGGTCTTTCAGCTCGCACCACACTCCAAACAACTTTGAGGTAAAGAACAGGGAGTTAAACCCCGGAGGAGGAGCGACCCTTCGGCCCTGGAGAAGACAGCTCTCCCCTGTGTTTCCCGACCACGGTCAGGGGACAGAAACAGGAAAGGTTTAACATAAACGTTATGTGTCAAAATTGTCAAACGTTGACCGGTCCGTGGTGAGAAAAAGGTTGGGCACCACTGTAGCTGTGATTTGAGGTCAAGAAAGCTATACTGTCAAATGTTGTGTATAGGTTTAGTCAAGACATGGATGAAATCTTCATCACACAATACAGGTACTACTTTGCTATTAATAACTGAATACATTCTCACCTGTGTTCTTACTGCCAATTAAGGTTTAATCATTAGAGTAAACTACAAGAACAGCAGATGATGAAACACTGAGTGTAGCTTTACTGTAAAATCTTTGTATCCACGTCTGCTTGAGCTTTACAAAGTACTAAGAGCCGTGTGTTCTACAGGCAGCCTTTGGTTTTTCAGCGCCTGCCTTTCTGGACGACTGGGACATTGACATTGAGGTAAAGCTGTGCTGTACCTGTCGTGTGCACTACATAACTGTAAATTATCATTACGCAGATGAGACCGTTTCCAATTGCATTCCTTTTCCAGAAACTCATGTTTGTATTGTATTGCTCTTGACATTAACATGCTCTGATGCACAGAGTGAGGCTGGTGTTGTGTTTAAGGGTCTGCTGGAGGAGGAAGAGCAACTGTTGGGCTCCTTTATCTACCCAGAGCTGCCCCCAGGAAAGAACTTCCCTGTCAGAGTAAAGCACCTGCGGACACCCAATGAGGTACATTATACAGTCACTACATTTTAGAATTGGGTGTTACAATTTGGGGATGGTATGATGACAGAAAAAAATGGGACAGGCGATAATACCATACAGTCTAATGGCATATCCAAGTAATTAAGCCAAAACTGCTAAAAATATTAGGTAGGGATTAGGTAGGAAGGTATTGTAAAAAAGATCAAATACATTTATTAAGGAGCAATGTAACTTTTTAATGATTTAAATGCAAAATACATCTTTAATTGATCAACATTTGTGACAGTAAAGAAGGTTGGAGGTTTTATTGTGAAACATAATGCACAAATGTGCACAACGAAGCAGTTTTTATTTCCCCTTTTTCGCAGCACACACAAAACTCTACATATGTCGTGGCCACATGGACAACACACACATAGACTACCAAGCTAACAGTGTGTTTGTTTTAAAGCACAACTGGCTTATAAACGCGCAAGGACACAAGTGATATTGGTTTCGCATTTAAGACAGCAAATACACTATTTGATCATATGGACGCCTTGCTTCATTTTGTGCCAGATTCGCAGGACAGACACACCTTTTTCAATCCCAAGCAAAAGAAATTACACAGTTAAAGATCCATAATCTACTGTAACAATTTCATTGATTTTCATCCATGCAATTAGTAAACCTGATGTAGATTCATACATTTAAGAGCAAAACCAAAGAGTCATCCACACACAGATTTAAATAGAATCCCAATTTAGACTTGGTGAAAAAAGTGTTGTTTTCAACTATTGGCTTATAGTGACAATATTCATTAAATCAAATAACAAGATTCCTGCTGCAGACCTCCACCCAGAGGACCCTGCCCCACAGACCTTCACCAAATGTCCCTCACCATTTTTAATGCCCTAATGGCACTTTCTATCAGTCATTCCCTTTGTTCATGGTCTATTAAATCTCATTAGAGGTGTTACAATGCATTTCAAATAGTTCAGAGTGAAGCGCTTCAAAGACGTTTAATCAACAATAGATTTCATTTCTGCGTTGAAATGAACTTGCTTCATGTAGTCTTTGCTCTACTCCGCTTGTGTAGATCAGTTAACAGTCTGTTTATTGTTTGTGACATGTTTTAAACTAACTGTCAACATAGGCCTGCATATACAAGGGCATGAATACCATAGGCATATTAGATGTAGTTTGTGTATGAATGTGTTGCCATAGGCCCCGTGACTGGTTAGGATTAGACACAACTCTGTAATGGTTAAGGTTAGGAAAAGGGTATTGTCATTAGTGTAAAACAGTGGCAACTTTTGAAGCATTACGTTGAACAGAGCAGCCAGGAAACAGCGGACTTCCGTGGTCTTTTGGCATGGCTGCAGTTTTACTTTTACGGACTTGTGGATGGAGAAAGTCTAGTGAGGGTCCTTCTGGGTGGAGGTCTGCAGCGAGATCCCTCTCCAAAATGCACTGAAGCTTGGTTTAAATTGGACTAAGCGGGACTGTGATCAATGATTACTCACTGTAGCAAATCTTATTGTTTGTTTGAAGAAATGTTTCACTTGAGTTAATGTGTGTGCAGCTGTTTCTGTGGCTCCTGGAAGGATTGGATACAAAGGTCAATGGAGAGACTTTGGATGATGCTCTGAACAGAATCAACACAGCCATTGATCAGGTCCCACTGCTCAGCAGCTTCCCCCGCGGTACCACACTACTACTAACTACTACTACTACTACTAACTACTACTCTAATCCCACAGTACCACTCTCACATCACCTCCTTCTACTCTAACCCCACAGTACCACTCTCACATCACCCACTACTATAACTCCACAGTAACACGCTACCAGTGTTGAAGTAAATATAGTACTGCGAAAAAGTGTGTTCAGAAGGCTCTAATGAGGAAAAATACTGTGTTGCTACATATATTTATCACTAATTTGATGCATTCACCAAAGTTGTTTTAACGGATTACCCTACAAATCCATTTGAATGCAGGTATTCAGGACTGTGTAACTTAATACATTTTCTACAGTATTGTTCCCCACACGGCACATTAGCAGTCACTTCGCTTCAGTGCATCACTCAGAATCCTGCCATTGTAGCGGGACAGCTCAGTTCCAGTGTGTGCTCCTGTGCAGGATGTCCATGTCTGGCCGAGTACAGTGATGGCAAATACTACAGAGCTCTGATCATGGATATCAGCAGTGTGCAGCCCCTGCTCCTCCTGGTTCACCATGTGGACTACGGCTCAGATGACACACTGCCCCCTACCAAGTAATGTATCCTCTCAAATGTGATCGCTGTGGGACTAGTCAGGCCATGCACTGAACCACACATTTTATCTTCCACATGTGTACACTTCTGTTTTACTCACCTAGGCTGCGTCAGATGCTGCCTGAGCTCCTCCTGTTCCCCACCCACGCTCTCAAGGTGAAGGTGGCAGGTTTCAAGGCTCCATTGGTAAACAGGCAGGAGGACATCCTGCCCTACAGTCCGATGTGGAGTGTTCAAGCGGCCATGGATATGCTCGACCTGCTGCACGGCTACATCACAGCCACTGTGGTGGTACGAGTACATGGACTCATGAAAGACTCTGATTGGCCTGAGCAAATGCTGTGTAAGTGTTGTGTTTGGTGTGTTGCAGGCGCGGGAGCCGGAGCTCACTGTTCTCCTGTACAATGAGGATGGCCAGCCGGTCTATAAGCCACTGGTCAGCAGCGGGTTGGCAGAGCTGGAGTGACCACTTTACCTTTGTTTTAGTTATGCCGTTTTAGTTTTTATGATGCTGTGTATGGTTGAAAAGCAGCACTACTAAGCCGTACATGTTTGAGATATGATGATGCAGTAAGACTGCTGCCTGTTTTCGGTTGATGTGATTTCAGTCAGCCCAATGCAGCCCCTGTGGCAGACTGGGATCATGGTGGTCAGAAGGTTCCGCAGTTTATCTGTTTACAGATAACCCTTTCAGATATTTGAACCTGTTTGTTTTATCTTTTGTTCTCAGTACAATTACATTTCCAAGTAAATAAAAAAATCTTCAAATAAGACATATCTGCTGTCATTTCCCAGTGCTTTGTGCTTAAGACAGAGGCCATGTGTAAGAGTAATCTGATTTCTGATTGCCACATTAGCAACGAAGAAAACGAGGAAAAGGGCAAAGGCAAAACTGATGGTCACATTTCTTTTGTGCTGTGAACACACACCACATATCAGATCTCATTATTGGGTTATCTGATGTTTCTGGCCATGTAAATTTACCCAGTGTAAGTTGGGCCCCGTTTCACAAAGGAGGTCCTTTTAACCCTGGGTTTAACAATGATAACTTGTATTAAGATATTATATAGCACTTTTCAGGACACTCGGGTGCTTCACAAAACCCTCTCTGAAACAGAAAATCCAGAGTTTGGCTTATTTCAGATTTATTAAAAAACAACTTTGTGAGCAGTGTTTGAAACAGGGCTCATGTAAGTTGCAAAGTGGTTTTGAGCACAATGTATAATGCTTAATTATTTTGTTGCTTACATATTTATTTTTAAATAGGGAAAATAAATACACATATCACTTTTACAAAATAGAATGCAAAAAACACTAAGGAGCTAGGTCCCGTAACCTGCTCAACTGAGTTTTGAGCTTTTAATATTTCCTCATAAAAACTGTGTTCTGTCTCCCTCTCATGAGCTCCAATTCTCCACTGACCACACTTTTCCTTCAGTAATGTGAGCGTCGAATAAGGACAAGGACTCTAGTCAGCAGCTGCGGTTACATGCGTGCCCTAAATCTCATTAAAACAGATTTGAGTTGTCAGACTATTAAAATGACATGTAAACCGCAAAATCATGGCATTTCTTTTTCTGATCCCTCTGGTTTACGTGTCATTTACATCATCTTAAATGTCCAGAAATCAGATAATCAAATTTTGGTGTGCATGTGAAGGCCAGTGATACTAGCAGAAAGCTTTTAGCCTCATTTAAACTGCAGAGGCAACAGTGCAAATGTATAATACAGAAATAATTCAGATGAAGAACTAGATTTTTGGAGTTCAGAGACACATACATAAAGAAAACCTTTTGACATTCTAGCCCAAGTTGACAACTCTAGGGTGTGTCCAGGATGACATTGCCTTCTTTGTCCTTGATTCGGAGGCGTCCTGTGGGGTAGCAGGTCTCCTGGCGACCATCGCTATAGACTGTCTTTACTGTGCCGTCTGGGTACTCCCTACGCTTGTACTCCGCTGTGTGTACCTCCCTCTGCCCTGTGTTGAAGTGGATCTCTTTACTGCCATCTCTGGAAAATACAAGGTACACGAATAACCTAAGAGACTCGACTCTGAGTTGAAGACAGAGGGACATGTGAGGGCATAGGACTTATGAGTGGACAGGTGGGGGTTGGGTGGGGGTTGGGAGGGGTGGACCTGTGGGGGTTTGGGGAGAGAACTTACGGGTGGACCTGGATGACAGTGCCATCGGTCAGAACACTCTCCTCTCGTCCGTTTGGATACAGGTTTTTCACTGTCTGGTCGGGAAATGTGATCTCTTTGCGGCCATCAGGGAAATGTTTTTCTGTTGGAACAACACATAGTTCAAAAGCGAAATTTGAAGCTTTTGAAACTGGTTAGCCTTGTTGATGGATCAAAGTAACACCCACACGCACAGGCTCAAACTTGGCCCAGACCAGGGCAACTGCCAAAATTATTTCAATTTTGTCTCCCAAGAATGTCTACATGAAAACTTATCGATAGTTGCAGAATTATACATGCCACATTTGATCACAAATAATCTAATGGCTGAATATGGTTTAGCTTCCTCCTAGTCTATACATTTGATTTGTCTGGGACATCCAAGACTACATGCTTTTACTCCACTTTAAGATGAAAAAAGGAGGGACTGTTCCTTGCCAGGCAAACATTTTAATACACTGATCATGGTGCACTTAATTTCTTATCAGACAATATTTGTATAAAATGTTTGATAGGCAACTTGGTCTATAGTTTGTGCTGAAGCTGTCGGTTTACAGGAACAGCTTAAGTCTTCATGTAACACTTAAGCTTAACACCTAGCTTTGGCTTAGGATTTCAAGATAAACCTGGACTTGCTGAGCCACATTGATGAATACCCCATGTCGGGCCCTCAGTGACAGCACTGGGGGTTGCCCTGAGCAGCGCTCACCTGTTTGATTGTTGGGGAAGTGTAGGACCTCCATGCCGTCAGGGTAGGTGATGTGAGTGGTCTTGGCCTCTGCGTAGTAGTAGATCTGAGGGGTGAGGGAGTAAACATTACTCATCATGGCTCTAGTGGTGAAATAATGATTGAGTAACTTGAGTACTACCCACCTCTGATCATACAGTTACTCAAGTAAATGTAACGTTTTCATAAAACAGTATTTCTCTGAGTAGCTTTCATACCCCATACTTTTTACTCCTTAAGTAAAAGTATGGTTTAAATGTACTCCTACTTAAGTAGGAGTACAGTTACATCCAACTAAATATTACTGGAGTAAAAGTGTTTGTTCTTCTTCCCAATGTGAGTAAGTGACAAAACCGTTACACTGACAATATGAAATGATTGTGTTTCTTGCACCGCTCCTTCAGCTATAATTTAGTTTCTTATTTTTGTGTTAATCCTTTGAAAACAGCAGATGTTCATATTTTGTAAATTGTGTATGTTACATCTCAAAATTTACTTAAAGTTGCTTTTACTTTAGTAGATTCCCCAATACATTTTTACTCGAACCACTATTTTGTACGTCTACTTGCAAATATAGCACCTTTACGCTTAAGTACATTTTTTGGCGACACTAATCACCTCTGTTTATAATATACATGGCAACGTGTGTGTACTCACCACTCTCTGGTCCGCTGTCAGCTCTTTGGTGTCTTTGTTGAAGAAAGTGACTTTGACTGTCTGTCCGTCAGAAGATACCTCCTTCTTGGTGCCATTGGGGAAGACTATAAGCCGTGCACCACTGGACAGGACCCGTTCCACCTGACAGGGCACATACAGGATGAAGGAGAAGACACAGGAAGACTCATGACGCACAGAGCTTACTTTTCCATCAGGCCCCGGTACCTCCTCTTGTGGCCCCTGCACCCTCCTCTCACAGTCCTGTGCCGAGCATGGCTCAGACTGGGTGTCACCAGGGGAGCACTCATCTGCCTCCTTTGGACTCAGGCTGGATTGCTTCTGGTCTCCAGGCTCAGTGTCCTCCACTGTTGTTACTGTTAGAGATGGCCTCCTAAGACTGCTCTTGATTTCTCAAAGAATCAGAAACACATACACATAGGGAGTCCTCGAGCTGTACAGTACTATATTACTTTTAGTGCAGCGAGAAGCTACCGCTACAAACAGTATTGACATCCGGTCAGGCTGGAGGGGAGAAGTCTGCTGGAGCCCCGCACCCTTCCCTTTTCAGTGACTTAAAGTGCCTATACCAGGTTAGATCACTGAAACACAGTTAAGATCATTATATTTAAGATTTTACAAAAAAAAAAAAATCCCTGTCCCCTGGCCATTTTTTAGGTTTTAAAGGTTCCTTCCTGATTGGAAAATCGTGACATTACACCACTGTTACCTAGCAACCATGTTGTACACCGGTTCAAAACTCCTGTAATGTATACAGAAGTTATTATTTGACAAATAAAAATTTAAAATATATTTTAAACATTGTTTTAACAAAATAAAGGTTTGAAAAATGTGTTTCTTGCATGTAAATTGTGCCAAACTTTTGGAAAGAGTTCCCCCTAGTGTGATGTCATACCTCTACTTCCTGTCATTTTCAACATAATTTTCAAATTAAATTCTGCAGGGGCTACGAGAATAAAGTCGTAGCATTTCGACATTAAAGTCGTAATTTTACGAGAATAAAGTCGTAGTCAGAAAAAGTCGTAATTTTACGAGAATATACGACGGCGTATTACTGCCAGCTAAAAAAAAAAAATTCTGCAGGGGCTATGAGAATAAAATCGTAGAATTTCGACATTTAAGTCGTAATTTTACAAGAATAAAGTCGTAGTCAGAAAAAGTCGTAATTTTACGAGAATAAACTCATAGTACAACGAGAATAATGTCGTAAAATTACGAGAATAAAGTCGTAAGATTACGAAAATAAAGTCGAAGCCAGAAAAAAGTCGTAATTTTATGAGAATAAAGTCATAGTACAACGAGAATAAAGTCGTAATATTACGAGAAAAAAGTCGTAATTTTATTAGAATAAAGTCGTAATTTTATGAGAATATAGGCTCCTGTGCGTGAATGAGACTAGTGCGTGATGCGTTATGGAGGAAGAGGAACTGTCTGAAGTGGTCGGCTGCAGGAGTTTGAAAGATAAAAATTGAATGCATTGTTTATGCAGGACTCCCCACCAAGACTATATTCATTGACTGGCGGTGCTGCATCCATAGATGAAGCTTTGATCTCTGCGCAAGAACCGCTGCATGTCGCGGGCTTGTGAATTTTCTGTACGTGCTGACGCCCCTTTGCCCCATTATCTTATGTGTATTCTGTATTTATGCTTGTTTTGACGCGTGGCTGGTCGCTGTATAAATAGGTTGTCTATCCATGGCGCGCTCTGCGTGCTTGCTCTTGCTCATTGCGCACCGCTTCGCCTGCCGCACCTTGACCTGGTGGGACTGTCTTGTTTTCACCTTTTGTTTGATCAGGTTAGTTTGGGGATGGTTTTGGTTTTAGGTCAGTGATGTCAGCACAGGCCCTGTTCGAGTGCTGGATCCTTTTGTAATGTTTGGCTCATCAGGTCCACCTTTCTGTTGTTAGTTTGTTTTGGGGCACGAGAGGGGGTTGGGGGTATTTTAAAGGAAATAAAAATTAATTAAAAATAAACAATTTAACTTTTCATATCCCGTTTGACTCCTGTGTCTCTTTAATATGTTTGGATCGTAACAACCTGGATCCGCCTGGAGTCTTTGTGGACTCCCTCCAACGCGCGTCACTGTGTGGAGACAGTAATCCACATTTACTGTGGGATCACTGTTGGTAACGTGCCTCCATCCACAGAATATGAGACTGAAGCATCAATACAGACATTTATACAAACGCCACACGGCTTCAGTTTATCATATGACTCCAAATGCCACATTGGGTTTGGCCCGTACGCTGGACTGTCTCTACCCCATGAGAACATAGGCTCCTGTGCGTGAATGAGACTAGTGCGTTATGCGTTATGGAGAGGAAGAGGAACTGTCTGAAGTGGTGGCTGCAGGGGGATCGGTGATTACACCATAGAGCTGTCCAGAGAGGATTTGTTGTTTCTCAAGAAACTGATCGAATTTTACTGAAAATATTAGATCCAAATGGGGTAGAGACAGTCCAGCGACGTTTGCATAAATGTCTGTATTGATGCTTCAGTCTCACATTCTGTGGATGGAGGCACGTTACCAACAGTGATCCCACAGTAAATGTGTTTTACTGTATCCAGTGACGCGCGTTGGAGGGAGTCCGCAAAGACTCGGGCGGATCCAGGTTGTTATGACCCCGGTGGATCAAACATATTAAAGAGACACAGGAGTCAAACGGGATATGAAAAGTTAAATAGTTTATTTTTAATTCATTTTTATTTACTTTAAAATGCCCCAAACCCCCTCTCGTGCCCCAAAACAAACTAACAACAGAAAGGTGGACCTGATGAGCCAAACGTTACAAAAGGATCCAGCACTCGAACAGGGCCTGTGCTGACATCACTGACCTAAAACCAAAACCATCCCCAAACCAACCTGATCAAACAAAAGGCGAAAACAAGACAGTCCCACCAGGTCAAACACAAAAATCTAACTGCAGCTCACAGGCCTGGTGCAGCCCGCACCGAGCAGCTCAGAGCCGAGGAGCGCACGACGAGGAGCACGTGCCCCAGGTGCGGCAGGCGAGGTGGTGCGCAGTGAGCGCAAGCAAGAGCAAGCACACAAGAGAGCACCATGGATAGACAACCTATCTATACAGCGACCAGCCACGCCTCAAAACAAGCACAAATACAGAATACACATAAGATAATGGGGCAAAGGGGCGTCAGCACGTAACACAGGTACAGAAAATTCACACGCCCGCGACATGCAGCGGTTCTTGCAGGAGATCAAAGCTTCATCTATGGATGCAACACCGCTAATCAATGAATAGAGTCTTGGTGGGGAGTCCCACATAAACAATGAAAGATGTCCATCCAAAATTGAATGCAAACTCTTAAGGAACAAACAACAAATCCTCTCTGGATAGCTCTACAGTGTAACCACCGATCCCCCTGCAGCCACCACTTCAGACAGTTCCTTTTCCTCCATAACGCATAACGCACTAGTCTCATTCACGCACAGGACCCTATATTCTCATAAAATTACGACTTTATTCTCGTTGTACTATGACTTTATTCTCGTTGTACTATGACTTTATTCTCGTTGTACTATGACTTTATTCTCGTTGTACTATGACTTTATTCTCGTTGTACTATGACTTTATTCTCGTTGTATTATGACTTTATTCTCATAAAATTATGACTTTTCTGGCTTCGACTTTATTCTCGTAATATTACGACTTTATTCTCGTAATTTTACAACATTATTCTCGTTGTACTATGAGTTTATTCTCGTAAAATTACAACTTTAATGTCGAAATGCTATGACTTATCCCACCAACTTAAGTCTAAATGAGAGAAGTAACAGACCTGTCATACAAATTTTAAAGTTTGGTGTACCTTTTGTCCCCGCTGTGCCACCTGGAGCAGACGCCCTGCGGCTCCCTCTAGTGTCCGTTGCTGGAGGGCTGTTTTGAGAAGTTCTACAGGAGTCTAAAGGAGTCTGAGCAGAGGATAGAACAAACATCACACATGGAACTACCTCTGGCTTGGTCATTCATAGATTGAGACACTCAAGTAGCCACTGTTAAAGAATAACACGTGGTAAATGTAAACTTACTGCAAACTTGACTCCTTTGGCAGCAAAGGGTTTGTCACAGTCCACGGTTTTCTTCCAGGCCATGAGGCGCAGTTTCTCCAGAGTTTTCACCTGTGTGGAGACAGTACAGTGTGACCTCTGACCTGTGACCTCCTGTGTGCGACTATGCCTTCTGTAATCTATATATAAATATATTGCAACAGCAGAAAGTTGTGATATATTTTTACACAACTGTACCATTTTTGGAAATTCAAAAGGACAAAGACAGATCCTTTTCCTTATTATGTCCTAGGCTTGGGTTAGTCTTGTTTTAGTCTGCAAGCTTTTATTTTGACTTAGTTTGACTAGTAATGGCATGAAATCATGTGTATTTTTGTTTTACATTAATTATTATTTACATTAATTATTATTCTGCAAAATGGACTTTTCAGGGGGGAATGAACTATAACATGGTTGATGAGGTGAAACAACCATGTTGTTTCCCCTCATCATTTACTCACCTGAATTTGTATTTGGAGTGATTCATGCACGTTTGAGCAATCTTTAATAGCTTATTTCATGAATCCATATTTCCGTTTTCACTGTCACCGGTACACACCCACTGCTCTCTTACTTTGTTCTCCAATTTTATTTTCTTAATTGGTCATACATGTAGGATTTGGCTGCATTGCGTAGTTATTTTGGTACAAGTGAAAAAAATCTGCTTCCCGCTAGCACGATGTGCCACAATCCATCAGATACTTCACGGCTCTTTGGTGTGATGACGTTTACACTGACGTCAATTCCCATCGGGCACCGCAGTTTTGTAACGTTTAAGTCAGCAGACTTGTGTCTTTTATCAAGTCGCTTTGGATGAATATTGTGATTTCAAATATGCAAATAATAACATAATAATCCACGGGTGTCATAAATTATAACTATATAGCAGACACAGTAAGTCTTGTTTAAAATATCACAACTACATTATCTCACTAGAATATTGAATGTTTTTCTCATATGGTGCAGCCCGAGTCCCTAGTGAGCTGACACTTTGAGTGTGAGTGACCTCCTCTCGAAGGGTGCTGTTGTCCTGCCCCAGAGCCTCCAGTTGGTGGCGCAGTCGGCTGTGGGTGTTAGCCCAGCGGCTCTCCTTCCTCCTCAGCTCCTCCTGGACTGAGCTTAGCTGCTGCTTCAGAGCCTGATACAGAGGACACATCACATCACCTAAGCACAGGACTCTGCTCAGTGCAATTGCACTTTTCAGAGTACTTTTCTAGCAGCATACTTTTACTCTTACTTGAGTAATATTTTTGTTGAATAACAGTACTCTTGAGTAAAATATTTGGTTACTCTTCCTACTGTGAGTAAATCTACAAGCAACAAAAGCGTTATAACAATACAAAATGATTTGAAAATTTGTGTCTCTTGCACCGCTCCTTCAGATATTATTTAATTTGTCAAATTTTTGTGTCAATCCTTACAAAATTTTGTGCATTATTCAAATTACATTCACTTTAAATTGTAAAACACATGTTACTTCCCAGCAGTTACTCTTACTTGAGAAATACCTTTTCTACTTTTAGAGTAATTTCATGGATCAATACTTTGTACTTCTACTTTAGTAATATTATTGTGAAGTAATGTCTCATTTGAATACAACTTTTGTCTACACTACCCACCTCTGACTGTACATCATGTCAGGCGGCTGAGGTGACTGACCTGTATCTCCTCGCGCTCGTTCTTGTTGGGCACAGTTCTTGCGATGGATATGTGGTTCTGCAACAGTCTGCGCTCCCTCTGCAGCTTACGTGTCTCCTCGCGTTTGTACTCCTCAAAGCGGCTCCTCTCTTGTGCCACCATCTGCTCAAAGTCACTGCGCTCCCTCCTGTAGTCACAGAGGGGTTTGGTAACCCTCTAGAACAGACAGGTCAAACTCTGGCCCGCGGGCCATATTTGGCCCTTGATATAAATATATTTGGCCCGCGAGATCATATCAAATATTAGAGCTGGCCCACAGGCCATCGCACCAGTATAGCCTATGCACTATGAATCCCAGAATGCTTTGCAAATGTGTTGGCGCTGACCCCCACCACTTCTGTTGACACCAATTAGCATCTGCTACCTGTCGCCTCACTCAAATTTAATCCACCCCTTCTGAAAGATGTTGTTGATGATGTTGTTCAGATGTTGTTAAAAAATTTCAATACATATTTAATTTGGCCCGTGACTTAGTCACAGTTTTTAATTCTGGCCCTCTGTGAATTTGAGTTTGACACCCCTGCTCTAAACCCAGTGTCCCAGACAGATGGCAGAACCTACTTTAGCTCCTCCTGGATTCTGAGGTTGTCCTTGCGCAGTTTGGTGAGAGCTGCATTCTCCTTTTTGAAACGTTGGATCTCCACCTCTAGCTCCGCCAGTCTTTCCCTGAGCAGAAGGGACTGGGTCTGATGAGCTGCACACAAACATGCCTCTATCAACCACTGCAATTTTCTCACTTGTTTATACTTTAATCAGCCCTATTTACAGTCTTTGCAGTGAAAATACACAAAATTCTTCATTTGCAGATACATTTTCACATTTTCGACATTATACATTTTGAAAAGCCTCTTACACCCCTAATGGAAGTCAATGGGGAAAACATTATTCAAAAAAAGGTAACATAATAAAAGTACATTTTTACATTTCCCAGATTCAGATAATCTCCACAAATAGAAATCTAAAATCTTTTCTAAAATTCACATTTTTACTTTTTTGTTTTAGACAAAATATCAGTCTTGTACAACTAAAATGGCATTTAAGGGGTTAATGTTTTAGAATAATGTGATATATTAGGCAAGTGTTTTCAGAGGAGGAGTAAACGAAAAAAATTTGAAGAATACATTTTACAACAAAAATGTCATCACAACAAAGAGACATGCAGCTGTTGGGCCCTCCAATGGATAGCTGCAGATTACGCTAGCAAGTAATGCATTTTTCTTCATTTGTACTAAAATGACTACACATATCATCAATTAAGAAAATAAAATTGGGGTGGGGTAAGCGTGGAGGAATACAGGTGTAGCATTGTGCCCCACAGCCGTCTTGCCTGTGTGACCAGGCCCAGTCAGTTGTCTGCAGTCTCCGTCCTCACACACAACTCTCCCCTCTTCTCCATCTCACTCTTATGTAATTGCCTTAGTCATATCTGCCCTCTTTTAAGAGCTCTCATTTTATAATATCTGACCCCAGAATATTTCCCTTAGTGCTCTTTAAAATTTAGCTATTGCCCACCTAGCCATCATGATCAACTGTTTTTTGATGTTAGTAGGAGTCATCTGTAAATTCTTAAGTGATAGTTGTTCGAGTCAATGTGTCAATGTGATGTTTGTGAAAGTCACTGGGATGTCTGTGAATGTCATTATAATGTGTGTGAATGTTAACATGCCTGTTAATGTTCATGTAGTGTTAACTGTTGCACTTTCACATTGTTTTTTATTTTTTATTATTTGTGTCAAATATTAAGAAAAAATAAATAAATAAAATAAAACTGAAGAACAAAGTAAGTACAGAGCAGTGGCGGTAAAAATTGGGGTAAAACAGCAATGTTGTCTTGAAAATAAGTGATTAAAGATGCACAAATCACTTCCAGAAGGGTAAATGAGAAGGGCAAAATAGGCCTGCTTTAAGGGTTTAAAATATCAAAATATATGTTATTTGGTATTTATGATTAGGGCAGGAGTCAATGAAGACATTGATTTTAAAAAAATTGAGAAGTTTGTACTATAAAAAATATAATATAGTATTCTTTTCCAGTGTACATCCATTCTCAAGCTTTCTTTGATTGCCAGAGCTTTTTAAGAAAACACTGTTATTTGAGCAGAATGTTTTTTATAGAACAGCGACTCACGGTGTATGGTGAGTGGAGTGCTCCGGGGGTCAGTAGCTGTGGGCGGAGCACTCACAGGTGCATTGCGCGAGTGGGTCTTGAGTGCAGGGAAGAGCCTGCTCATGAGCTGAGAGGGCTGGGACTCCTGCTCCAGAACACACACTGGTGAGGAGGCCAGCTCACCTGTGGAGACAGAGGGGTTGTAAAAACACCAAAGCCAATAGTTATGGACGCAGTGGAAGAGAACATGGAGGCTAAAGCCCGCTTTGATATGGTCGCCCCCTTCAAAGGCAGCATGTTCCCAGGCCTCGACCACTGTTCCCACCTGGGCCGTCTGAGCTGAAACTGTGGTCCTGAGAGAGCTGGCTCCAGGTGTCATGGTCGTCAAACAGCACCCTGCTCATCTGCTCCTCTGGTCCCTTTTGGCTGTGCTCTTCTGACGGGTGCTCTTCTGACTGGTGGTCTTCTGACGGGGGCTCCTCTGACGGGGGGGGCTCCTTTGACGGGGGGGGCTCCTCTGATGGGGGGGGCTCCTCTGACGGGGGGGGCTCCTCTGACGGGGGCTCCTCTGACGGGGCCTCTTCCAGCAGGTTCTCTGTCACAGTGCAGTCCTTACCGTCACTATCAGCTTCCTCATTGGGGTTCAGAGAGTGGTCCTGGTCCTGGTATGTGTGCTTGTCATATGGAGGGTTGCGCTGACAGGGGAAAGCATAAACACTAGGACCTGAAGGCACTTGTTCTGCTGGGTCGTCTTGTCTCTTCCAGCTGTCCCAGGACGCCTCACACAGTCCCTGCCTAGCATCCTGCCGTGGCCCCCCTTCAGTGGGCCCCTGAAGAAAGACTGGATGTGGGGGGTGAGAGGGGGCCTTGACTGGGGTGGAGGACAGGCGGCGGTGGTGGAGCCCCTCGGCTGCGAGTTGCTTCTGCCGGTCCATCTGAAGAACCTGCACAGGTCAGAGCAGGCATGGGTCAAATGCACACAGGTCACAGCATGAACGGGTCAAATACAGATGGATCACAACATGGACACGTCAAATACAGACAGATCAGAGTATGAACAGTAGAGATTAACCATTATGTTTTATTCCATGGCCGATGGGGATACCAATTGTTTAGAATCCTGAACAACCAATGTCTGATAAGCTCTGCCGACATTTTGGGGCCAATAAGAACGGCTGATTATGATTATTTTCCCCAACTTGTATAATTACAATTTGCTACAATCTCATTCACCACCCTGTTTTACTACAACCTGGATAAGAGAGCTGTGTTTTCTTGTTTTGTGCAGTATCCTATTCGCACCTGTACACAATGCCTAATGCATATTCATCGAGCAACATTTTGGCTCAAACTAAATATCGCCCTATGCTAGAGGTTTAAGGCTGACACTTGCACTTTTTAGCGTGTCGACTATCGGCATGATTTATCTGCCAATCGATTCGTCTATTTCTTGTGGACGGGTAAAATACAAGACAGAGGAAAGCATGGATGGGTCAAATACAGACAGGCCAAAGCGTGAATGGGTCAAATAGTCAGGTCAGAGCATGGACATGTCAAATACAGATGGGTCAAATGCAGACAGGTCAGAGCATGGACAGGTCAAATACAGAGAGCTTCTACTCTCTCACTACTGCCCCTGCTCTGTGCCCTGTCTGAGAGTAGAGTCTAGGCAGTGTTGTACACATAGAGGATGACAGAAGATGTGGTGATAGACCTTGAGGACGAAGGAGGAGTTGGAGGAGAAGGACAGCTCCTCTGCAGCCTGCTCCAGCAGCTCAAACTCTCCCAGCTCCATGCTCTCCTCCTGCTGTGCCCCCTCCCAGCACAGTAGCCGCTCCTGGAAGGAAAGATCCTGAGAGCTCCTGGCTCCTCCCTGTGCCTGCTCCTGTCCCCATTCCTGCTCCAGTCCCGATCCCTGCCCCTGTGTCAACCCCTGCATCAGCTCCTGCGTTAGTGCCTGTTTCAGCTCCTGTCCAGGCCCCTGACCTCGCCCCTGTCCTGTGGGCTGAGCTTTAGCCCTGTGGCGTGCTCCCCCAGCCAGAGGCCTGGCCTCACTGGCTCTGCTCCTACAGGCTGTAGGCTCTGCAGGGGTTGTGCTGGCTGGTCCCTCTAATAGCCTCTGAACAGTTTGTGGTGGAGGCTGGTGGAGCCGTAACTGGCTCTGTAGCCCCTTTAAGCGGGCTGCCTTGGTGTCCTGGCGCAGGGAAGTGTTGGGACGGAGCTCCTGAGAGACTGTGGCTGTTTTGCGTTGCACCAGAGGTTTGGGGCCACAGCTGGACTGTCCTGCCTGCAGAGTTACACGTTCTGAGCTGCTGCAGATGATGACTTCAGTCTGAGTTGGTCTCTGATTCTTGTGGACATCTGCTGTTTGACCAGTGAACCTCAGAAGCCCCTCCCCCTTCCTCAGAAAGGCTTTTTTAGGATGAGCCTGGGGAGCACGGCCTCCTGAGTCACTCTGTAGGAGACAGAAAGACACTGAAGTTTTTACAACCTAGTCAGAGAAATCAGGGCACAAGCACAGACAAGACGGATGGATCAAAGAGTGATCAACAGATATGTTTTTTTTTTTCCACGGCCGATGACAATACCTATTATTAAGAATCCAATGCAACCGATGATCGATAAGCTCTGCCAATATTTGGGGGCCGATTATGATTATTTTCCTCCCAATTATTTAATTACAATTTGCAACAAATTCACCCACCACAAACTGGATAAGAGAGCTGAGACAGATGGGGGACAGATGAGAGCGTGGGGGACAGATGATGGACAATACTTAACCTGTGGTGGGTGTACAGACTTGAGCCTCTTCTCTTCATGTCTGAGCTGCTCTTCCAGCAGGTCCTCAAATGTCTTCTGAGCCCCGATCCCAGGTCTGATGGGTCTGACAGAACACAAATCCCATCAGGTGCAGTCAGGTGCAATCAGGTGCAGTCACAGGCACACAGGCCTCATGCACACTTCTGTCAAACACTAAACCGTGCTAGGCAGAATTTCTGGTCCTCATCAACTTGTCCCAATCACAGCAGGTATGTCTCGGGAAGATTTTTAGAGAGCATTTATATATCGTTCATAGTAGTGACAATATATAAACAGTATCGATTTATACAGTGCCCTTCAAGTGCAAGTCACTTAACATTGCATTATTCATTCTCTCCACAGGTGGTAAGGTACTACTGTAGCCACAGTTGCCATGGAACAGACTGGCATAAGTGAGGCTGTTCACACACCTCACTCATACTAGTCAAGGGGGAGATGTATGGTATGGTATGCTTTTTATTTGTGCAGACACAGGGCACAACAATACATTAACCAAAACAAGTCATAGGAGAGATACTGGTGCCAGGTTATAGCCTGAATAATAATTTACACCTGTGGTCCCTCAGCAGGTTGGTGGAAATACTGAAAATACGCATTCAATGTATATACACTGTATTCCAAATTATTATGCAAATTGTGTTTAAGTGTCATAAAGTAATTTTTTTTGTTTTCCAGTGAAACTCATGGATGGTATTGTGTCTCAAGGCTCTTTGAGGCTCAGTGAAATCAATCTCAATCTTAGTTTGCCAGGTAAGTCCAATTAAAGGAAAAAGCACTTAAGTAGACCACCATTTTCAAACAATATGGGGAAGAAAAAGGATCTATCTAGAAATGGTTGAATACCTTGGACAAGGCACGAAAACCTAAGCGTGATCATCATACTATTAAGAGACTTGGAGCTGATTCAAACCGCACACGGATTTGGGCAAATAAGGGCACTATGAGGAAGGTTTCTACCAGACAAATACATTAAATTAAAATAGCAGCTGCTAAAATGTCATTACAAAGGAGCAAACAGATATATGAAGCTGCTGGTGCCTCTGGAGTCCCGTGAAAATCAAGGTGTAGGATCCTCCAGAGGCATACAGTTATGCATACGGGCAAACATTTGAAAACCTGTGCAGGTTAGAATCTATGTTGGAAAAATTACTCCAGTGACTCACAGCAACAGAAGAAAAAGACGATTTGGTGAGTGCAGTCTTATATTTGGGGACACTGCCTCTACTCTGGATGATACACGTGTCACTCTACATGTTTTTTTTCTGAGCTCATCAAGAAAAAATCCTTCAGAGGGGAAGCAGCGCCATGAAGAATTTTGAAAAGCAAACAAATATTAGCATATACCATTAGATTTTCAAAATGTAATAAATTGTATTTAGCAAGAATAGGACAGTGGTTATACTGTCTGGGTTTTGTATCATGAATCTTGACTACACGTTTATACAATGATTCATTAGATTTCAAGGCTGTTTTGCATGTCTGCGACCAGCTCGTCATACCGTACAAGAAAATTGACATGATTTAGAATACACATGAGAGGCCTCCATGGTCAATGGCCCTTGTATGTATCCATCTTGTCAAAGGAGACAACATGTAGAGCCACTACATGGTGGGATGTTTCCCATCCAAGTACTTAACAGGCTAACCCTGCTTAGCTTCAGAGATCAAACAAGACTATGCTTTGACAAGACTACTATTGTTAAGTTGGTCAAGTTAGTATACAGTTGTCAGTTTCACTTGTTGGATAAGAGTGTGGACAGAGAGTACCTGTCTGCTGAGGTCCTGGAGCTACAGCTTTGGGTCAGCACCTGCTCTTCTGAGGAGGAGCACAACAATGAGTAGATAATTTCCTTTCAGTATGGCTGAACTGTTAGACACTTAAGTTGAACAGTTAACAAAACACACACAGTACACTGAAACATGGGGAAGTGACAGTGAGGTCACAGTCAGGACTTGTATTGAAAGTAGTGACTTCACCTTCCTGGTACGTGCTCGAAAACCTCATGGGCAGCTGTTGGCTCTGGCTCTGTGGACTCCTCTGGCTTTGGGGCTCCTCCTGTCCTTCCATGATGTGAAGGTTGCACGTAGTACTGCTGTGGAGTGTGGTCTCCTCCCAGTCTACTCCTGACAGCTCCTCCACATCCTCTAAACGTGCATATAAAGGCTAGTTAGTGCAGGGCCATCTCCTGAAAACATGAGTCTTCCTCAAAGTAAAGGGGTGTGGTACCCGAGTCCTGGTACATGTGTAGTACCACAGTCCTGGAGCTTGTATAGTACCAGAGTCCTGGGGAATGTTTAGTATCAGAGTCCTTGGGAAAGTGCGGTATCAGAGTCCTGGGGCGAGGTATGTGTAGTACCTGAATCCTGAGTAATGGATGGTACCTGAGTTGTGGGCAGGGGAGCTCATCAAGGCCAGGAGTCTGTGCTGCTCCTGCTGGAGATGGAGCAGTTCCTGCAGCTGCTGAGCCCTGAGCCGCTGCTGCATGTGCTGCTGCCACAGCCTCAACTGCACACAACAAACACGAGGAGATGAGCACCACTGATCTTAGGTATCTCACATAAGGAGGGCCACCAGCCGTGAGGACCAACTCATGCACTGCTCTGACAGCAGAGCTCACTCCAAAGCAGTGATACCAGAGTCCATACAGCTGTACATCTCACCTTTACGTTGTAGATAACCTTATGCCATGTATGTATTCAATCTTTGTTGTGAGCTCCTCAATAAATAAAGAGCAATAAATTTGATCGTGTGTGTGTGCGCGCGTGTGCATTACCTGTTCCAGCTTCATCACCAGGGACACATCATGGGGCTGTGCTGCCTCCTCCTCTCCACTGTCCACCATGTCACCAGCCTCTCTCTGCTGCTCAGATTCCACCTGCTTTAGCTCCATGTCAGTGTGAAAGCTTAGAGGCTCTGGGACCACACAGCTGCTGTCTGCGGAGGCTGGCAGAGGGGCGAAGTGGCCAGAGAAGGAGTCATCAGGCCCCGGAAAAGCTGAGCAGGAGGGCCCCTGGGGAAGAGCCACGGCAGGGCACAGATTGAGGATCACCTCCTTTCTGGAGCTGTTAGGCATCCAGTGAGCCAACAAGTCTGCCTGAGAACAGTGCAGCGCTGGGGATGACATGACGACCAGGCTGCCCCCACCTAATCCCGGATTTAACACACAGATTATGAGGGCAGGTTAAGAGTTAATGACCAATGAATCCAACAGGACCAGAATATTTATAGAGAAGTGCCTAGATGTCAACATGTCAAAACACGTTACTGTAATTAGGAAGACCTAGAACCAGTGCATGCATCCAGAACTGACCAAGGTCTAATATGTAAAACATGTATGAACAAAAAGCTCAAGTACAAAATTTTCAGTTAAGTTTGGAATCTATAAAAAGAACACTTGGAATTGTGCCCTCTCTGCCGATTTTGGCAGAAAATGTATTTTACAGGGTCTACAGAGCCTCGCAGAGAATCGGAACAGTGTTGACTTGCACATGAACATAGACCATTTTTTCCCAAATCAACATACTTTATATATTTTAGCGGCAAACCTTTTATAAAATTATCCATTGACATGAAAGGGATTCCGGCTACACTGGAAGTGCCACCACAAAAAAGTGCAGTTTAGTAGCATTGTGGGATGGAATAAAGTCAATAGCTAAAGGAACAACATTTCCATGGAAACAAGCAGGAAGAGGCCCTCTTCCAGGCCAAATAAGTGTTCAGTGCACTAAAAACAACCATAATGAAAAAAGTGATTTTATTTTATTATACTGGTAGTTACATACTATGACTTTAAGTGTTATAAATGAGCCCCATTTATGTCAACAATGAGGCCCGAAGGACCTGTCACAGACAGACACTAGTGATGTGACGTTTGTGAACGAGTCAGCTTTTTTAAACTGATCCTTAATGAGAAGGTGCGGAACCGGATCTCACTTTTCAAATAACTCTTTTTATTTCTAATTTTTATGCATATTTACACTGATTAACACTCAACAGAAAAGCAGTGGAGGCAACCCAAGTGAGAACTTTGTGCACACTAAACCTTTGTGGCATCTTTAGGTTTTTTATTATTATTGTAGTGCAACGTTTTATTTAGACTGTGCATCATTTCAAAGGATAAACACACTCCCACTGTCAGTTTGAGCCATTTTAAACACATCTGATGGTCATTTATCTCTGTGATTAATTTGTGAATAAAAAGATACAAATTCGTGCATATGACATTGGCCTCTGTCATATCAATAAACAATAAAACAGCCAGTCTTTTGAACGGCTCTTTGAAATGAACCGATCAAAAAAAAAAAAAAAAAAAAAAGAAAAAAAAGTCGAATCCCATAAAAGAGTCGAAAGTCCCATTACTACCAGACACCAACACGGTCATCAAAACCTATTCAATAACGGAGAGAGAGCACATTTTGAGGTGGTACAATAATACATTGTATTAGTAATAAATAAAGTAAAATAAGGCGTTCTATTCAATTTAATGTTCTAGAAGAGCCACTCTTATAATAGGTCATGGTCACCCCCTAAATCTGAATGTTTCTCCAGTTTCTAAATAGCTGAGCAGCAAATCAATTTGCTGCTTTTGTTACTTCTTCAATAATTACTATTGATTAACGAAGAGGACAAGTGCTGCCTCAGAGTCAGAGATAGTACGATACTGTTGGACTTAAACAGTAATCACATCACACTGAAGTCACTTTGGTTTTTCACGATCATGTTCTTACATTATAAAACACAACAACAGTGACTAGGACACTTGGCATTTGTCAGTAGTTACCTCAGACCTCGCGCCGAAAAGAGTTCGCTCTCTTTCAGGACTGCCCCGTTTTCTGCACCTAACAGACATCAGCAAAAACATTCGAAGGGTGCCGCCATCACAGACAGCCGAGCCCGCGAGAGCCGTGAACAACAGCGCAAAGCAGTATGGGGGTTGTAGTTTTCTTCCTAATTTGGGCTCCTACATTTTTTTTTTTTTTTTTTTTGCTTAATCTGTCAATGCTGTTATTAAGTTTGCTGTTACGTTTTGTTATTATTTAGCGTGTATTTCCCTGAATATAACTGCATGTAGGGGCAAAAAAGTCAATCATGTCTCCGGAAATTACGAATGTGTCATCCACTATTTTCACAATAAGAGTTAAATAAAGTACTATAACTATTAAACTGATATTTAGTTATTACATTTTCTGAATACCTATTTTACATAATCTTTACTAAAATATTCATTGTATCTAATGGCTAAATTTCTGGCGTTCGTGTTTTATTCTTTCTTCTTATTTACCGTTTTACTGAAACTCCTCACCGGAACTACGCTCTGGCCGCGTGGATTGGTCAATACAAAAATACATGTCATTCACTGATGTCAACTTACACCGAGTTTATTTGGGAAATGGAAAAAGTAGTTTGTAAAAGTCACGGTAAGACTGTAGATTAAACTAATCTCCCACAAAGACATTTTAGAGTGTGTATTTTTGTTTTAGCAGGCCCAGTCCTCTGTGTTTTTCGCGAATCGGTTTAAATGTTAGTGCTGTTTTGGTTCTTGTCATACAGGAGCCGTTTGCATGTTGAAAACGGGCGTCAAAGATGGACCGAACAAGGGGAAAAGCTTCTACGTGTGCGTGGACAAGCAGGGCTGTGACTTCAGTCAGGCGGCCAGGTGTGTGCTCCCGTGGGCGGTGAACCTGTTAAGCCTCGTGTCTTTTCCATAAAGAATATAAAGAAATGTACTGTCTGTGGTCTGTTCACTCTGTACGTCCAGAGTCGCGTCTGAGTTTTCTTACCTCGCTTCCTCCCTTGATTCCTCTCCTCGCCATATTAAGTGGTGTCCAAAGATCAGAGGAGACAAGGAGAGGAAACCACTGAGGAGGCAGACATAAGATAAAATAATCAGTAAACAGTAATTTGTTTCTTATTGAGGAGATTAGATTGTTGCAAGTACAGGGACAGCAGCTAAAGGATGTAAAGATGTTTTACATGTTGCTTCATTCTAAATTTGACATTAAAACTAAACATGTTTATCTGAAAGCAAAAATGTTTGTGTGACATAGTCATTGTTGTTTCTCTCCATCCTCCTCTTCCTGCAGCCTGCCTCCATCACACTGCCTCCAACATGAACAGTCCACTGTGGAGCTGCAAGCCCTGACCTACAGCCAGCAGCAGAAGGCCTACAGGTACAGACACACACACCTATTGTCCTTGTCTCTGCTAAATAGTTATAATGTATGATACCTGTGGATCATAATGTTAATGACTCCACCGGGAGACATAGCACAGAGGAGAGTGACTAAGGGACTGTAGAACACTGTCAGTCAATCAGGATGCAGAACACAATGCGCGTTCATACACTGTAAAACAAGCATACAAAAAAAATCTGCATGAAAGGTGAACCGCGATATAGTGAGGGACCACTGTAAGTAGTTAACGATCACTCCAAATACAACTTCAGGTGAGTAAATTGTGAGGAGAAATGACAATAACATGGTTAAAAGCTTTGAAAAATAGATTTTTGTGGAATAGGTCCAGGGACCTAACCTAAAACTCTAACCCATATCTGAGCTTTAATCCATGTTGTAATAATAAGAGTTGCATCGTGGGGGGAACAAATCCCCATGATGTGGCCAAACCTCCTTGTCAGATTTCTCTTTCTCGCAACATGCACCCCCTGTTGTGTTCTTAGGCAAGGCACTTCACCCACATTGTATGAATGTGGTGTGTGGTGTTCAGAAGATTGCTCACATTGGCAGCCTTGCTAGCTTACCACCACAGAGTATAGAGTTAATGTATAAAGCACCAAATTATAAAGCAACTTTCAGTGCCTGGAAAAACACTATATAAGAGTAATGCATTATTATATTATTATGATATGATTGTGTATACAGTTTTTGGTCCACGTAATATGATCAATGTGATGAATGTGACTCCTCTGTGCTGACCTAAACATCCCTGTACTCTCATTAAATGCTTTTACTTTTGTGGCTTTGCTGAAACTTCCTGTCACTAGAGTTTTCTGGTCCTCAGGTTGTTCTACCGATGCATTCTGGGTAAAAAAGCTGGACAGAAATGGTGTGGAAATGTGCCCTGGTCAGAGGTAATTAAATTGTCATAATGTACCATAAAATAAAGTATAATTAAATGTATTGTAGTTTTATGTTGTCTGCATAATCCCTCCATCCTTGAGATATGAGCCATAGCTAATGAAAAATTCAACTCTGTCAACTGGGTGAAAGCTTTAGAGTGAGAGAGCGTGTCACTGCTCATCCAAGTGGCTTCTTCAGTTCTGGTCAGATTATTGACACTGCCTTATATCGATCTGAAGGGAGCTAACTACACTGTAACTAACACACACCTATTTGTTTACAGTTTCTGTTTTTTAGCTAGGTCTATTGAACTGCATTAAAGGGGTATACTACAGAGCGAGATTTGGGGCTAAGGTGGGTTAGTCAAACTCAAAGCCTGGTTTTCCTGTATCATGAAGGCAACAAATTTTTTCGCGTGATTACATCACTATACTAATATAGAGGCAGCAGAGCTAACCTGGTCGGGAGCAGGTTAAAAGGCAGAGTAAAGACTTGGGTTAGATCTGTGTCTTTGTCTCATGTTATTGATCACTGCTGTAGTTTGAGTGTTTGGACAGTGGTTATACATTGCAATAAACCGTCTACATCATATATAATCACTTAGAAACACAAATGTACCGGCGGAGGTTTAATTCACAAATGCTCAGGGGTGCAGCGTTCACTAGAGGGGACTCTTATGCACAGCCCTTCACTTCTTCATGAGATTGCTTTCTTTGATCCTCGGAGAAAAGGGCCACCTCCATATTCACAAGGTTTTTTTAGATTGTGCAGCAACTATAGGAGAGGACCGGCAGCTCCAGGTGGAAGTCTTCAGGAAGCCTGCACAAACCGACCAGTATGTCCTTTTTGACTCACACCATACACTGCAGTAAAAACTTGGAGTTATTTGAATGAAACGGGGCTCAGTTGGTCCCTATGAGTACAGAGGGAAAAGTGAAAGAAGAACACCACATGTAGAAAGCCCTCTCTGCTTGTGAATACCCAAAATGGGCCTTCAGTAGCTCTAAGAGCGCTAAAACACAAGACAACGGAGTTTGAGAAGCTAGGACAAAATGTGTAACTATTCCCTACACAGTTGGTGTGTCTGAAAAGCTTCATAGGATTATCTGACGGCATGAAATACTGGTCTTTGTTAAACCTACAAACGCTTTAAGAAAGAAACTGGTTCACCCAAAGGACAAGACCCCTGAGCCACAAAGCAATGTGGTCTACTCCATTCAGTGTAGCAAAGACTGCAGAGCATTATATTAAAAAAAACAGCTTGGATGAGCAGTGACTTTTTTATTTTCTTTTTTTTTGTCCAGTTAACAGAATTGACTTTTTTCTTTTACTATGGATCATGCCTGGACGAGGGATTACACAGACATTATATTGAAGAAACAATACAGTCACCCCATAAGAGAATGTACCAACATCACTGCGAGAGTAGCTTGGGCCCACAATCTGCCGTATATCTCCATCTCAAAACCACTAACCACTTCTGAGCAGATAGAGAGGTACAGAGCTTAGCCAAAGAAAAGAAATGGTTCGAGAGGGAAATTAAGACAGTTTTTGTTAGGAAAGACAATCCATCTTTAAACAGGACTGGGGGGCTTGCACATCATTTATCTCCTATTTATAACTCCATCTTCAGACCTATATCAAAACAAGGGAAACTATAGTGTATAGCTAGCATGCTAATAGGTGTGAGAGCACCCATTAGGCCCTGAACAATTATACAAAATGTGACTCATGCACAGTTCACACTTGGTGTAGTTCAGTAGACCTAGCTAACAAACAGAAACTGTAAACAAATAGATGTTAGTTTCAGTGTAGTTAGCTCCTCCCTTCAGACAGCTATAAGGGTGTATCCCACCAGCAATCTGAGCAGAACTGAAGAAACCTCTTGGATGAGTGACAAAACATCTTTACTCTAAAATTTTTGCCCAGTTACAGAACAGAGTTTTCTTTTGCTAAGTTTTCCATTCTGATGTTATTCTTTGTTGGATTATGGTTTTCTGAAGCATCTCACTCCTCCATTAGTAAATAAGTGAAACCACAGTATAACTTTTTTGCCAAATAGATAAAAAACAAAGAACTTTTTTCAATTCCAGTTGCGTTTATTGCACTAACAACATGCAACCTTACTGTGAGCGGGCTTGCACCCCCACAAACCTGACTATTTGACCTGGAGAAAACTGCTTATAGCACCTTTTTAAAAACGTATTATTACAATAAGTCTGAGTAGTTGTTACAGATCTAATAGCGGTCACACCATCTGAGTTGAATCACAGAACTGCAGTGTCTAACCAAACTTGTGTTTTTTGCCAAAGAAGCCCAGCAAAGAGAAGAGTCCTCTAGCAGACAGTCAGCAGCAGCCATCTTGTGTGCCCCCTGTGCGCAACCCCTTTAAGGCCCCAGCCAAAACAGACTGCGACTCTGTCAGGGGAAAGATCCAGAGGAGTGCTGAGGTGAGCCAGGCTGATGTTTTAGAGGTCAAGAAGAAGGAAGAGCTGGGGCCATCTAACATATCCCAGCAGCGAGTGTTACCCGCAGGCATGAAGCTGAAGAAGTGTGCCACCAAAGAGGAGTCTTACACGAACCAGACCCAACAGACCAAAGCCACGTTTAAGGAGCAGACCCAGGACCAGACTCTGAGACAGACCCAGAACCAGACCAATACTATACCTAAGGAAGAGACCCAGGACCAGACCAGAGTCACACTTAAGGGACAGACCCAAGAGCAGACCCAACAAATCACAGCCACACCTACAGAACACACTCCGGATGGGCAGGGAGAGCTAGTTCCAGAGTCAGGCCATGAGGGACCCCTTACAGACAGGGTGAGTGACCTATCTGGCTCTACAGAGCAGGCTCAACAGCAACAGGATGATGAGGTACTCCTGGTGTGTGTACAGCCACCTGCTCCCAAAGCCCCCGCACACTCGCATGTACAGAAGACCCTCACCAATTTCCCAGGCTTCCAGAAGGCCTCCAAACTAAAGCCTCCACAAGATGACCCCCGCAGCCTCAGGAACCTGCTCTCCCTCCAGCTCCAGCAGAAGAAGGTTAGAATGCATTGGATTGTGATGTCTGGGTAATCTCTCCGTCATCCCAGTCGGATCCATAGTAAAAGCCAAAAGCAAAATCTGTCAACTGGACAAAAAATTGAAAACATCTTCACTCTTACAAATTTTTGTCCAGCTGACAGATTTTGCTTTTAGCTTCTACATTGGATTGTGACTTGACTCTTATTCAGGTCTTTTCTCTGTCAGGCCTGTCATAACAAATTTTGAATCACAATATACTGCTAAAGAGAAATATTGTGATAAACGATATTATTAATATTGAAACTACTTTATGCAATTGACACAGCAAAATAATTCCAGTAAACTAAAGTAAATGATGCTGTAAATATACAGCATAAAAGTTTGTATTAATAACTTTGTAAGTCTCATTATAGCTACAAACTAAGAACTTAGAATGTCTTTCTGCTATTTATTTATTGCAGTACATGATTTTTATAATTTATATGTATTTATATGTGTGTGTGTATATATATATATATGTGTATATATATATATATATATATATATATATATATATATATATATATATATATATATATATATATATATATATATATATATATGTGTGTATTTTTATATATATATATATATATGGTGGTTATAATATATATATATATATGGTCTTGGTTTAAATCTGGTCTTGGGTTAATGTGTCAGTGGCATGATTTAGTTTCAATATTATCATTTATTGTCTATATTTACTTACATATATATAGCACTTCAACACATCCACCTATACTTAGGCTTATCACGGTAACAAAATTTAGTTGTATGTGGTGAAGGTTGTGCTCGAGTTTAGGGGTAATGCACGTGTGTGTCTTTCAGGCCACTCTGGGTGTGGTTAACCTGGATGCCCTCCCAGATAAGGGCGCCCGCTTAAAGACCCAGGTGAAGGAGCTGGAGGACGCTCTGGATGCACTCAGCCTGTCAGCCTCCTCTCAAACAGGTGCTACAGTTTCTCCTCTCACACACTATAAACAAGGCTTTTATTACACTTGTGTGTAAGGGGCCCATATTAGCCTATTAGTCTGAGCTGTTATAATGTTGTTGCTCATCATAAACATCCCTGGAGTTGTGTTTTGTCTCATTCACACATGGTTAACACACAAATCTATATTTATTTTGAGTTTTTCAACACTCTGTTGGAAGATTTCAGCTCTGGAATTTCCAATCTCTACTGAACAAAAGGTAGCTGTAAGCTTGGAAACTACCCGTTTATGGCATCACAAGGTGGAACAAAGCATTTTGAACTAGAGTAATCCTGTTTTTTTAGTCTGTCTGCATCATTTGATGCATCCTTCAATAACTCTGGGGCAACTTGTCAGGAGCAGTGGCTACCACAGTGCCACAGCCAGGGACTCATCTCCAGATCTTGAGTTAGTCTTGGTCAGGGCTACCTTAGCTAGAGGATTTGACCTACTGTGTATGTTTTGGGCTGATGGGGAAGCTGCATGTTTCTGTGTCTGGGTGGGTTTCACCCAGATACAAACTCTACACAGAATCTGGAACCTCTTGCTGTGAAGCATGAGTACTAGCCACTTGGCCCCCTGCCTACATTTCAGAACATGCCTGCAAAGACATGTTTGTATAAGACCCCCCTAGAGATTGGATAGTCCAACCTACTGAAGCATTCTGACTGACTCTTGCAGCCCGAACATCTCCCTGTGTGCCTGCAGGTACTGGAACTGACCCCGCTTGCGGTGCCCCTGTCACAGCCAAATCTCCAGTGAACCCTTTCAGTCGTCCTCAAGGAACTGTGCTCCTGCCTGGCCCATCGGGACCTCCCCCTCTCTCACACATCCCACATGGCCCTCAGACCTCAGGGAGCTCCTCTGGCCTGCAGCTGTCCCAGGGCTTTGCACACATGCTCGGAGGTGAGACCAGAAGTCTCAGGAAGGCAGCAAACTCATGATTATACTCAAAAATGCATAATGCTATTTGCTAGAATCTTGCTGGCATAAAAGAGGTGCTTTTCAGATTGTATCTTTACATTTGTTGAACATGGATCTCGGTTAAACGTGATAATAAAACTGTATAATATCATGTGTTGACTCTTCCCTCTCTGTGTCCAGCCCCACCCCCAGGCAATGTGTTCTATGGCGGGCGGATGACGGAGGATCGGCTGCTGGCGGTGAAGAATGCCACATGTGAGGCCATTGACCACCTGCACACATCTCTGGAGTCCTGCCCTGGGGCCGACTCAGAGGCCCCAGATCCAAAGAGTATCAAGGTGCAAAGCCAGTTCAGCATTGTCATTGGGCTTGTGGGCCACAGTGGAGGGTGGTGTGATGAATTTTAGGTAATGCAATTTTAATCATATTAGGTCTGATGACTTGCAAGTAAATCTGTGTATACGAGTAGACAGTGTGTTATCCTGTTATTCTAATAGGCTCGCTCTAATCGAGGCCACAGATGGTGATGCTTTGTGGCAAGCATTAAAGGGCCCATATTACGCTATTTTCTTATTTATGTTATAATGTTGTTCCCTAATCAAAAACATGCAAGGAGTTGTGTTTCATTCACACATGTTTAACACAGAATCCCTGCGTATTTAGGCTTCACTCAAACAGAACACACAAAAGATAAAAGGTAGCTGTTAACTTGAACATTTCTGCTTCATGACATCACAAGGTCAAACAGCATTTTAAGCTTTGGAAATGTAGATGGTAATAATACTAATTTTACTAATAATACACATAATTCAAATGTGAATGAAACAAAACACAACTCCAGGTATGTTTTTGATGCAGTAACAGCATGGAGTTAATATGATTTAACTGAGGTTCAGGAGCAGGGCCATGCCTCAACCTCTTTCTGCCCCTCTCCAGCAAACCACAGCTCACCTCAACCACACCTCTAATTATCCAGAAGCCCTATTTATACAAGCCTATCCTGGCTAGATAGTCTGTCTCCACTCTCTCGACAGACCACCAGTCTCGAATGTTAAACGCAGATCAAAAACTAGTTATCAACCCTTCTGGTTCAAATGCCATACTTCTCATGCCGTCTCCACTTGTGATGTCTCATGTCAACTTTTGCAGTTCATGCTATGTCATTGCTGTCTCACATCATTCTACGTCGGCTCTCGTGTCAGCCAGTGTTCCAGCCTATAGCTGCCCGCCGAATGCTCAAGGCACACGGCTTAACCACGGACCTCTACCTGTTCACCTGGCAACCACAGCACTTGGCACACTCCTTCAGGCTGATAAGAAAAGTTCTTTCACCCTCCATCCCTCACCCCCCCACCCTCCAGCCCTCATCCATCCCTCATTTCACTCTCATCCCTCATTCAACCCTCATCCCTTGCAATAATCCAACAATTTGAGGTGTGCTTCCTCCAGCTGCAGGCTCTTATGCTTGCTCTTCCTTCTGCAGTGCCCACTCCAAAGCGCATGCTTTGCTCTCACAACTATGAGTGCTGACCAGTGCACCTCTGAACATCTCTGCTCCAGTGAAGGTCTTAGTTTCTCCATCTAGGGAGGAGACCCTTAACATCAATCGTCCACATTACTCTCGACTAATTTTCCTTCAGCTCTTGCTCCTCTCAAACTGCATTCTGGTCAAGCGACAGCTCCTTACTTGTCTCAGTCATCTCAACTAAATTATTTGTAGAAAGTGCAACTCATGAGTCATTACACTTTGCACAACACAGCTCCAGTTTCTGCAGCATTTACAAGGGGCAGTCTCAAGAGCTCCTGACTCGAGTTGAACGGTTACTCTTCAGCTTCAAATTGAAATTGATCAAAATCTACTCCGTTGCTATTCTCCAGCCATTCTTTTCCCCTTCCGAGTACTCCAGAAGTAGTATTGTAAGAATGAATGAGAATGCCCCAACAGGCAACATCATTTACAAGAGAATATCTCGTTCTCCAGCAGTTTCTGCAATTCTCTTTTAATCTCTTCTCAAACTAATTGTTATTCAAGCTGTTCTACTCCAGGTCACTGAAACCAGCAGTCTCTTTCTCTCACCTGCTTTTACTAAATTGAGATGCTTGGCACCAAACTTTTAACTTCCACCTCGTTTTGATCCCTCAAAAACGGCTATCTTCATCTTCAAATAGATCAGTGGTCCCCAACCTTTTTCTCACCACGGACCGGTCAACGTTTGTCAATTTTACTGCGGGGGGGCACAGGTTCTTTACCTCAAAGTTGTTTCAAGTGTGGTGCGAGCTGAAAGACCCCAGTCTGTTGCTCAAGAGTTGGTTGCTTTATTGTCTCTACTGCACCGTAATTACAGTTCCACCGTCTTTTGTCCTGGCTCCAGTTTTCTCCTTCATTCCAAATTGGTTACTACATCAGGTCAATTAAACACTTCCATCTTCCTAAGGTTGTACAATATCACCTTAGTAAATCTCGCTTGACTTGTTTCTCCACTTCCGAAGACTGGTCAGTTGGGGAACTTGATGTCTTCTCCACAACTCCAAATTAAGTCCGTACAAACCTTCGCCCTTGTACCTCTCCTCCTGATTTGCCTCCAAACTCTTCCAGTAACAATCCACTTTCCGCTCAGTCCACTAAAGAGAATCCTTTGATTGGCTGCCTTTTGCTGCCTCATTCTGACCTGGACAGCCAGTCAGGATAATCATTTCAACCTTCAACTGTCGGCCCTTTCCTATGTGTATGGTGCAGTGGGTACCAGTGGGCTCATGCACTGTGTTTGTGTCAGGTGCCTCTGCTGGCCCATCAGAAGAGAGCTCTGGCCTGGCTGCTCTGGAGAGAGGAGCAGAACCCCTGTGGAGGAATCCTGGGTAAGACCTGCACTCTTTTACTCACTTTACTGTGAGGAAGTGGATTTAGTCTGTGCTCTGCTCTTTGAAATTGTAGTATCATGTCACAGTACCCTAAACAGGACAGTTTGCAAACGATTCTAAGAAATAGATTTGATACTCAATACTGATTCTGATACTGTGATGAAAATCACATGCTCTTGTCTAAAGAAAGTGTTTTTAGTATCAACATTGAATTGTAGTACTTAATACATTACCATGTGGCCTTATATCTGTGTAATGCCTCAGTTATCCAGGTAGGTTCCATAGTGGTCCATGTGATCTTTGTGGTCTAATACTTATACTGCAGTGCAAGATCATTCTAAAGCTATTCAGGAAAGGTTTGTTTCTGTCCTGTGAACATGACTTTTTTAGTATCGATACTTGTTTAAATCAGTATCTAGTTCAGGGGTGGGCAAACTTTTTGACACACGGGCCACAGTGGGTTCTACAATTTGACAAAGGGGCCGGGCTAGGATATATATATGTATATATTACATTAGAGATTTGGCCTGTAATATGCAGCAAAGCATGAATATGCAAGGACCATTGTACAATGAACATTAAATGCATTCATTAAATTATTAATTAATGTATTACATTTCAGTTAAATAAACAAAGCAGAAAAACTCACATTCAGTTTTATCAAGTGCCAAAAGATCAACAACTTGTTGATCTTTATTAAATGTCACTGTATCAATAAACACAGCAGAACAACTAAAGTTCAGCTAATTTGAATGCCAGCAGAAAACTTGCCTTGGTACTTTGATCGGACTTCAGTGAAAAATATTCTGTTGTCCACTCCGTATTAAACACTGGACGCTCACTATCGACTTTTCTTTGATAGGCTCATTTTTGTAGAAGGGCTGATAAGAGAATAAGAGAGTAATACGTGCAACAAGGTTGATGTAGCTGAAGTGGACCTTTTGAGGAAATGTTGTCATTACAGGGGAAAGGTAAATTGAACAAGGTTTACCCTTACCTGTTTTAGTGGGCCGTGTGTGGCCCCCGGGCTGTAATTTGCCCATCCTTAATCTAGTTTCAATACTAGTTTTAGTATCAATTAGTATCTTATTTTTAATACTTTTGACATCCTATGCATGCTTCAAATCTTAAAGTGTTTTTTTCTTATTTTATTTTACTCTAGCTTTGGATTTTAGAATTATGATGAATTATTCAAAGTATTTGATGTCGCATGTTGTGCTTTTGGAGGCTTGTGTATGACCTTTTGTTTTGATCCAGCTGATGACATGGGACTGGGCAAAACCCTGACTATGCTCTCCCTCATTCTGTCCAAGAAGACGAAACAAAGGGAAGCAGACACAGAGGAGTGGATCTCCAAAAAAGGTCTTATTTATTACACCATCTCCATGTCTGAGCTGTAGCAGTCTTCAGCCTGCATGGTTCTGACTCTGTGTGTGCTGTAGACTCCAGCCGGGTCAGCTCTAGGAGCACACTCATCGTCTGCCCAGCCTCTCTGGTCCACCACTGGAAGAAGGAGATTGATCGACATGTGAAGCCAGGGAAGCTCTCTGTTTACCTGTACCATGGATCAAACCGTGAGAAGAGTGCCAAGCTGTAAGTGCTCTTTCTCTTTAGTTCTGAGAGATTCCAAGCACATGCCCTGTGCATTGCTTAGTTGTCTAAAGGGGCCATAGACGATCCCAAAACTGACCGAGCACCTGGCCTAATCTCTAATCTGCATTTACAAGGCGCAATAATGACCATGCAGGTATTTTACTTCTATGGGGCATAAACAGCTAACACATTTTGATCACCGTGTTACCTTTTATTGTTTTTTATTTGTTTTGTATTTGTTTTTTTTTGTTTTTTTAATTATATATTTGCCATATTAGCATGTTTTATAAGTCTCACGTTTGTTTTTGTTGCTCTGAGTCTCCCCTCCCTTTGCTCCCTGCGCTAAGTCAAGCCCCCTTCAGAGCGCTATCACAACACAAACAGTGTGCCTCATCCTATTGAAACTACTGCACATCACGTCAAGTTTATCAAGTTGATGTGCACAGTTTTGTATCATGTTTTTGTATATTTATGGACAATTGTTCTGTAGGAGCATGGATGACATAGGCATGTGGCCTGAGCACTGCACTGAATCTTGCAGCTAACAGGGAGGAGGATTCGAATAAGGCTCAGGAGAGATCTCTAAAATACTCAAACATGCATGAATGACATCTAAAACCTCTTCTCTCCTGTTTTTGATGAGGGAACGACATAACATGGTAGAAACCGAAACAAAAATCTATTTTGCATAATACCCCCTGTTCATATGCAAAGGGAAAGTTAAACTCACAATTCACTCCAGCTGCCTCACTCCCTGCTCTCTTCTTTCTGCTGTTATACATATACATCATTTTAGAAACCTAAAACAATGTTGGCCTGCAGCCATAGAAAACACCTGGGCCTGCAGCCATAGAAAACACCTGATCCTGCAAGCTTTTGTTTTGATCCACTTGGATCTCTCACTAATCCAAGCATTGTTCTTTGAGACAATAACGGGATTACAGTTAACATTGTCTTCTTATTAAACTGTGTATAACTTTTGATCATCTTACTCTTAAATGAAATCTAAAATGTTCTGTATTTCAGACTAGCAGATTATGATGTAGTGGTGACCACGTACGGTTTGGTTTCCAAGGAGATCCCTCCAAAGGACAAAGCAGAGAATACCAGCAGGGACGCAGGGGGGGCAGTGGTATGTCTCTGTACAACTGTTCTTCTGTTGGACTGCACCTCTGCAGTAGGTCTCTGTAGGGCTGTAGTAGTTCTATGTACAACTGCTCCTCTGTAGTAGATCTCTGTAGTAAGACTGTAGGGCTGTACTAGTTTTCTGTAGGACCTCTCTGAATATGTCTGTTCTGACTTTGTCCCTTTCAGCCTCTTCCTGCCACTCCTCTGCTGCGGGTGGCCTGGGCACGGATAGTTCTGGATGAAGCCCACAACATCAAGAACCCCAAAGTGCAGACATCCATAGCTGTGTGCCAACTAAGCGCCCAGGCACGCTGGGCAGTCACGGGCACTCCAATCCAGAACAACCTGCTGGACATGTACTCCCTGCTCAAGTAAGCCCACCGTATCACTTCAGAGTTGGACACCTGCTTATGAGGGCGTTATAGCCCCTCTTACTTTCTGTACTAATGAATTAATTGTGACTCCACACCTTTTCAATGCAGGTGTGTGTAATGGACATGTGATTTCAAACACACTTGTATTATGTGTTGTGTAGGTTCCTTCGCTGCGCTCCGTTTGATGAGTACAAACTGTGGAAGACTCAGGTGGACAACGGCTCCAAGAGAGGCCGAGAGAGGCTTAACATCCTGACCAGGACCCTGCTGCTACGGAGAACAAAGGACCAGCTGGACTCAACTGGAAAACCCCTGGTAATAAGGCTGTAATAAGGCGGTAATAAGGTAGCAAGGGTGTCAACAAGGCTTTAGGCCCACTCTGCAAAAAAATGTGTTTTTTTTTATTTGAAACCATTGGATCTACTATTTCACTCTGCCCTTCATTTTATTACAGGTGATGGATTTGAAACCCATCACTGTATTCTCTACAAAAAAGTGGGTCGGCCATTGCTGTCTGTTAGAAGAGAACAGCGCTGTATGAAGTGAAATGTCTATAGGGGATTACTTCAAAAACTGCCAGAATACCTCACCTGCATGTTAATCATTTATACTGGAACATTTAACACCAGATCACATGACTGCAAAGGCTAAGAACTAACTGCAACAAAACAGAGATGGGAAAGAGGACTTTTAGCTGTTTTGCTCCCTAAAAATGGAATACACTCCAAGGAAAAGCAAAACTAGATACTTTGGTGACACAATCACAATTTAATAATCTTGTTACATCTTGTTTTATACACACTTCTCCTGTTTTTAATGTTTTATATGGACTTGTATACTTGGTTGTTTTGATTGTTTTCCTGTTTGTAATGTATTTTAAACAGGGCGTCCATGAAAAAGAGAGCCCAAGTGCTCTCATTGGGTTCACCTGTATAAAGAAAGATTAAAAAATTCCTATGAGGTTTGCTTTGGATCCCTCAGACTGGGCAGTACGGTTCTCTTTAAATAGTGGAGACACTTGCGGCTCTCACTGATCTGCTTCAAAGTGAACCAGTGGAAACGAGGCTATAGTTGTTACTAAGTACTTAGTTCCACTTATGTTACACTAATTATGGTCCCTGCGCAACAGGTATATTCTGTTACACATGTGCGCAGTGTCCCTCAAAACCACAAAGTCTTGATGTATGCCTCTCACCACTGTTTTAAAGGGAATTAATTCCTAATTTATGTGCCTCTTTCCCTGCTTGTGGGAACCATTCCATCCACACTACATGAGCACAGTGTAACACATACACACACCTGACTGATCTATGTATATATGTCTGTGTATGTCTGTGCGCGCAGGTGTCCCTCCCAGAGCGCACCTGTGAGGTCCACCAGCTCACTCTGTCTGAGGACGAGCAAGCTGTGTATGATGTGGTCTTTGCACAGTCCAGGTAACATGGTCTGGGATTTTACTCTTAATAACAGTAATGATGCTACAAACCAAAGATTGTCAAATTTAAGACATTTTTTTCAATGACCTTTATAACCCTGATAATTACATGTTCTTGAAAAAGAACACTTTCCATTGTAAATGTGTTCTCTCCTTTAGATCCACTCTGCAAAACTACCTCAAGAGACACGAAGGCCAGGAGCTGAACAAGAGCAGCCCTTCCACCTCCAACCCCTTTGACAAGGGTCAGATACCAATACCACAATAATTAAAAACTTTAGACAGTAGAATGTGATTTTCAACATTAAATCGTAGTACAGTTTTATTATATTACCATGTGGCCTTATATCTGTAATGCCCCAGGCATCCAGGTAGGTTCCATAGTGGTCCATGGGTGTTTACTAGTCTTTGTGATTTTATAATTTTTCTGATATAGCTCAAGATGATTATAAAGCTATTCAGGAAAGGTTCATGTCTGTCCTATGAATGTGACTTTTTTAGTATCGATACCTGCTCAAATGAGTATCTAGTTTTGATACTAGTTTTACTATTGATCAGTATCTGATATTCAATATTTTTGATAACCCCATTGTTTAGTATAAACAATGGGGTTAACAAACATAAACAGTATAAACTACTTTGCTCCACAAGTGTCTATCATCATGTTGAAATCCTATATACTGTTTGTGTGTGGTTGTTTCTCTTACACAAGTGCGCCTTTCTCTGATGTGTGCAGTAGCCCATGAGTTTGGGATGTCCGAGGCCAAGCCCTCCCTGCCCTCCTCTCAGACCAATCAGGCGTCCAGCACTGTCCACATTCTGTCCTTGCTGCTTCGACTGCGCCAGTGCTGCTCCCACTTGTCCCTGCTGCGGAAGGTACTGACTCATGCTTGCATACTTAAGTCTGTTTAAAGAACAGATGACAGGTTTTGACTATTCTCTAACTACTTAATTACTTAAAGAGTGGGTATTATGCCAAATCTTTTTTTTTCTGTCTACCATGTTATAATGCTGTCATCTTTGTATGTTTGAGTATTTTAGAGATCTCTCCCAGGCCCTATTCGAACCCTCCTTACAGTTAGCTGTAATATTCTATGCAATGCTCAGCCCACAAGCCTGCGTCACCCATGCTCCTACGTGACAATTCTCCATAAATATACAAAAGCATGATACAAAACTGTACACAGCAACTTAACAAACCTGATGCCTTGTGCAGTACCGTATTTTCTGGGCTACAAGCTGCTACTTTTTTCAACACTTTAACCGCTGCGACTTATGGTGCAGTGCGGCTTATACATTTTTTTTTCCCGTGGTACCAAAAACATTTTGCCCAGCAACAGTAGACAAATAAAACCGATGAGTAGTTCACGGAGGTCCAATGAAATTGTATGATGTATTTCTCAGTTCCTCTGTCCCCGCCTCTTCATCCTGACGCCACTGCGCTGTAATGTCTCGTAATGTTCTTTTTCCTGCAGTCACTGATCCACAAACTAAAGCAGACGCCATCCGCATGGTTACAGCCCTTTTTTGCTAGTTGTTTAAAACTTATGCTTAGCTACAACGAGGAAAGGCAATGTTGCAACTAAACAATGATTACACGAAAACTCATCTGCACTTTTATCATCACACGTATAACTAGAACCTTATTATGTTATTTTCCTCTCTCTTTATGTTGTTTCACATGTAAAGTCTCTCATGGACGCGCGTCCAGAGTGTCCACAACACGTGTCGGAGGCGTTTGTCCTCAAATACAAAGGTGTCCAATGCGATTGTTTCGAATATTTTGCTAAATTTGGCTGAACGCATTCTGTACTGTACAGGAGACACGGCACCTCCTTTAGCCAATCAGGACGCAGAACACGTGCCTTCATACACTACACACACAAAAAAAAAGCATGCAAAACTGCACTAGTGGTCCCTCGCAAATGAACGTTTTTGAGCAAATTTTTCATATTACTACGTGGGATACCTGTGGCTTAAAATCCGGTGCGGCTTGTACAAGTTTTTCTTTCTAAAATTAAAGCATCCGGCTTTTAATCAGGTGCGCTCCGCTAGTTCGGAAAATACGGTAGTTTTATTAGCAGAATGCATGCTGATCATGTTGTGATGTCACTCTGAAGGGGATTGAATTGAGGCTATGAGCAAAGGGATGGGAACAAAAGTGAAACTTCAAAAAGTATGTTAGTACTGCGAATATATCATTTTCAAACAATAAAAGGTGGTCTAAATATGTTAAGTGTTCGCATGGAAATGTAATATCCCCTCTTTAATTTAGTGGGATAATACCTGTTGTAAATATAATGTACAGTGGTCCTTCGCTATATTGCGGTTCACCTTTCAGGGTCTCACTGTTTCGCAGATTTTTTTTTTCGTGTGCATTTTTACATGTTTTTTTTTACAGTGTATGAACGTGCATTGTGTTCTGCGTCCTGATTGGCTAGGGATCTGTAGACTATTGTCAATCAGTCTCTTCCGTGCTGCGTCTCCTGTACAGTACAGAATATGTTTAGCTTGACAAATTTACATAAATGTTTGATCGCAGTATGACTCTGAAGTGCTGAAACCTTTGTTGACAGCGATGACATTCATGACAGCAAGGAGCAGGATGATGCGGAGCCGAAGCCATTGACGAGTACTTTTCATGGAGTACCAATCCCATTTAATGCCACCAAGGGCTGGTTTGACAAATTTCAAAAACGCTTAAGACTCAAAAGTGTTTCTCTGCACAGCGAGGCCGCCTCTGCGGATACTGCTGGGGCAGAGGCATACGTGAACAACAAATTTAAGTCGATCATCGAGGAAGGGGGATATAAGCCTGAACACGTTTTTAATATGAATAAACTTTGAGAGTGTTTAAACAAGAGAAAAATGTGAGAAAATGTTAATGCCTGTCTGAGAAAAGTGTATAAAGTGTGTGGTGGTGGCGTCTTACAGCCTTAAAACAAAAAAATTGTAAAAAAAAATAAAGCTGATTTCTTTGCAGATTTTGCCTATTGCAGTTTATTTTTAGAACGTAACCCCGCGATAAACGAGGGACCACTGTATACCGTTATTTCCCGGACTCTACATCGGCGAAGTATAACTTGCACCAGCGAAAAAATGTGTAATAATGAAGAAAAAAACATACATAAGTCGCACTGCACTATAAGTCACATTTTTTGAGGAAATTTATTTTACAAAATTCGAGACCTAGAACAGACATTTTATGTTTAAAGGCAAGTTATAATAAAACAGAGAGTAATAGGCTAAATAGCAGTACAGTACGCTACATAACACATAGACAACAAACTGAATACGTGTCTGGTATGTTTACATAAGATATTAACAGTTAATCAGATACACTACGCAAACATAACATATGAGACACGAGAGTTCTTTTCACCGATGTTTATCCATCCATTTTCTTCCACTTATCCGGGGCCGGGTCACGGGGGCAGCAGTCTAAGCAGGGACTGCCAGACTTCCCTCACCCCAGACACGTCCTCCAGCTCCTTCGGTGGGACCCCAAGGCGTTCCCAGGCCAGCCGAGAGACATAGTCCCTCCAGCGTGTCCTGGGTCTTCCCCGGGGCCTCCTCCCGGTGGGACATGCCCAGAACACTTCCCTAGGGAGGCTCCAGGAGGCATCCTGAGCAGATGCCCGAGCCACCTCAGCTGGTTCCTCTCGACATGAAGGAGCAGCGGCTCTACTCCGAGCTCCTCCCGTGTGACTGAGTTCCTCACCCTCTCTCTAAGGGTGCGCCCAGCCACTCTGCGGAGGAAACTCATTTCGGCCGCTTGTATCCGCGATCTTGTCCTTTCAGTCATGACCCAGAGCTCATGACCATAGGTGAGGGTAGGAACGTAGATTGACCAGTAAATCGAGAGCTTTACCTTTCGGCTCCTTCTTTACCACAACGGACCGATACAGCGACCGCATCACTGCAGACACTGCACTGATCCGCCTGTCAATCTCGCGTTCCATCCTTCTCTCACTCGTAGGGCTGGGTATCACCGAGAAGCTGCCGATACGATACGTACCTCGATACACATTCCAGGATACGATACGTATCTCGATACAGAGCCATTTCGATACGATTCGATACGATATATTTCAAATCGATACGATACGATTCAGAAAAAAATAAAGGCCTTCAACCTTACTAAATGGTCAATCCAATTTTCACAAAAAAAAAAAAAAAAATCATTAAATGGTGCATTTATCTTCCATTTATTGAAGATTAAAAAACACCATAAAGTGCTTTTTGATTAATGCATGTTTCTAACTGGAGGAGGAAGGCGGTTGAAACATCATTTTTTCTGACATTTTTGCTTCTCTTGCTTGCTCTCTCGCTTATCGATACATATCGGTGTATCGATATTTTAGCACACCCCTACTCACGTCGTGAACAAGACCCCGAGATACGATACTAGGAAACAAAGAAGGGCTCAATACCAGAGAGGGCAAACCACCTTTTTCGATACGAGAACCATGGCCTCAGATATTTTAGAGCTGATTCTCATCCTCACCGTTCACACCCGGCTGCAAACCGCGCCCAGTGACTGCTGCAGGTCCTGGCTCGAAGAAGCAATCAGGACAACATCATCTGCAAACAGCAGAGATGAGATCCTGTGGTTCCCGAACCAGACCCCCTCCGGCCCCTGACTGCGCCTAGAAATTCTGTCCGATGTACCGATGTTTACTGTAGTCTTACTTCTTCATCACAGTTCACACCATAGAACAAACACATCAAATATAACATAACAGGGCTCATGCTCACATACACACACACACACACACACACATCATATATAAATATATATAGATATATATATATATGTTTCCGAACCAGACCCCCTATATGGCCCCTATATATATGTATAGATATTCTATGTATATATATATGTATATATTGTATATGTATGTATATATTATATATATTATATGTACATATGTATACATATATATATGTATATATATATGTATATATATATATGGCTATATATATATGTATACATACATGTACATACACACATATGTATATATATGTGTGTATATATATATATATATATATATTATATATATATATATATATATATATATATATATATATATATGTATGTATGTATATATATATATATATATATATATATATATATATATATATATATACATACACACACACACATATACATTAAAATCTCCTCACCCTCCGCGGGTGGTCTTTTTATCCCCTCTTTTTCCACGCTCTGGACCCCTACCAGAGGGCTGGGAGCTTGAGGGTTCTGCACAGTATCTTTGCTGTTCCTAGTACTGCACTTTTCTGGACTGAGATGTCTGATGTTTTTCCTGGGATCTGCTGTAGCCACTCCTCCAGTGACCTCCTTTGGGGGTCACTGCCCCGAGTTCACCTCCAGGCCTTCTCCAGCTCTTCTTTGAGCCCCTTGTATTTCTCTAGTTTCTCATTGTCCTTTTTCGTGCTGTTCCCATCGCTTGGCACTGCGATGTCCACCACACACGGCTTTACTCTGTTGTTTATCCACCACCACTATGTCCGGTTGGTTCGCTATCACCATTCTGTCAGTCTGTATCTGGAAGTCCCACAGGATCATAGCTCGATCATTCTCCACTACCTTTGGAGGTGTTTCCCACCTTGACCTGGGGGTTTCCAGTCCGTACTCTGTACAGATGTTTCTGTACACTATGCCCACCACTTGGTTATGCCGCTCCATGTATGCTTTGCCTGCCAGCATCTTACACCCTTCAGTTATGTGCTGGATTGTCTCAGGGGCCTCTTTGCACAGCCTACACCTTGGGTCTTGTCTGGTGTGGTAGATCTGGGCCTCTATCGCTCTTGTGCTCAAGGCCCGCTCCTATGCAGCCAGGATGAGTGCCTCTGTGCTGTCCTTCAGTCCAGCTTTCTCAAGCCATTGGTAGGATTTCTTGATATCAGCCACTTCAGTTATGTTCCGGTGGTACATCCCATGCAGGGGCTTGTCCTTCCATGATGGTTCCTCCAGCTCCTCTTCACTCCACTGTCTGAGACATTTGCTGAGCACGTCATCTGTTGGGGCCTTGTCTTGGATGTACTTGTGGATCTTGGATGTTTCATCCTGGACTGTGGCTCTCACACTCACTAGTCCTCGGCCTCCTTCCTTACGGCTCGCATACAGTCTCAGGGTGCTGGATTTGGGATGGAACCCGCCATGCATGGTCAGGAGCTTTCGTGTCTTAACATCTGTGGTTTGTATCTCCTCCTTTGGCCAGCCTATGATTCCTGCTGGGTATCTGATTACTGGCAGGACGTAGCTGTTTATTGCCTGGGTTTTATTCTTGCCATTGAGCTGACTCCTTAGGACTTGCCTTACTCGTCTGAGGTATTTGGCCGTAGCTGCTTTGCTTGTTTCCTCTTCAAGGTTGCCATTCGCTTGTGGGATACCAAGGTACTTGTACTGTCCTCAGTGTCTGCTATTGTTCCTTCAGGGAGTGAGACGCCTTCTGTGTGGACTACCTTCCCTCTCCTTGTCACCATCCAGCTACACTTCTCAAGCCCGAATGACATTCCAATGTCCGTGCTGTAGATCCTGGTGGTGTGGATCAGTGAGTCGATGTCTCGCTCATTCTTGGCGTACAGCTTGATGTCATCCATGTAGAGGAGGTGACTGACCTGACCCCATTCCTCAGTCGGTATCCATAGTCAGTGTTGTTGATGATTTGGCTGAGGGGACAGTGCATTTCCTTGGTATATTCCACATTTGAAGGTCGGTTGTGCAAGTGGCTTGCCATTGGCCTCAAGGGTGGTTTTCCACAGCCTCACTGAGTTTGCAATGAAGGCTCCTAGAGTCCTGTTGATGTTGTACAGCTCCAGGCATTCAGTGATCCATGTTGGTCTTACGTTTGGCTCCCCTGGTGTCTTTGCCGATGCCCCTTCTGTGCTGTGCTCATGTGATCCATGTGCCCATTTATCTTAGATGATGCCTGACATGAGCTTCCATGTTGTGGAGAGACAGGTTATTGGCCGATAGTTGGATGGAACTGTACTCTTTGAGGGATCCTTCTGGATCAGGATCGTACGCCCTTCGGTTAGCAGCTGGTTCATTTGTGCTGCCAGGCGCTCATGGAGAGCAGTGAGCTTCTTTAGCCAGTAAGTGTGGATCATGTCAGGGCCTGGTGCGGTCCAGTTCTTCATACCTGAAACTCCCATATACCTTTATACCTATACCTGGTCTGGTGTTATTACCCTGCCACTGAGTCGGTTGTGTTGCAAAGAGACGGTTTATTCATCTGAATTCATTATCTCGTGTGTACCTCTTTAGGCGGCTGGCTAAGGCTGTTTGGCTGTTTCCAGTGCTTCGGGTATGGGCATCTGGCTGTACCTCCTGGGTACTTGTTTTTTCATTGCACCTCTCTGGGCCTCTGACAGTTGGCTCACTTCTCTTCGCACTGCCTTGATTTTAGTTCCATGTTCCATGTCCATGATTCGTTTCCTGTGGTGGGTATTGTTTCTCATGGCTCCCATGGTTGCTCTTATATCCAGGCATCTCTAGGATCACTGCTGCTGAAGTGTATATCAGCTCATTGGTTTCTGTGATGGTTGAGGTAGGGATCGCTCTCAATGCTGCATTCACATCTTCTAGGAGACTTTCAGATGGTACTTCACTTAGTCTCTGCAGGTGGTGTCGGGGTTGCCTTGTGTTCATTCGGGCCATGATCTTATCTTTCAGGTCAGTCGCTGCCTCACTCAGCGTAATGCTTATTGGGGCTTCGTACCCAATCTCTGGATGGGGAGTTGATGTTAACTCTCCTCTGACCTGGCGTCCTGGCTCCCCCTTGCCGTAGCATATTTTGTGTTTTACCTCGTCAATCTGAAGTTGTGGTAGCAGTTGCCGTTTGCGGATGTTGGAACACTGAGCTACTAGTTGCTTAGCCGTAAGCTTGGACTGCGGGTTTCGAAGTATCCATTTTTCCCACATCCTGTTCATGTAACCCCTCTGACTAGGGTCACTGGAGTAGTAGCATTCCAACAGAGCCTTGTTCTCGCATCTCGCCCATCTCCGCCTTGTTCCAGTAGCCCATTTATCGTCAAGGTGCTCTGGTTCCCCAACACCTGACACAGACCTTGTTTGGCCAGGCGACGTCTGAGCCAGCATCTCATAAGAGAACATAAACTATTGTAAATGTTTAGTTTATTATAAATCTGTTGTTCCAAAAGAAAAATTATCACCTTTATGGTCTTATAAATGAAGGGGAAATAAATACAAATATTATACAAATATCAAATGTATAAAAGAAAACAAGTCAAGTAAAATTGTCTTACAGGTATTAGAAATACACCATCATGTATAATCAGCTGTTACATAACACATACCTACATCAAGCATAGACAGCGAACTGAATACGTGTCTGGTATGTTAACGTAAGATATTAACAGTTAATCAGATAACTAAAGCATAAAAAAACAAGCAAATAAGTTTACTCTCAGTCTCACTCCAAATCACTAAATCCATTGAATTCTTCATCCTCCGTGTCGCTTCCGAACAACTCCACCTGCTCTGGAAACAGATGAAGCACCGCTCCAGAAGTAGAGGCTGTCATATTGGTACACAAGCCTAGAGTTCCTCACGCAGTTGTCACTGTGACAATAACGAAGATGTGAAATTATATATTTTAATAATTTCACATATAAGTCGCATCTGAGTAGAATTCGCACCCCCAGCCAAACTATGAAAAAAGTGTGACTTAAAGTCCGGAAAATACTGTATATAATTTTACACCAATCAAGAAGCAATTTACATAGAAAAGTTTACAAATATGTTTAAAATGAAACTCTATACTCTTTTTAATTTTTGACTGTTTCATACTGTTAACATCACACTAGGTTGAATTCTCTCCCAAACTTTGGCAGAATTTCCACTCAAGAAACACATTTTTCTGGTACTTTAAACATCACTTCAACAAAATGGAGGTGTTTTCTTATAATTTCATTTAGTATTCAACTTTTTTTTTTTTTTGTTTTTTTTATTGTTTTGATAACAACAACATTTTTAAATGTTTTCATAACAAAAACAAAACAATAAAAAAAATAAACATATATACAAAAAACTGTAAACAACATACACAATAAATATATATATATATACACACACACACACACACACACACACACACATATATATATATATTATATATATATATATATATATATATATATATATATATATATATATATATATATATATATATATATATATATACACACACACACACACATATATACATACATACATACCTTTTGTTTACAGAATATTTGCTTTATAAAATCTCTTCCACTTATTTCACAGTTAATGAAATTTGCTTATTTAAGATTGTCCAGGTCTAATAAGGTTTTACTCCATAATGAGATAGTTTTTGTTTTGGCTCCGTGCATTTTAGCTACTGATAGTTCCATGTTAATGATGTGACGAAAGGTGTTGATCCAGTGACTAGGAGTCAAGTTGTTGGATGTTTGCCAGCGAAGAGCCAGAAGTTTTTTTGCAGCCGTCAACCCTGCCAGTAGTATTTTTTTGTGAAAAAAGGACCAATTTAATAATTTTGAAAAGTCATTAATTAAAAAGATAACTGGTGAAAAACAAAAATCTTTTTTTAACATTTTAGTTAAATAAGAATGTACAGTTTTCCAAAATATATTGACGTCTTTACAGTCCCAAAACATGTGGATAAAAGTACCAATCGCGTTCTCTGAACATTTATCACAATATGGAGAAGAAGTGAGCTTCATCAAGTACCTCTTTTTAGGGGTTAAATAAGTTCTATGTAAAAAGTTAAAGTGCAGTATCTGATGGTTTGGATTTTTTGATGAGTAAGTAATTGTGTTCCATATTCTTTTCCAGTCGTCATTCTCCATCACTGCATCCAAATCCTTAGTCCACACATTTTCAATTTTCAATGGTTTATAGTTGGCAATCAATAATAAATTATATATTTGTGTAACAAAGCTCTTTTTAATTTTTCTATTTAATATGTGGTGTAATTTGTGTGTGGTGAGAGGTTCAGTCCATGGAACCCCATAAGCTTTCATGGAGGATCTCAACTGGAGGTACAAGAAAAAAGAAGATGCTGGCAGATTAAAAATGGCACGTAAATCGTTAAAAGAGAGAAGCCCAGAGTCGCCAAACATGTCTCCTAATACATGAATCCCTTTCTCTTCCCATTGTGAAAATGCAAAGGGTTTCGCCCCAGACAATAGTGAATAGTATGAAAAAGTGGACTGTTCTTATGCCATTTTTGTATAGTTTTAGATTCTTTTTCCACGTTTCGCCAGACTGATAGTAGATTAGTAATTATTGGGCCAGTCTTTGCTTGTTTAAGTGGGATGGTGGAGTAAATCAGGTCCTTTAATCTATGAGGATGAACTAGATTTTCTTCTATGCATTTCCATGAAGAGTCACGTGTTGGGCAGAACCATGAAGAAAGAGGACGTAAAACAAAAGACCAGTAGTAATATTTGAAATTTGGCACTGAAAGGCCTCCTGAAGATTTGTGCCGCTGCAAAGTAGCTAAGGAGACACGTGGCCGATTTCCTTTCCAAAGATATTTTGAAATCAGAGAGTGAAGCCGTTCAAAATACCTGTGCGGGGGAGAGAGGGGAAGCATTGCAAAGTAAAAATTTATACGTGGTAATATATCTGTTTTAATTATTGAAATTCGAGTTTGTAAAGAGGTGGGGAGATTATCCCATCGTTGTAAGTCAAGAGTTTGTAATGTTCTTACAATGTTAATGTTGTAATGTAATGTTTGTAAAATTTTTAGAAACAATTACATTTAGTGATGAATAGATTTCCACACCCAAATATTTGAAATGCTCCACTCTCGGAATTATAGACGGAAGTGATACAAGGTTTGCATATGAATTAAGAAGAAGTAAAGCCGATTTTAACCAATTTATCTTATATCCAGAATACGAACCAAACTCTTTAAATGCCTCAAGTACGTGTGGGATAGAGGTTGATGCTTTATCTATATATAATAAAATGTCGTCACAATATAGAGAGATGTGATGGTTAGTATTATTAAAACTTATAGGAAGGATAAGGTTTAGTATTTAAGTTTTAGTATTCAACTAATACTTTCTGTGTACATTAGAGGGGTTTTGGCCCAGTGTAAAACATGTTTGCTAGGTTGCTAAGAGTTATGGAATTCCTAATTTCAAACCCCAAAAAATTGCCAAACTGGAAAGAAATTGTAAAATATTTTGTAAGGTATTAAATATAATGATCTTAACTGTGTTTTCATATGGTGAGTAGGCCAACTTGTCATGGGCACTTTAAAGCAGGTGAGACAGCTGCATTCAGGTCCTCTTTTTTTCTGCCCAGACTCTGGACTCCTCTGAGCTGCAGGGGGACGGCATCATTCTGTCTCTGGAGGAGCAGCTCACCGCCCTCTCTCTGGGGTCAGGATCAGACGAAGCTGGGCTGGAGCTCAAACAGTCCGTGTCCCTGAACGGCATCCACTTTGACCCTCAGCTGTTTGAGGACACCCGGCACAGCACCAAGGTCCCAGGACTTTAGCTAATTCTGAATATCAATGGCCAGAGTCTGCTCTGGTACACTACAGATCACACATGTTAAATTATTCAGTATTCAGGCTTTCTACACCACATCTGCTGAGGCATTGTCCATTTTGAGCTCTAGAGAGGGAAGAATCATAGACTGTGTATATATAAATGGGCATGGCTTATCTGCTAGTCGCTGTGTTCCAAATAGGCAAGGCAAGTTTATTTGTATAGCACAATTCGAACACAAAGTAATTGCAGAATAAGAAAGATATTAAAATCACAATACAAATAAATCAAAACATAAATAATCATCATAAAGTTTACATTTACAAACAGAACCGTTTTGAGCCTGGATATAAACATCGTCAAGAGGCCTGTCCTAAAGACCTGTCTCACATCTTCAGGAAGACTGTTTCAGGTTTAGCTGCATAAAACTGAAACTCTGATTCCTCATGTTTAGTCCTGACTTTGGGCACTAGCAGGAGGCCAGTCCCCGAAGTCTTCAGAGCGTGAGATGGTTCATATGGCACTAACATGTAGGAGATGTACTTTGGTGCTGGTTCATGGAGAGACTTGTTCACCAGCAGAGCTGCTTTAAAGTCTATTCTCTGAGCCACTAGAGCCAGAGCAGAGACCTGAGCACAGGACTTATGTGCCCATACTTCCTGGTTCTAGTCAGGACCCAAGCAGCAGTGTTCTGGATGTACTGCAGCTGTCTTAACGCTTGTTTGGAGAGGCCAGTGAGCAGGCCGATACAGTAGTCTAACCTTTTGGAGACAAACGTATGTATAAGTCTCTCTAAGTCTGTTTTTGACAGTATGCTTTTGATTTTTGCAATGCTTTTTTAATGGTAAAAAGCTGCAGATGTTATTGATTTGTTGTGGCTGTTAAAGTTCAAGTGTGAGTCCATTACAGTATTCCAAATAATGTTATAGTATTATAAATAGGAAGTGAGCCCTTTCCCAGAGGTCACTCCCGCAAGTGTTAGCAATAGCCTTGAGCCGAATTGATTGCTATGATATTTCAGGTAGGAATTCCAAATATCGAATGTTAAATAAATATAATTTGGTGATCCCTCATCTGGGGGGAGGGCTATGTAAGGGCAGGGCACACTATCAGACAGCAGTAACATAGATAGCATCTAGTGGTGATATGTGAGAATACAACAATTCTAATTACAGATAACCACTTTAAAGCTACAATATAAGGTCTTGACATCTTATATTTTGTTTTCCAGATTTCTGCGATACTCTCTGAGCTGAAGACCATCCGACAGCGCGGAGCAGATCAGAAAAGGTCAGTACTTATGAAGGCTTTTATACATGTACAGTATGATTAAATTCAATGAAGTCCATGTGCGTGTCCCTGTTACCATGTGTTTATCCTTATTGCCCGTTACCATGTGCAAGTCCTCATCTCCTCAGTGTCCATCTTCTTGTCCTCAGTGTGATCGTGTCCCAGTGGACCAGTATGCTTCACATTGTGGCTGTGCACCTGAGGCAGATGGGGCTGAGATACGCGGTCATAGATGGGACAGTGGTGCCCAAAAAGAGGATTGACCTGGTGGAGGACTTCAACACCAATCCCCATGGCCCACAGGTAAAGTCTGCTTTTTTACATCATCACCAAGGCCCACAGGTAAAGTCTGGTCCTCTTCATCATTACGACCTATAAGTAAAGTCTGCTTCTCATCGTCATCACCAATGTCCACAGGTTAAGTCTGCTCCTCTTCATCATATTGGCCCACAGGTAAAGTCTGGTCCTTTTCATCATTACGGGCCACAGGTAGTCTGCTCCTCTTCATCATCTCACTCTGAACTGTGAAAGTTAATCAAATGTATGTAAACTTCTGACTTTGAAAAAGTAATGAAAACTTGTTTTAAAAAAACTTCTCTCATTATTCTGGCATTTAGCAAATGGAAATGATTTTGATAATCCTAACTGATCTAAAACAGGAAAAGTTTAATTTGATTTCATATCAGACAGTGAGGGGAAAAAAGCGCACATGTCTTTTTATATGGTGTATATTAGCTCCTGGTTTCAACTGTAAATCCAATGCAGTATTATTATGACTGGCTTGCTAACCTATGCACGCACTTGTTTTGGAACTAATTTGATGACATAAATGTTCAGACTGAGTCCAGCGATGGTTCATAGACTTACAAATTCCAACTACTGAGCAACTATTTAGGGAACTGAAAATTAGTACTTTCAGAGTGCTCTGGGGGAGAGGACTTGGTGCACAGGATTACTCAGACAAGTATGAATGAAGCAAAATGCATTACAAAATGCAGATATTTTTGAAAAGGAAGTGATAAATCATGAGCTCTAAAAAATAAAAGGTATTTTGTGTCCCCTCTTAAATAATCTGAATCTTGGTTAATAGAAACCATGACATTGTACACTCAGTAGGTAATAGGTGCAGACCTCAGTGTGTCCCTGGTCTTACCCTGCAGAGGTGCGGCTGTCCCCTGAGCTTACCATGGCACAGCTCTTACCTCAGGGAGGTGTGGCTGTCCCTGAGCACATTCTGTCTGCCCTGTGTTTTCAGGTGATGCTGGTGTCCCTCTGTGCTGGAGGAGTGGGGCTCAACCTGATCGGAGGGAACCATCTTTTCCTCATCGACATGCACTGGTACTGGACTCTTTCAGACCACAGCTATATTGATTGTCAAGGAGTAGAAAATGTGATGCTTTTTCATGACAGGAACCCTGCTCTGGAGGACCAGGCCTGTGACCGGATCTATCGAGTGGGCCAGAGAAAAGACGTCACTGTTCACAGGTGAGCATGTTCCATATGTAGGCTACCTGTGCACTTAAGTACCATACTGTCAATGTGCAGTCTCACTTAAGCACCATACTTTCAGTGTGGAAATCTTTGTAGGAGTGAAGACGTTTCGCTGCTCATCCAAGGCGCTTCTTCAGTTCTGGTCAGATTGCTAGTGGACACTGCCTTAATATCTATCTGAAGGGAGGGGCTAACTACACTGGAACTGTCTGACCAGAACTGAAGAAGTGGCTTGGATGAGCAGCGAAATGTCTTCACTCCTACAACGATTTGTCCAGTTGACAGATTTAAACTTTGTCTCTTGCTATGGATCAGACCTGGATGACTGAGGGTTTACACAGACATCTTCAGTGTTTAGATTGTTGCTGACCTTCTCTTGGTGTGCTCAGGTTTGTGTGTGAAGGCACCGTGGAGGAGAAGATCTCCACTCTCCAGGCCAAGAAGAAGGAGCTGGCTCAGAACGTGCTCTCAGGGACCGGGAGCATGCTGTCCAAACTGTCCTTGGCTGACCTGCGTATCATCTTTGGAGTGTAAACACTGACTGACCTGCACATCATCAGTTTATCTGCCGTGAACAGCTGTTGTTGGTCTATTCTTGTTTAGTAATGTTGTTTTATTAATTCAGCTGCTTTTTATTTGGTCTTCTTTTATATGTTTTAATAAATCTTATTGTTATCATACTGCTTATTTGAAGAGTTTGTGAAAGGGCACCTGACTGTAAACGTGCACATGCGGGGAGGGCCCCTGACTCTAAACGTGCACATGCGGGGAGGGCCCCTGACTGTAAACGTGCACATGCGGGGAGGGCCCCTGACTCTAAACGTAAACGTGTGGGAGGTTACAAACTCTTCTTGAAATACAAGTACTTTGAATACCTCATCATGGGTCCACATTTACATATCTGTCCAAAGTTTGGACACACCCTCTCTTTCAATTATTTTTTCTTTGATTATTTTCTACATCTAAGAAATATACTTAAGAAATCAAAAATGCAGTTAAAACCAGAAGTTTACATACACTACGTAAAAAGACACCCTTTTTTTCCCCTCACTGTCTGACATGAAATCGAACTTTTCCTGTTTTAGGTCCATTAGGATTACCAATAGATCATTTCTATTTGCTAAATGCCAGAATGAGAGAGGGATTTTTTTTAGACAAATTTTCATTACTTTGTTCAAAGTCAGAAGTTTACAGACAGTAAGATTACTATTCATTTTTAAACAATTTGGGGAAACCCAGATGATGATGTCATGTCTTTGGAAGCTTCTGATAAGTTTATTTTGTTTATTATTTTTTTTATATTTGAGCTAATTAGAGACACACCTGTGGATGTATTTGAAGGCACACCTGAAACAAACTGCTTCTTTGTGTAACATGATGGGAATGTCAAAGGAAATCAGTCAAGATATCAGGAAGAGAATGGGAGACTTACACAAGTCTGGTTCATTCTTGGGTACAATTTCCAGATGTCTGAAGGTGCCACTTCTATTTGTTCAAAAAATTATACGCAAGTATATAGACCATGGGAATGTCCAGCCATCATACCATTCAGGAAGGAGATGGTTTCTGCATCCCAGAGATGAACGTGCTTTGGTCCAAACTGTGCATATCAACCCAAGAACAAAAGCAAAAGACCTTGTGAAGATGCTGACTGAAGCTGGTAAGAGTGTATCATCCACAGACATGGACTGAAAGGCCACACTGCCAGGAAGAAGCCATAACTCCAAAAGAAACAATGCCAGATTACATATTTGCAAATGCACACAGGCACAACAAACTTAATTTCTGCAGACATGACCTATGGTCTGATCAAACTAAAATTGAACTGTTTGGCCATACAGAGCATTGTTACGTTTGCAGGAAAAAGGGGGAATCTTGCAAACCTGAGAAGATCGTCCCGACTGAAATATAGGGGTCCCAGCATCATGTTGTGGGGTTGTTTTGCTGCCGGAGGGACTCGTGCACTTGACAAAATAGATGACATCATGAGGAAAGAACATTATGTGGAAATACTAAAGCAACATCAAGACATAAGTCAGGAAGTTAAAGCTTGGGCATAAATGGATCTTCCAAATTAACAATACCTTGAAGCATACTGCCAAAGAATGCTAGGAGTGGCCATCAAAAAGCCCTGATCTCAATGCTATTGATTTGGGAAGACCTGAAAAGGCATGTGCAAGCAAGGTGACCTACAAACTTGACTGAGTTATACCAGTTCTGTCAGGAGGAATGGAACAAAATTCCTGCCAACTATTGTGAGAAACTTGTGGAAGTGTATCTGATACGTTTGGCCCAAGTCATACAGTTCAAAGGCAGTGGTGCCAAATAGTAATGCAAGGTATGTAAACTTCTGACTTTGAAGAAAGTAGTCATCATTCTGGCATTTAGCAAATAGAAATAATTTTGGTAATCCTAATCAACCTAAAACAAGAAAACTTTAGTCTGATTTCATGTCAGATGGTGAGGGAAAAAGAGGGTATATGTGGTGTATGTAAACTTCTACTTTCAACTGTATGATGTGAGATATGTGGAATTCTGTAGCAAAGACACAAATAGTTACATAAGTTAAATAAATAACTTTTAAAAAATACTTATTTTATATTTAAATGTCCAGAGTATCAACCCTTTGCTTTGTTGACAGCTCTGCAAACCCTTGACCTTCTCAAATTCATGATGTAGACTCCTGAAATGGTTTTCACTTCACAGGTGTTTGGTGTGAGGGTCAAAAAATGTCAAAAGTGCAAAGCATTGTTCAAAGCAAAAGGTAAAGTCTTTATTGTTATTATTACTATTGATATTATTATTGTTATTATTTTGAGTTTACTACCATATGTACCATACATAGTTTTTGATGCATCCAGTGAGAATCTACAATGTACAATGTCATTTGAAGAGTTTTTGTCATGACTTTAGTAGCGCCCTCTGTAGGCTCTGTGAATTTTTACAAAAAGGAGAAAAATCGAACAATTCAAGACTCAAAATAGAAGTAAAGGTTCTTTTGTAAATCCGTTATACGCTGTCATGTCTGAACATGAATCTATTCAAATCAAAACGGTCTTTATGACACATTTACTAGAGTACACTTGACCCGCGTGGGCCTCCGTACACAGCTGATGAGCGTGACCGCAGACTGCCCACTGCAGCGTTGTTTTGAGTGGACTGTGCCCACTTTGATCACTGTTCTGGGATTGTTCTCGACGCGTAAAGATGAAGGTGGTCACTATCATCGGCAGGTGAGGTGAACACGGGCGACACACGGACCGTGGATGTGTTCGGTACATCCAGGGTCTATTTGGGGAGAAATGATGATTACACTCTTTATCATAACGCACTTCTGTGTATCCTGTTCTAAACTCGAATTTTAGGTCTTGGAAAATGAATCGCACTAAAAACCACGTGTGTGCAGTGCTGGGCTCTTTAACAAGTTTGCATGATCTTTTAGTCAAAATAAGTTTTTCGTGCGCCTATATTTTGAAATTAAAGACTCGTGCTAGAAGTAGCAGTAGTGTTTGTCCCTAACCTGAAGGTTGCTGGTTCTATTCCCACTCCCAGCATTGCAACCATAGTGGAGCACTTCATGTGCTCTTTAGAATTTGACATTTTAGTACTGTGACAACATTATTTCGAATCTTAGGAATAGTCTCAATACTTAATACCAATTCCATTATGAGGATAAAACGTGCTCCTTTTTTAGTGATGGAATGTAATTTTAATGCACAAAATAATAGTAGTGTACTTTATGTTACCCATCCATCCATTTTCTTCTGCTTTATCCGGGGCCGGGTCACTGAGGGCAGAAACATAGAGTGACCAGTAAATCGAGAGCTTTACCTTTGGATTCAGCGCCTTCTGTACCACAACAGCCCGATACAGCGACCGCATCACTGCAGAGGCTGCACAGATTCGCCTGTCAGTCTCACACTTCATCCTTCTCTCACTCGTGAACAAGACCCTGAGATACCTGAACTCCTCCACTTGAGGCAGGGACTCCCCAGCCACCTGATGAGGGCAAATCACCTTTTTCCAGTTGAGAATCATGGCCTTGGATTCTGATAAAGCTCAAAATTATATTAAAACTCTTAAGGAAAGCTCATATTTTGCCCTGTTAATGTGATTGATTGATGTGATGTGAATTTTGCTGTATTGATATCGATTAGTATCCGATTTTTGACACTGACACTTTAACAATGGTGCTCCCTCTTTGTTATGCACATGTGTATGTGTGCGTGCATGTGTACATGTGTGCATGTACGTGCAGTGGTTTTCATCAGTGTTATGTGTGTGGGTTGCAGTGGTCTGATTGGATGCTCCTGGGCTCTGGTCTTCATCAGTGGAGGCTTCTCGGTGAAGATCTACGACAAGGAGCCAGGGATGGCCGCCAACGCGCTCAGCTCCATCAGGTGTGCACTTCTCACTATATCACTTGAGTTAATTTTCTTTTTTAATTTCCTTTTCAAAGTGCTTTTCTAGCAGCATACTTTTACTTTTTAATTTTTTTATTGAAGTAACAGTACTCTTACTTTGTTGTAGTTACTCTTTGTAGTCTACAAGTGACAAAAACTTTATGTTGATAATATGAAATGATTTGAACATTTATGTTTCTTGCGCTGATTTAGTCTGTCTCATTTTTGTATCTATCCTTTGAAAACACCAGACTTTGTGCATTATGTAATGTTTTGTCCTTTATATTACATCTTTAAATTGTAAATCAATTTAGTAGTACTTCAATAGTAATTTTCCTAAATATTTTTTCCCTTACTTGTGTCATTTCTAGGACTACTACTTTGTACTTCTACTTGAGTAATATTATTTTGAGGTAACACTACTTTTACTTGAGTAAAATTTTTGGCAACTTTAAACACCTTTGGGAATAAACACAAATACAGTCTCTAAAACCCTGTTACAGTCAAATGTTTAACTGATTTGTGGTTGAATGTCATGGGGTTGTCACACTGACTATTTGAAATTCTGAGGTCTGTATTTGGTTTAGACCTGGTTTAGGCCTGGTCCATTTTAACAGGGATATCAATTCTTTTCAGATGATAACAGCCAAAATTTGCCTCAGTGTCGAGGTTGATTTCCAGTATTTGCCAATGGCAGTATCACTATGTTTATTTCAAAGCAGTGGCAGGCCCACAAGTCAAAGTAAAGTTCTAGTAACACGGTTCGGATGCGAGTACTGTGGCAAACAAGCTTTGTTTGTCAATGGGAAAGGCAATGGAGTGGTTTCGCGGAAATAGCCTTGTGAATACAGGGGAAACTGTCACAATGTACTTTTCTAACAGACAAAATCTCAGCACTCTCCCAAATATTTATGTGGACAACTATATGATCAAAAATGTTGATGAAGTCAAGTATCTGGGAGTGACTTTGGACCCTACACTAACATTTAAGAAGCACGTTAAAAAGCTCTGTCGGGTTTTAAAATATAATGTTGCTAACTTTCGCCAGATTAGGAGGTCATTATCGTTGGAAGCAGCAAAATCATATTTCAATGCGATGATAATTTCACATATCCTGTACTGCGTGTCGTCCTTGTCCCAAGCCAAAGCAGCCCATAACCCTATAAGATCATTGCATAATCAGGCTCTTAAAATTCTTCCCTGGTTCCCTTTCAAAACTTTTGTACGCCACGCTCTCAATTAACCACCAGAGCGTTAAGGTCTGTTTCAAGGGTGATTGTAATGTGCCTAAAAGAAAGTCTGCTTTTGCGCAATCAGCCTTTTCCTATAAAGCCATCAAAGAGTGGAATGGGCTCCCAGATCTCAAGAACTATTACAATGAAAAGCAAGCTTTTACTCACTTCATTTTTGCACTTTTGAAAATTGCTGCTATTTTACTGTACTGTAACTCTCTATGCACTGAAAAACTGAATATTTTTGCACCTTTGTATAATTGAATTTAATTTGTAATGTTTTATTTTTGCATTTTTGTGTAAATTGAAAACAAACTAATCTGTAATGTTTTTACATTTTTACATAGGTTAAATGTTTGTATGTCGAGGCCTGCAATGGCAGATGGAAAGTGAGCTTTGTGCTAAATCTGGTGCACGGCCATCTTTTTAATGTAACTTGCCCATTGTCCTTCAAATACATAAACTAAAAACTAACTTCCAACAACTGCTTTTATAAAACTGTTATAAACATGGTTAGGGTTTTAATTGAGCCACTGATCGTGTAAACATACAGCCTCCGTCTTTTTCATCTCTCGTATCTTTACATTAGTAACCTCACTTTTAAAAAAGACTGACTGTGTACTGAGGGGGGACCACGTGGGGGGCTTTGCTTAGGATGAATACTGGGCTGTCTTTTGGTTCTAAAAGAAAAAACATCGGTAAATGCAAAAATGTAAAAAAAAAACACAATTTAAATAGGGCACTCATTTATGGCACAGTATATATATGTGCTGTAGCATGTAGTCAACCGGGGCCCGGGGCCCATTCATGAGAGGCACTTGTGTTGGGGGGTTGTTTTGTATGCACACGAAAACATGAGCGATTAAAACATTAAGCGGGATGACTTGCAGACTTAATTTGTGGGAAAGCAGTGTGACACCAGAGACTAGTGCTGACTTTAACCTGAAGCAGCAACCAGTCAACCTTACCAAAACCACCAGGCACAGTGATCTGTAGCAACAGCTGTTCAATATCAGACATTAAAAAAGCCTTTAAAAAGAACTGTATATTACGGCCCACTTCTTAGTTATAAAAATAGGTATTGTCAAACCACAAAACTGAACCTGTGGGTGGTGGATGTTCTTGACCTAGTAGTAGTAAAACTGATTGGCTTGTTACGATTACTATAGTAATGTTTTCATCAACCCAACCATTCTGGCAGTTCCACCAATTTTTCCCACTAACAGATTGTAGTTAGAGACTCCGTCGATATTAAACTTCTTGGTCTGCACAACAACAACATATACAACTGTAAAATCCATTGAAAAAATGAATTCCATTCAATGGATTAGGGACTTGTACCCATTCGATAGTACAGGACTTAAAACTGGGCATTATTCTTTGATTAATTATATTAGTTATTATTAGTATTAAGATTACTTTTATTAATTATATATTAACAACCCCTAACCCGCAAGGACGAATCCTATCACAAAACTGATTGTGGTGGATCAATGGAGATTATGAAGGAGTTGGTGCAGTTTACTGTCTCGCAGAAAATTCTCCCATGGACACAAAAGTTAACACCCCTGTTCCAACACCAGCATTTTCAAAATTTTGCCATCTCTCCAGCTGAATTTAGAGTGTTAAATTTCACAACTTAATTTTGAGGCATTGAAAAACTGGCAACACAAAAAAACCCAATGAGGGGGACTCATACTTTTTTTCTGATGGGGCTGAGTTCGTTTTTAAATTGGCCAAAGTTATAACATAATTTAAACCTTGAACCCAGGGTCAGCCCAATGTTGTTGTTTGAATTTTTTAAAACAATTGTTTAACCTTGTATTTTCCAGGGGACAAACGGATAGGTTCCATAATTACAATTTATTATTTACTTTGTTTTTTAGGAATTTAAAATCCTAAAAAAATTACATTTTACAGATCCCGTTTAATGTCTTTCTCCACTATGAAGTATTGGTTCATAAAATTAGATGGAAAACAATTGATTTTAAAGGCATCCCAGATTTCTTTATTGGGGGGTTTCTTGGCACTAGTGAGATTTTAGTTTCATTTCCCGGGGGTACTATAATAAAAATGAAGCATGTAGAGAGGGGATGGGGCCAAACTACCACCCCGGGGGGCCATCCACACGGGCCCTGTTGGGCTTATTAATTTTTCCAGCCCGGTCCGAAAACGTGGGGACCCAAATTATTCTTAAAAATAGGTTAAGGGGTTTAACAACCTTGGTCCAAAGTTTGTTTGCTGGTGGTTTATTTTAAAACTGAAAATGAATACATGACTTTAATTCCCTAAGGGCATTGGTTAAAAAGGAATTTTTTAAAAATGGGTCCTTTCATTATTTTTTCATTTGGTTTTGGCTACCCATGTACAGGCCAAAATGCCTCTAATGAATATATTAAAAATATATACTCCTAGCCGGGGGGCCCCCCTCTGTGAAATTTCAGGGAAACACCCACTGGGGGCCGTTTGTGTCCAAAAAAACGTTTGGACCACCCCTGCTGGTAGGAGGGTGAAATGGAAAAAAAACTTTAAGCAGTCATTAACAGGTTCCCTATTAGCAGGGGGAAGGGGGAATTGAGGTGGAAAGTTTAAGACTTTAGTTTTACCTCATTCCAAAAACATACCCGGGAGTTGTCATTTGGTGTTCCTTCCACACAAGTTTTAGGACTTCCAGGGTTGCAATTGAAAAATTAATCCAAAAATGATCGTGAAGGTGGTGGATGGGATTACTGGGGCCTATATTACCACATGGGGACATCCAACAAAGGTGGACCATAAGTTTTAAGGACAAGGAAAACTCAAAAACTCTTTTGAGACGGAATTTTTGAGAGAAAGCTTAAATGAGGGCAATGAAACAAACAAAAAATTACAACTCCAGTATATCTGTGTGGGGGGGGGGGGTGGGGGGGGGGGGGGAGGGAACAACAAAAACAATATGATAGGGCGCAAGTAATCAGGGCAACAAATAGGTATAGGTAATGGGCCCTTTAAACTAAAAACTACCAAAGTTTTTTTTAATTAATGCTATATGTTATTGCAGGTAATTATTTATTGTATTTGTCTATGTTTTCTTGTAGGCAATATATCTTCTCAACTCAACAGGTGGTGATAGTGAACAAAACCTACCTATAAATATAAATTAAAAGGAGGCATAACATTGGTAAAAAAAAACCCGCTTTGTAAGAGATTACCAAGCAGTTAGGGAAAAATGTTCCATGCCCGTGAGCTTAAAAACAGGTTTGTATTTTTGGTGATTCATTGCAGTTTGTTGCTTATTTCTGATTGTCCTGCATGTTGGGGATTGGGAGCAGTGGGACGGTGCTTGACGTTCTATGGCTGGGTGAGGCACACCATGATGTCAAACAATCACAATTAAGATTTACAACCATGTAAAAACCAGGGTGGCGGCAAAAGTAAATTTGGCCCCGGGGGCCAGTTTTCTCTCCCCAGGGGGACTTGGGGCCAAGAAATAGAAAAAATAATTTCAAAATTAAAAGTCTGTATGGGGGAATAAAGGCTTATAGTATGAAATAAAAAAGGCAAGTTGGTTCGGTTAGGTGTTTTTAATTCTTATTCTGGTTTCCCCAATTTTTTCAGGGGATTGAAGTCCTTTACAATTTTTTACCAAGTTGTACCAACTCTGCTTTTCGTCCATAGGGTCTGGAGCAAAAACAAACCCAATTGTAGTCCTTTAGTGGTTGGTCTTCCCTTTAATTATAACCCCTGATTCGACCGAAAGTTCAGTTTAGAAAAAACACGTTAACCTTTAAATAGTAAATGTTCCTATGTTTAAAAAAGGGTAGGGGAGGACCATGAAGGGGAAAAAAAAAAGTGAACGGATTGCTAAACTTGATTTTGCTAAACTCTAAATTGTAGCTGTTGCTGGGTACCAACTAATTCTGCGGGGGGCCCCTATTCTGCGGCGAGGCCACAGGTTTAAAAATATGTGCCCCCAACCCGGCGGCCTTTTTCACAAAAACGGCCGGCTTAATGCAGGCAGCGGTTTCAATGTGGGCTGGCGCTACCAAAAGCACAGTCAGGCCTGTGAGGGCCACCGAAAACGGGCTGGTGGGGCACTTCCACACGTCTTTCTTCTCAGTATTTTTCAAACGGTAACATTTATCTAAAAAAAAATTCAGCGTATTTTGGAATTAATAAATGGGAATTTAAAATTACAAAAAGTTTGAGGATTAAAATAGAAAAATAACTTATAGTACAAAAAAAATGGGATTAAAAGATAAACAACCCATTTCAAAATTTTTTCTCTGATGTTGGGGGGGGAACAAAGTGAGGGCACACGGGGCCTTCACCCTTGTCATTCCACCTTGATTGTTAAGGTCACCTTAGGGCTGAGGGTTCAGGAAAAAAAAATTTTCCTGTTTTGTTCACTACCCTATCCCAAGAGAGTACTCACACAGTGTTTTTCGTACTTTGGGTCAGAAGGGTGGTTTAGTAGCCCCCCAAAAACAATTTTTCCTCAAAGTTAGAAAACGGATTTTAGAGTAGAGTAAAACTATAAAGAAAAAACGTAAAACATTAGAATTGTATTTAATTGGAGGTTTACTGTTAAATGGTGGGTGGAAGGGGGGGATCTTTAACACATTTATTTAAATACTGGGCAAAGGGTGGTACCCCACAAACTTAATCACGTAAGGGAAGTAAGGTTACTTAAGGTATATTGTTTTTATTTAAAGTAGCCAAAGTTGGGTTGTGTAGAGAAGGTACAAATTTCTGTAAAAAAAAGTTTTCTCAATAAAAATTTACTGCGTAGATATAAGTGCTTTAAACCCCCAACCTGGACTCTGGGTCATTACAGAGTTCATTAAATTGTAAATTTAACATTTTCAAACAATAGGGGAACCACATGGTTTAACCCAGGCCCACCTTCTGTTGTCCATAAAGGGGAAGTTGAGTTGGGTTTGCCTGTTTTGTGGTGGAGGGCCGAGGACCCACAAATGGAAAGCCAGGCGATTGGGAAGAGTAAAAAAACCCAATAATGGGGACTCACTTGTTGAAGTGGAAAAACAGTTGGTGGTCCACAAACAAAATATATGGGACTAATTTCTTAACAACAACATTTACAGTTACAAAACAGTATTGGGGTAAGGTAAACAGCATTTATTAATGCAACAAAAAATTCTGGGTTTTTTTTCATAAAAGGATACGGGCCCAAAACCATTGGAAGGGGACAAAAACTAAAATTCATAATGGACGGAGGCGGTGGCAAGAAATCAAATGTTCAAATAATTTCCATATTTTGTCAACCTAAAAGCTTTTGGGTCACTGTTAGACATAACTCACAGGGGGAAGGAGTTCACCAAAACTTGTACTTAAGGGGACAAAAAGGGCGGGTGGACATTTTTATCATGAGCATACTGGGCTATTGTTCATAAAGGGGCGGGGGCATATTGGTTCCAAGTGTGTAATCAGGGTTTTCATTTTCGGATTGTGGGGACCGCCCAAAAGGAGGTCTAAAGTAGTGAGAGGTATTTAGCGATGCATTTAACCATATAATATTCGCCAAAAAAGAAGCTGTTTTGTTTTTGGATAACATCACACTGCCAACATAATGGGGGGAAAAACCACCAACCTCTGGGAGTTAACTGCCCAGATTTGAGAGGGATATACTACGGGAAGTCAGATAGGATGTACGGGATGGGTTAGGGGGTTTTCAACATGGTAAACCCAGAGGGGAGGTAAGGGACAAAGTGGATCGAACCCTGATAACATTAGCAGGTTAAGAGGGCCCGAAGGAGTTAAGGGGTCTGTCTTTCTGCCAATTATTAATTGATCAAGTATATTATATATTTTTATTAATAATTTTATAAGTAATATTTTATGTAAAATTATATAAATATAAATAAAAATACACATGACGAAATGGAAAATCTTTATTAATTTAAAATGTAACTGTTATTTCTTTTCTTATTCGATTATTATTGGTCGTAGATGAGTGTTTTTGGGGCCAGTGGTTATATTGCTGCAAAAGAAAAAAACCCCTTTCCAGTCAATTCCATCCACCATTGTAATTTCCACAGGAAGTGGGAAAGCGGTTCTTTATTGAAACAAAGCTGCTTCAGTTTCTTTACCAAGATGGGCTTTCTTTGGTCCCTGGAGGGAAAAAGTGCATTTCAAGGGGAAAATAAGTGTGATATTTTCCGTGTATTGTTCAGGCAACAAAAAAACGGGGAAATGTAGACTCAAGATTTTCAGTGAAGTCCTCCAAAAAAAACCCAGTTTTCCCCTGGGGGTTGTTTGCCACCACACGGGCAACGATATGTAGAATAGTATCCGCACGGCCCAACATTGACATGCCTCCACAATCTAGATTTTTTTGTTTAAAAAAAATAATTTGAGCAATTAATGTGTAGTGCCTGCTTTTTTGGGCATAAATTTATTAAAAACTGAAAACACCTTGTCAACATCTTGCAAGAGGGGAAGTAAAGCGGCAAAAAATGAGTCAGGTAATCGATGGAATGGGGGGGGCAATTTTACAAGGAACAGAAATCTGTTTTGTTTTTGTGATTAATGACGGTTTCATAATGGAATTAATCAAAAAAACTGTTCATTCCAGGGCAGGGCCCATTTCTGGCCGTAAACTGGGGTCACGGTTGGTGGGGGACCAAACTGGGCAGGGACTGAAAATCACAAACTTGGGGCTTTTACCCAAAAAATTACAAAAAGTCGGCTTAACGACCTTTGTGGGGGGGCAATCGTTATCTGACAATGAGTGTTCAGGGCTTTGAACAAAAAGCCCACAGCTTCAAATGAATAAAAAAGCCTAGCTTATTCATTCCAGCTTGGTTAGTGGTTTTAGGTTTAAAGATGTCGGGGTTTAGGTTTAGGGGTGTGGATTAAGGTGCCAGGGTTTTCGGTTAGGGTTGGGTTGGGTTAGGTTTAGGGTCAGGGTTTTGAGTCAGGGGTTTAAGGGTCAGGGTTTGTTTTAGGGGTCAGTGGTTTAGGTTATGTTTTAGGGTTTGGTTAGGGGTGTAGCTAAGTTAGGGCAAAGAGCAGGTCACTTCCTTTGTTAAGGTTTAGGGATGATTAAAAAATTCCAAGGTTCACGGTTATGGCCAAATAACCTCTTTTGTTGAAAAGCTGAACATTTCGCGTTTCCAATTGAGCCCAGCAGGGGGCCCGCCCTGGTTTAGTTTCTTGGAAAAAGGGGAAGAACAGCTGGGGAATTTTTAATAGGGGTGCCATTTAGTGGGGTGGGGGGGGCCCTTAAAGCCCAGTGTCCACATACCCCCCCAACATTGGGCCTAATAAAATTCCCTGCATCAAAAATTTTACAGGGGACAGCTTAGACAGTTGCCAAGGGAATTTACATTTGTATTGAAAAGTTCTAAAGCAGTTGCTTCCCAAAATGGCAAAAAAGGAATCTCAGAACATAGAAGTTTGGACCACAAAAACAGAATTTGAGTACGCCAATATATTGCAAAAACCAACCATTTAAAAAAACCGAAAATTCGGGATGTATCAAGCTCCTTCAAAAAAGGTGGTTTAAAAGACCCAACGCATTTTAAAAAGGCCCACAAAAATGTTTCCCAAAAAATTTCAGTTGTCCATTTGTTCTTTTTCGGTTCAGGGATCTACCAACTGTTCAACAAACCTTTTTCCTTGTGGCAAAAGGACCAAAAAAGCTGTCTTCTCTTTGACAACGTTGGTTGGAATTTTGTTGAGCTACATCAGAAAGGCCTCTCGGGGGGAGCATGCCACTTGCTGCTAAGCTGGGGGACCCCCAACAGTAAGGACACAGTCATTTTAAATTTCTACAAAAAGATTCTGAGGGTTTGGTGGGGGGAAAAAAAAAGTCAATGGTAAGACCCAAAAAAAGGGGTGAAATTTCCACCAGTCTTGGGAGGGACGGAGGGATCGATTGTGGCGGTCCAATCAAGATATGAACGAATTCCTCGCCCCAAATTACGGGCTTGTCCCAACTGGTGACCAAATTTTGCAGAAGGCCCATAACCCATTAGAAAACCAAGCAGTGTCTGCGAGAGAAGGGATTTTAAAAACAAAAAAAACAATCCTTCCAATATTTTTCTCGGTTCTTCCTTCAACGGCCAAAAAATTGCCCATTGAGTTTTTGCCACCTAAAACAAGCAAAAACCAACTATGGGGGGGACATTTGAAGAAAAGTTAATTCGGTTGATAAGAAAAATTTTTTTTACCTTGACGAGTTCCCTGAATGGCGTCCAGAGTTAGCAGGTTGGGGCATGACAAGGGAAGATCCACTGAGATGTTTTCAAAAAAAACACCCACAGCCACAGTGGAGGGGGGGGCCCCCATCCCATGATCTGGGGGGGGGACTTTTTCCTCAATGGAACAACGGGCTTCAGGTTTGTTTGGGCAGAGGGGCAATCAAAAACCGGGCAGCGGGATGTTGGACGGGTATGTTGGTGCAGGGGGCATTTGCATCATGGGGGAAACTGGAAAGGGGCCATAGTTCTTGGTGGTACTTGGACTTGGGTTTTCAACAAGGACCCATTTTGGCTTTGCAAGTCACCAATTGCCGCCAGGGGACCAAAAGGGACTTTCTCCAGAAAAAATAAACCATCCCCCCTCTTTTGGCAAAAAAAACATTTGTTGTTCCCCATGATCTACATCCAATTGAGGAACATTGGGGGTTGGCTGGCAAGGGGGGGAGGTTTATTAAAAAAACTGGGACAACAGTCCAAGGGACAGGGATGGCCTTCCGTGAAGGGGCCCCCCCACTTCTTTCCCCAACTTGTTAGCAACAACAATTCCCCACTAGGCCCTCTGGAACAAAACACTTAGGCATTCAAGGCATTGGCTTGAAAAATTTAATTTTGGAGGTGATAAGAAAGGGAATGGGTGCACTTAGTCATTACTCAAGTCCTTTTTGTTATTTTATTTTTAGATTTTGCTTTTTCTTTTTTTTTTTTTTTTTTTTTGTTCCTTTTTTTCTTTTTTTCACATGGTGGGTTCTAAAACGTTTTGATCAAGTAATAGAACGGGGGGGCCTATTTTCAGTTTAAAATAGTTTTGTTTGCAATAAAAATTGCTTACTCCCAAATTTTTTTTTTTTTGTATCACTCTCATTTCTTCTTCTTGGCATTTTTTGAGAGCAGGCATACTTAGAACCTTTCTTAAAGGAAATCCCACAGTGCAAAATGTAAACTTGGTTCAACTGGGTCTCAAAATTTTGATAAGGAGTCTATGAATATGATGTGTGTCTTCTGGTCTGTTTGTTCCAGGGCCGCTTGTGGTTACATAATAAGCTTACCCCACAACTGAGCTGGAGTGTGATGAATCAATGCACGAAAATTGTTAAAGCAACTTTGGGGAGGGCATCTGTAAAAAGCACTGTATAAAGACTAACACATTATTATTTTCCATTATTACTTGTCACAGTTCTGACACATGTACAGGGGGCGGGTAAAGGCAGGTGGAGTCCACCATGCAGCTTTTCCAGCGTGCAAAGGGACGACATGGCATCCCGTGGCGAGAAGCTGAGTGCGATCGCAGCAGGGGCTCTCTCCTGCTCAAGCAACCTGTGGACTCCGGAAGTAGACTGCATAATAGGGGCGCCTTCTTCATCCAGGTGAGGCCCACTCCTCTTCACACTTAGATTAATCCCCATGGGGTGGCATTAGAAGCTCTACTCTAACTGTCCTGATTTTGATGCTGCTGGTGTAATATTTTTTCTACCTTCCTAAGGATCTTATCTTCTTATTTTATTCGGATTTAAGCATATCTTTTTAGTACTCTGTGTGCATGCCCTTATTCTATATTTGCTATTTTATTATTGTGGGGGTTTTTTGTGTGTGTGTTTTAGTGTGCACTTAATCCACCGCAGTAAGTTCCTAGTGAGTGAGCTGTGCTCACTAACCATGGCAATAAAACTATTCTGTTTCTGATTTAGGGGAGTTTAATAAGGAGCTGTAATAAGGATCTGCTTTAATCTGCCCACACTGGACAAATTAACAACTAAAAGTGTGACAGGAGCAGTTTGTGCAGAACTATCAGCTGTGTGATCATTTCACAGTAAAAACAATATCCTTTAAAAGTCCATTTCTTGATTACTAATAAGGCTAATAATCGCAATAAACAATTTTCTCCCCAAAACTGACATGTAGTCCAGTTGGCCTCTCCTGTTTCAGAAACCTTGTGGCACCATTACTACTACTTAATGATACTTTACATTGATCACTGCAATTGACCCACTTCAATCTTTCAGGGACACTGGGAAACTGCAGTACAGTGCTAGATGACCCAACTCTAGTTAGGTTTGGCCCTTAGCCGGGTGATTTTGTGTGGTGAGGTCTGTTCTCTGTGTAGGTGGGTTTATGTGGATAAACAACTCCACACAGTTGCCAACTGGGACCTTCTTGCTGTGATACCAGAATGCTAACCACTGAGCCCTGTGTTTGTACATGATGATGTCACATTGAGAGCAGAGGGGCAGAGGTTTAAAGCAGAGACCTCCTGAGCCTGAGGGTGCTGTGCAGGCTCCTTTTGTTCATGGACCTTCTCCAAGATAAAGGACATCTAAAGATGTGCTTAAGTACTAGGCCCCTTTTTATTTCTCACACTTTACCCTCTGTCTCTCCATGTGGCCTTGAAGCTTGATGTCAAAAGTAGCGTCATTTGCCACAACACTGCTAAATCTTAGTATGGACGTCCTGAAATACAATGTCAATAGAATGTGACATTGTATTAAAGTGGTATAGTAATGTAAAAAGTAAGAGTGTTAGATCAGCTGACACATGCACCTCTCTCTAACAGAGCCTCTTACCCTTCAGACACTGCCACCTTTAGGGACAAAAACACACCATTGCACACCGTTTTTAGAAATGTATGTAGAAGTGTGTGTGTGTTGTGTGTGGTTGTGTTGTGTTGTGTGTTGTGTGTGTGTGTGGTGTGTGTGTGTGTTGTGTCCACAAACACGGTAGACATGAGAGTTCTTTTCACTGATGTTTACTGTGGACTTACGTCATCACAGTTCACACCGTAGAACTAGCAACCGAAAACGTAATATTTTACTTTTCAATTGTCTCTTAAATATTGCTGTTGGGGAACAGTTTGCAATAGCATAAAAGGCTGAACTGGAAAACATTAAGTAGTTTTCACAGTCTTAAACTAGACTTATGATAAACATTTACAATATTGTTCCAAATGAAAAATTATCATCTTTTTGGTTTTATAAATGAAAGGGAAATGAATAAGGAAAAGTGAATATGAAATGTATAAAAGGCCCAAGTACTTTTTTTTTTTTTTTTTTGTAAATTTTTTTTACAGGTATTACAAACACACCAGCATCATCTAGTGGTCAAACAAGTGAACAGTAACATGTATAGTGACTTACACAACATAAATTTATTCAACTACATGAAGCATAGACAGAACTGAATAACTGCTAATATCTTACGTTAACATACCAGACATGTAATCTGATAACTAAAGCATAAAAAACAAGTTTACTCTCGAGCTCACTCCAAATCACTAAATCCATTGAATTCTTCATCCACGGTGTCGCTTCTGAACAACTCCGCCTGAAGCACCGCTTCCTAGAGTGCCCTTGTGCAGTCAGTGTGACAATAATAGTTGCAACCCCGGACAAACTATGAAAAAAAAAAGTATATATATATATATATAAAAAAGTATATATTAAAAAAAAAAAGGATGTATATATCTATATATATATGTGTGGTGTGTGTGTGTGTGTATGTGTATGTATGTATGTGTGTGTGTGTATATATGTGTGTATATATATATATATATGTGTGTGTATGTGTATGTATATATGTATGTGTATATATATATATATATATATACATATACATACATACATATATACACACACACACACACACACACACACACACACACACATATATATATATATATATATATATATATATATATATATATATATATATATATAGATAGATATAGATATATATATATATATATATATAGATATATAGATATATAGATAGATAGATACATACATACATATATATATATACACATATACATATACACACTACCGTTCAAAAATTTGGGGTCACTTAAAAAAGTGTTTTTTTCAATGAATATAACTTTAAACTAATCAGAAATACACTCTATACATTGTTAATGTGGTAAATGACTATTCTAGCTGCAAATGTCTGGTTTTTGGGTGCAATATCTACATAGATGTATAGAGGCCCATTTCCAGCAACTATCACTCCAGTGTCTAATGGTACATTGTGTTTGCTCATTGTGTCAGAGGCTAATGGGTGATTAAAAAACCCTTGTGCAATCATGTTAGCACAGCTATAAAAGTAGCATCAGTAGTATCTGGAGTATCACATTTGTGGGGTTGATTAAAAGCTCAAAATGGCCAGAAAAAGAGAACTTTCATGTGAAACTCGACAGTCTGTTCTTTTTCTTAGAAATGAAGGCTATTCCATATGAGAAATTGCCAAGGAACTGATTTACAATGGTACAACGGTGTGTACTACTCCTAACCAGAGAAAAAGAGAAGTGGGAGGCCCCTGCACAACTGAGCAAGAAGATAAGTACATTAGAGTCTCTAGTTTGAGAAATAGACCCAGCTTCATTAAATAGTCCCTGCAAAAAGCCATTGTCAACATCTATAGTGAAGAGGCGACTCGGGGATGCTGACCTTCATCCTACAATAGGACAATCACCCAAAGTACACCTCCAAATTGTGCAAGAACTCATTAGAGAAGAAGCAAGAGGCTGGTATTCTATCTGTAATGGGGTGTCCAGTGCAGTCACCAGATCTAAACCCCATTGAGCTGTCGTGGGAGCAGCTTGACCGTATGGAACGCAAGAAGTGTCCATCCAGCCAATCCAACTTGAGGGACAGGCTTCTAGAAGTGTGGGGTGAAATTTCTCCACATTACCTCAACAAATTAACAGCCAGAATGCCAAAGGTCTGCAATGCTGGAGGATTCTTTGACTAAAGCAAAGTTTGAAGGAAAAAATTATTATTTCATTAAATGTCATTATTTCTAACCTTGTCAATGTCTTGACTATATTTTCTATTCATTTTAAAACTCATGTGGTAAATAAAAGTGTGACTTTTCATGGAAAATACAAAATTGTCTGGGTGACCCCAAACTTTTGAACGGTAGTGTATATATATGTGTGTGTATATGTATATATATGTATATGTATATATGTATATATATATATATATATATATATATACACATATATACATATATATATACATATATATATATACATACATATATATATATACATACATATATACACACATATATATATATATATACACATATATATATATACATATATACATACATATACATACATACATACATACATACATACATACATATACACATACATACATACATACATACACATACATACACACACACACACACACACACACACATACACACACACACACACACACACACACACACACACACACACACACACACACATAGGTGAGCTTTTATTTCCACAAACTCCTCTGGTGTTGGGCTTCTTTTTGGTGGCATATTGGCGATTGCTTAACAATAGGGTCCATAATTAATAATATAATCCAGATAATATTCTTAGAAGCCAACACTAGTGAATGAATTGTGTGACAGGAACAGCATAATTATATAAAAAGACACATGTGCTTTTTTTCTCACTGTCTGACATGAAATCAGACTAAACTTTCCCTGTTTTAGGTCAATTAGGATTACCAAAATTATTTCTATTTGCCAAATGCCAGAATAATTGGAGAAGAATTTTTCATTACTTTCTTCAAAGTCATAAGTTTACATACATTTCATTAGTATTTCGTACCATTGCCTTTAATCTGAATGCCTTGGGTCAAACATTTCGTATATCCTTCCACAAGCTTCTCACAATAGTGGCAGGAATTTTGGCCTATTCTTCCTGACAGAACTGGTGTAGGCTGCCTTCCTTGCACATGCCTTTTCAGGTCTGCCAATAGATTTTAAATAGGATTGAGATCAGGGCTTTGTGATGGCCACTCTAAATCTTTATTGTCCTCAAGCCACTTTGTAACTAGTTTGCCAGTATGCTTCAGGTTATTGTCCATTTGGAAGATGCATTTGAGCCCAAGTGTTAACTTCCTGGCTGCTGTCTTGAGATGTTGCTTCAGTATTTCCACATAATGTTCTTTCCTTAAGATGCCATCTATTTTGTGAAGTGCACCAGTCCCTCCTGCAGCAAAACAACTCCCCAACATGATGCTGCCATCCCCATATTTCACAGTTGGGATGGTGTTCTCAGGCTTTCAATCTTCCCCCTTCTTCCTCCAAACTTAACGATTCTTATTACGGGCAAATGGTTAAATTTTAGTTTCATCAGACCACAGGGCATATCTCCAAAAATTGAGGTATTTGGTCCTGTGTGCATTTGCAAACTTATCTTTTTATGTTTCTTTTGGAGTAATGGCTTCTTCCTGGCAGAGTGTTGGTATAGTACTTGATTCACCGTGGATAAGGACACACAGCGTCAGTCAGCATCTTCACCGGGTCTTTGCTTTAGTTCTTGGGTAGATATGCACATTTTGGACCAAAACATCTCTGGAGCACAGAACCCATCTTTGTCCTGAGCGGTATGATGGCTGGACATTCCCCTGGTTTTTATACTTGTGTATAATTGTTTGAATACATCGTGTTCAAACAATTATACCCTGACATCTTAAGGCATCTGGAAATTTCACCCAATGATGAACCAGGCTTGAGCAAGGCCACAATTCTCTTCCTGATATCTTGGCTCATTTCTTTATAGAAACTATCAGAAGCTTCCAAAGACATGACATCACCATCTGGGTTTCCCCAAATTGTTAAAATGCATAATAATCTTACTGTATGCAAACTTCTGGTTTCAACTGTATCATATTATAGACTATTGGACCCTGTGGTTCCCAGCTCTCAACCGAAGTGCTGCACAATGGACATAGTGCATGAAACTGGGGCTTTCAGAGCTCTGCTGTCTCTGTGACAGACTGGCACTGAGCAGAAGATGGGCTTCTAAACTCAGGACATAGGATGCCTCCTCTCACTCTGCTAAAGGAAAATGAATATATCTTTTATTTTCACTTGGATTTACTTTTCTTTCTCCTGTTCCCAGAAAAAAAAAAAAAGAGATGTATTTGACTGTACCTGTTTTTCTCACATTGATTTGGAGCTGAGCTGTAACTAACAGACAATATGTATTTGCAATTAGATCATTAAAAATCATAGAATAGAATTTTATGGACATATAAAAATGGAACATATATTTACAAACAGGCAATACTTCAACTTCTCCAAATAAAAAGAGCAGAAGTTGTAGTTGAAATTTGAATAAAAAGTACAACAATGGGAGCAGTACTGTGGTGAATGACAGGTGACTGACAGGTGATACCTGCTCTGTTTCGGTAATCACAAACATGTGTATATCTCTGTGCTCCACCACAGTCTGAGTCTTTTACTCAGTATGCACAGCTCTGTCCTGTGGTGGCGCTGGAAGTGTGGACCTGGGCCAGTCCTGGAGGGGCAATGCACAGGAGACAAAGGAGCTGTTCAGAGCAAACTCTCAGATACTGGACACACATCCAGGATACTGCAGAGCTCACCTCTTGTCTCTTATCTCCTCACCTCATTAGGGCCCAAGGTTACATCTCTGAGCACTGTGGGTCTGTAGTTTGCATGTTCTCCCTATGTCTGAGTGGGTTTCCTTTAAGCACTCTGGTTTCCCCCATCAACCTAAAACATGCACAATAGGTCAAGCTGGGTTTATGTATGTAGCAATGGTCATATATGTTAATCTTCACACACTGTACGGAGTGATGGTCATATCCACTCACCTGCTCAGCTTCTACGGAGCTGTAGAGTGAGGTAAAGCGGTAATTGATATAAAGAATTGGATTACGTTTAGTTTTAAGTTAAAGCAGGGCTCTTGTGGCCTTTGTGAGTGTTTGACACAAAGAAAGAAGAAGTTTTTGTTAGGAAAGACTTGAACAGGAATAGGGGCCCAAAGACTTACTTTGGGTCCTCAGACCCAAAGCAAACAAATGAAACAAATAAAACAATAGAGCTAGCCAGGATTCCAATAGGTGTGGAAAAACATCAATTAAGGGGTGTATGAATATGTCAAGTATGTCTCAGGCACATTACACACTTAGTCTAGCTCAGTAGACCTAGCCTACATGCAAAAACTGTAAACAATAGCTGTTTCTAGCAGTGTCACCAGCATTCTGACCAGAACTTTCCACCACTGATTGGAGTATATTCAGACAAGCAGCCACATATAATAACTCTGTTGACCTCCAGGAATATACAGAGACAGTCACGTCCTACATGAGGAAGTGTATGGACGATGTCACGGTCACAAGAACCATCACCATCCGAGCAAACCAGAAGCCGTGGCTGACAGGAGAAGTCCACAGGCTCTGGAGGGCTCGGAACGTGGCCTTCAAAGCTGGAGACATGGCCGGCCTGAGGACAGCCAGGGCCAATCTGGCACGTGGTATCAGGGTGGCAAAGAGGCAGTACTCTGAGAGGATCGCTGACCACTTCAGGGACAGCAGAGACACCAGGAACCTGTGGAGAGGAATTCAGTCCATCACAGACTACAAGCCACCTCCGCAGACCTGTGACAGCTCCACTCCTCTGCTGCTGAGCCAGCTCAATGACTTCTTTGCCCGCTTTGAGATAAACAACAGCACCACAGCTCAGAAAACTCCACCCCCTCCCGGCGACCAGACGCTGACACTATCCCAGGATAGTGTGAGACGTTCCCTCAAAGGGATAAATGTAAGGAAAGCCCCAGGCCCCGACAACATCCCTGGCCGTGTCCTGAGAGACTGTGCTGTGGAGCTCACTGATGTCTTCACTGACATCTTCAACATCTCACTGAGCCAAGCTGTTGTCCCCACGTGCCTCAAGACCACCACCATCATTCCAGTCCCGAAGAAGCCGACTCCCACCTGCCACAATGACTACCGCCCCGTTGCACTCACTCCCATCCTCATGAAGTGCTTCGAGCGGCTGGTCATGCAACACATCAGATCTTTACTCCCCCCCACCCTGGATCCCTTCCAGTTTGCATATCGGTCTAATCGCTCCACCGATGATGCCATCTCCATCGCCCTCCACTCAGCCGTCACCCACCTGGAGACCAATAACTCACACGTCAGAATGCTGTTCATCGACTTCAGCTCAGCATTCAACACCATCATCCCCCAGCAGCTCATCCACAAACTGGACCGATTGGGACTCAGCACCTCCCTGTGTAACTGGCTGCTGGACTTCCTGACGGGGAGACCACAGTCAGTTCGAGTAGGAAACGACACATCCAGCACAGTCGTGATGAACACAGGGGCCCCCCAGGGATGTGTGCTGAGTCCCCTCCTCTTCACCCTTCTGACTCAAGACTGCACCCCAACATCCAGCTCCAACCTTTTCATTAAGTTTGCGGACGACACAACTGTACTCGGTCACATCCACAACAACGACGAGACGAGCTACAGGAGTGAAGTAAACAGGCTGGCCACGTGGTGCAAGGACAACAATCTCCACCTGAATGTGGAGAAGATGAAGGAGATTTTTATAATAATAAAATTATTATAATTTTAATTTATTCTTTTTATTTAATCTTTTTGGCACATTTATGTTTGCACTGAGGTGGGAGAGAACAGAAATTTCATCTGCGCTATTCATCTTGTATGTATATGCACATTTGACAATAAAAGAATTGAATTGAATTGAACTGAAGAAGTGGTTTGGATGAGCAACAAAACATCTTCACTCCAGCATAATTGTTGACCAAGTTAAATAGGAAGCATATGAAAATGAGTAAACGAAACTCTAGACTGGGGTCTAAAGATTAGATAAACTTCCCAAGAGTTATCTAAGGTCATATGTTGAGTCTAAATTGATCAGTTAAGCCAATCTGTGTTGTGTGTATACAACCGGAAACAGGATATTTCTAGCCGGAATAGGTCTCAGTCCATGCTGTTGTGCTGTCGCCTTCAGAAAGTCATTTCTGAAAATCAAGCTGCATGGGGTAGACGCACGCCAGCGGTCTAGAGGTCTAGACTGGGAGGCTCTCTTCCAGTGTTGAGAATTCAGGGAAGGATGCTTTTCTGGTTAATATCCATAAGGTCTTCTCAGCACGGGTCACAGAATAAGCCTACATCTAATTTAATCAAGAAGACTGTTAATGAGAAAAATGAAAATTCTTAAATTTGGAAAAATGTGAAAGCATTGCTTTCAGTCAGATTAGCTATAATTTGGATTAAAAACAAAACAAAAGGCAGGCACCAATTTGGAGAGAGAAGTGAGAATTTTAACTCTCTAGACATCAGACTGCTGAATAATTAGATGCAGACAGTACACATCAGACTTATTTTGATCTCAAGAGCTGCTATATACAGTATATCTGTACTTTGGCAAGACACATTTTGCTCAAATACATGGAGAAAAATCAGCTACAAGGCCCTTGATGTTGAGTCAAGGACCTTGTAGCTGATTTTTGATCTAATATTGTTAGGATTAGGGAGGCTTGACAGGGTAACATAATGAGAATTTTGTATAGATTTTTGAATAAATATACCCCAAGCTTCTCTGACAAAGCCCCTGTTATATAGTCCCAAGTATCATTTTCAAATGTACAATTGAGATCTGTCTCCCAAATTATTTTAAGACTTTTATTATTATTATTATTATTATTATTATTATTATTGTTATTATTATTATTATTATTATTATTATTGCCTTTGTCTGTGCCGCTGTTAGTTTAAAAAGTCACAACTGAATCTGAGTTGCCAGTACCTTAACCTGCAGATGGAGGACACATAAAGGTTTTTCCTCATTCTCAGTATATGGACACTCAATGCCTCATTTGAAAGCTTAGAACCCCCAGAATTCACTCACTGCAGAGGCTGCATTAGCACTGATTAATGATTGGCTGCAGATCCTTTTTGTTTGATGGTGACGATTCAGTTCAGAGAGAGCCCTTTTTAGGTTTAAATCAACAGGATTTCAGCATTGAAACTGGCAACCCAAATGAGAGACTGATGTGAGGCTCATTCTGCTTTCTGATTGGATAATTGTCTTGAGAACTAATACACCCAATAAGGCATCATGTTCAATGTTTTGGTAATTAAAAATAAATCACAATCACAATGGTCATATAAAAACTATAGTTGATTTGAACCTGGGGACACAGTTAAGTCATGTTTATGTAATTTAAAGTCATCTTGCATACACTTACTTTAAATTACAATTTTGTTTAGCAGTTTTTCAAAATAATGTACCGCTTCATGCACCAGTAGAAGTGCATATTCCTCTGTGACAACACTGTACACACAGCCCTGTTACAGAACCATAAATTATTGAATTTTATTAGGGGATAAATGGTTTATTGTCCTTGCATGCCTTCCCTGTGGAATCATTAACTCCTCTCTCTCTCTCTCTGTCAGGAGTGTGTGTTTGAGAATCCGGAGGCCAAGCAGAAGGTCTTCCTGGACATCGAAGGCCTCGTAGGAAGTGATGTCATCCTGAGCAGCTCTACTTCCTGTCTGGTACCCAGCCTGGTCTTTTGCAAAGTGCAGCACCAGAGCCGCTGCCTGGTGGCTCACCCGGTTTGTCTTCACACTGACAGGACACTACCATACATACATGTATCATATAATACAGACAGCTGTTTTTACATAGGTGTATCAAAAAATTCAAATACTGTAGGTTATAGAAGTGACATGTTTGTTGCTTACACAGCCTGGTACCGATAGACAGCGTAGTTTGGGTAATTAATGAATGAAAGCAGACCTAAAAGTCTCCTTTTTAGCGCTTTTAACCATGTTATAGTTGTTTCCTCTCATTGTTTACTCACCCAAAGTTGTATTTGGAGTGATTCATGCATGTTTGAGCAAGCTTTAATTGCTTATTTTCAGAACAATATATTGCAGATGAACTCCCACTTTCACCGCTACCAGTACATGCCCACTGCTCTGTACTTGCGTCATTCTCTAATTACATTTTCTTAATCGGTGATACACATCAGATTCTGCAACATCAAATTGTCATTTTGGTACACATGAAAACTGTGTGATGTGCAGCTATCCATTAGAGGTGCCGACTCTTTGTTGTGACGATGTTTACGGCGAAATTTGGCACCACAGTTTTCTAATGCAGAATGTTCTTCTATTTTCTGCCATCTATTTTGTAAAGGGCACCATTCACTCCTACCGCAAAACAACCCCACAACACGATGCTGTGCAGACAGAACTGGTGTAACTGAGACAAGTTTATAGGTCGCCTTGCTCGCACCTTTTCAGGTCTGCCCATAAATTTTCAGTAGGATTGAGATCAGAGCTTTGCGATGGCCACTCCAAAAAATTACTTTATTTTGTGTTTAAGCCACTTTGTAACCAGTTCCTCCTGCAGCAAAACAACCACACAACATGATGCTGCCACCCTGTATTTCACATTTGGGATAGTGTTCTCAGGTTTGCAAGCTTCCCCCTATTTCCCCCCAAACATAATGACTCTCATTATGTCTGTGTAAATCCTCAGTCGTCCAGGTCTGATCCGTCCAAAAGACGAAGTTCAAATCTGTCAACTGGACAAATCGTTGTAGGAGTGAAGATGTTTCGCTGCTCATCCAAGCCGCTTCTTCAGTTCTGATCAGATTGCTGGTGACCACTGCCTTATATCTATCTGCAGGGAGGGGCTAACTGCACTGAAACTGTAAACAAATATTGTCTCCAGTTTCAGCTGAAACTACCCTATTCAGCCCTTAACGACCCTGTTTCAGTGTAGTTAGCCCCTCCCTGCAGATAGATATAAGGCAGTGGTCACTAGCAATCTGATCAGAACTGAAGAAGCGGCTTGGATGAGCAGCGAAACGTCTTCACTCCTACAACGATTTGTCCAGTTGACAGATTCATATAGAGTATGTAAACTTCTGGTTTCAGCTGTAGTGTACAGTATGTAAAATTGTGGTTTTAACTGTATACAGCATAGCGCAATCAGACGTGCCCTATTTCCTGGACTTGTCCTTCTTTTGGATCCCCAAAAAACATTCAGGAGGTATTTAAAATTACCCCAAAATGTCTGGGATTTTAACTCTAACAGTCGACAGCTTTGTATGGGACACATTTCTTTAGTTTTGGTGACAATCTTTGCTCGTCTGAACTAGTAGCACTTCTCTAGCAGCTCCATTGACGCTGGTTCTAATTCACTTTCTATTGCAAAACTGTCACCCTTCTCTCCGCAAGTGCTGTTGTCAGGCTTGTCATTTTGCTCTTAAAATATTCATTTTAATCTGCTCTACATCATCCTAGTGTTTTTATTTGGCTATTTTTGACTGTAAATGCAGATATGAACATTAGTAATAGGCAAATGAGGCGCCTTTTTTTCCAAGGTTGCGTCCACAAGCGTTAGCAACAGGTTTGACTGACAGTGTTGCTAAGTGCCTCCTCCCTCCTAAACCAAAGGTGCAGCCCAGAAGGGACGTTACCTTCAACAACCTTGCTCCGGATTGGCTCTTTGGTTGCTATGATACTTGCAGTTGGAATTCCAAATATGGAACTTGGCTCTAAATTCACCCCTATAACTGCTAGCCTCAATGAGCTTCATTTGGCTGGAGCTAAATGCTATGGGTCACATCACACTTACTTAGTCCACTTCTTTATACAGTCTATGGATGCTAACTGTAAGCTCTGCTCTGGGACTTTAATCTGAGCTTTCTTTTAACACAATCTGACCATAAAGAACTGACTTAGCTGAACTACAACAAGTGAGTTGTTTTTTACTCTTAAACAAGTCCCTCTCAAATAACACTATAGTTTCATGCCAGCTAGCATTAGCCAACACCTTTTTAGTTAGTCTCTCTAGCCTTCTTGATAAAAATCATACTCCAAAACAGGACCATGTACACTCTTATTGATCACAGGCTCCTGAAAATGTGTTGTTTAAATCCATCTTGTGTTTTTTTTTTCTTTTCAGTGTATCCTAAATCTTTTTGACAGTATTTGCCAATGTGTGTATTGTGTCACCATGGCAACTGTTGAACATTCCACCATACACATACATGTAGACCATACCCAGCATGATGTCACCGCAAAGCATCAATTGTGAGGAGAGATAACATGTGAGGAGGTAAAGGATGTGCTTGTGCAATATGTTCCAGGTCAACCCTCCATATCTGGTGAGACTGGTGGAGTTGGTCCCTCACCCTCTGACCTCCCCCTCTGTAATGGACACGGTCCAGGCCCTCATGAGCCAGGTAACACCACACCACTCTCAAAAACTGTGGTCTTTATACACACAATACCAGCAAATGGTCCAATTAAATACTTGACAATGCAGAGTATTTATAGGATCACTGTGGATGAATCTGAGCATGAACATTAGATTAGATTAGTTACATTTTATTTAGCCACAGATTTTCATTGATGATAATAAACAGGGCAAGTTTGTGCTAGGGCCTGCTAGGGTCTGCTCTTGTCTGCTCCTGTCTGCTCCTGTCTGCTCCTTTCTGCTCCTGTCTCCTGTACAGTGTGTGTTGTGTTCCAGGTGGGCCAGGTGCCGGTGCGTTTGAGCAGAGAGTTGGATGGTTTTGCTCTGAACCGGATCCAGATGGCTGTAATTGCAGAATCCTGGAGACTAGTGCAGGTCAGACCCACTTTCCCATGTTCATCTTTACATTTTACACTCACTCCGGTACATTTGGTTTGAACTAATGGACTCAGCAGGACTTTCCTGGTTAACGGTCCTGTACTTGATGTGGAGCAATAAGTCAGGAACATGTTTTAGTTTGAACTTTTAGCCCCGTCCAGTTAGTCCTTTCTGCCACAGTGATATTGCACGTTGACATAGAAACAACTGTCTGGGATAGTTTCAGACAATTGTTTCCTTATAGTTCTCCAATGTCTTTCATTATTTGTTTTTTTTTTTACTTTTGAAAATGCACAATGACAGAGAATCAAGTGTCTGGGATAGTGTCAGGCAGTTTCCCATGATTCTTTGTAACAGTGTGCCTGATTAGATGAAAAAGGTGACCCTGTCAGTAGCTTCTGTGTTAGTTATTAGAAAAAACCTTTGTAAAATGGAGAAATTATATTAAACAGTCACATTTTGTTTCTTATTTAGCAGTAGAGGTAAAATCGGGCCTAAAAAATCCAGCCCGACCTGGCCCGAGGGTATTAAAGCCCGACCCGGCCCGAGCCCGACCAATTAACATGATTTGCAGGCCCGAGCCCGAGGCAAACCCGAAATTTCATATTTTATTTGTGAGGGGGGGGGGGGGGGGGATAACAAGTCCACGCACTTGTCTGTGATGGCCTGCTTAGCGCGAAGAGGGGCGTTTTTTGAAACAAATGATAATATAGATGTTTGACGATCATCACTTTTGCCAGTACAGCTGTTTAAATGCTGCTCAGCGTCGGGTCGTTTTGCTCTCGTATGAAAACAAAGCGCCACATTGACACATTCAGCGAAGCCACGCAAGTTTGTAGCATTTTCAACAATCAATTTGAAGCTTTTCCACACCTCACTCTTACCGGTGCGTGTTTGTCTTTGCAGTTCTCCTGTCTTTAGTTTATCCTTAACTTCTTGCTCCTCCATATTGGGGATACCAGGTCAAAATAGATGCAGACTTGCGGAGGGGAAGATTATTAAGAGGGCGACGTTGACGTCCACAGAGCTCTGGCTCTGCGGCTCCTGTTTAGTTAAATAGCAATTACATTACAGCGCCTTCTCTGTTTTATCCAAATTATTTATTTTAAAACAAGTATTCCTTAGTTTAGTATCCACATATCGTTTTAGTATACATTTTTATAAACATATATTTATTAAAAATAAGTCAGCGAGAGAGAAGCCCGAGCCCGACCCGACCCGAAGCAATGATTGACATTTTAGGCCCGAGGTCGGGCTCGGGCTTAAGATCTTACCTCTATTTAGCAGCTTTTGCCACATATTCTTCACAAGAATACATTAAAATCAGTGACAGGCACTTTAAATAAAAGTTGCTAAATAAATAGGCAATGCAAGGCAAGGAAAGTTTATTTGTATAGCTCAATTCGTACAAAGTAATTCAAAGTGCTTTACAGAATAGGAAAGACATTAAAATCAAACTAATCAAAACATAAATAATCACAAATAATCATCGTAAATTACCATTAAAACAGAAGAGTTCAGAATAAAACCCTTTCAGTCATATGCACAGCTAAACAGAACCATTTTGAGCCTGGATTTAAACATTGCCAAAGTAGAGGCCTGTCTCACATCTTCATGAATACTGTTCCAGGTTTTAACTGCATAAAAATGAAATGCTGACTCCCCATGTTTAGTCCTGACTTGGGGCACCAGCAGGAGGTCGGTCCCTGAAGACCTCAGAGTATGAGATGGTTCATATGGCACCAACATGTGGGAGATGTACTTTGGTGCTAGGCCATGCAGAAACTTGTTCACAAACAGAGCTGCTTTAAAGTCTATTCTCTGAGCTGTAGCTCCAAAAATAGACTTTAAAGCCAATGCAGAGACCTGGGCACAGGACTTATGTGCTCGTACTTCCTGGTTCTAGTCAGGACCCGAGCAGCAGCATTCTGGATGTACTGGAGACATATGCATGGATAAGTCTCTCCAAGTCTGGCTTTGACAGTATACCTTTGATTTTTGCAAGGATTTTTAGATGGTAAAAAGCTGCAGATGTTTTTGATTTGATGTGGCTGTTAAAGTTCAAGTCTGAGTCCATTATTACCCCTAGATTTCTAGCCTGATTTGAAGGTTTTGGAGAGAGAGACTGGAGGTGACTGCTGACACATTCTCTATGTTATTGTGGGCCAAAGACTATGACTTCGGTCTTGCCTGAGAGCTGAGAAGAAAGCCGTTTTGCATCCATAGACTGATCTGTTGAATGCAGTGGCAGGGTGAATCCAATGGTCCATATTCACCTGTTGCCAGTGAGACATAGATCTGAGTGTCATCTGCATAGTTGTAGTAGGACACATTATTACTGCATATTAACTGGCCTAATGGCAGCATGTAGAGGTTGAACAACAGGGGTCCCAGAATTGACCCCTGGGGTCAGGGACATTTTATCTGAGAAACATTCTCCAATTTCAACAAAGAACTGCCTGTTTTCTAGATAGGACTTGAACCAGTTTAGTACTGTACCAGAGATAGGCCCACCCAGCCCTCTAGTCTCGGTGTCAAACGGACGGTGTCACAAACAGCACTCAGATCTAACAGGATCAAGACTGAGACTTTACCTGCATCAGTGTTCAGGCGGCTGTCATTTGTCACTTTGATAAGAGCAGTCTCAGTGCTGTGGTGGGGTCTAAAACCTGATTGGAAAACATCGAAGGAGTTGTTAATTTGGAGAGGACTTTACCTAAAAACATCAGATTTGAGATTGGTCAGTAATTATTCAATATTGTGGCATCAAGACTGCTCTTCTTTAGCAGAGGCTTGATAACCACATTGGGAACATTCCCAAGTTCTTGGGAATATTCCAGATTGAAGTGACAAGCGAGTGGTGACAGCAAACTGTTGAGCACCGACTTTAGAAATTTAGTGGGTAACACATCGAGGCAGCATGTAGATGAACTCAGACTGGTGATGATCTCTTGGACAGTTTTGTCAGTTACAGGTGTAAAGTGAGTCAGTTCTAAGTGTGTCTAGGTGGCTGCAGGGTTGTTAATTGCATTGTGGAATTGATGGCATTTTAATACCCTGAATCTTGTTATTAAAGGATACTGCAAACTCATTACACTTAGATGTGGAAATTAGTTCTAACGGCAGCGGAGCTGGAGGGTTTGTTAATCTGTTTACTGTTGCAAACAGGACACGAGAGTTGTTACTGCAACTTCCAATAATGTCAGAAAAATACCTTTCCCTCGTTCTAGATAAAGTGTGGTCGTACATGTGCATCTTTTCTCTGTAAGTCTCATAATGAACATGGAGCTTTGACTTACGCCATTTCCGCTCGGCCCTCCAGCACTCCCTTTTCTGTGCCCTGACTGAGTCATCATTCCTCCATGGTGCTTTCTACTTATCTTTAACCATTTTAACCTTCATCGAGGCAATGGTGTCCAGAACATTCAAAACACTCAAATACAACTGTATAGTTTTGTTGTATAAACAGTATACCACATATACACAGAATAAGATGGAGACAGGACACAACCTTGAGAGTTTGTGGCATCTAACAAGTACCAAAATAAACCTAGAACTTTAAACTTGCCTCTGTCTAATTCAGCCTTTTTCCTGTGAAATGATAATGAAGTAGTCTGCAAACTCCTCCTTGTGTAAGTGGTAAGTGCTCAAGGTCCTGCTCTCACAGTGTCCTTGTAAAGTGTCCTATCATGAGACAATGTGTTTGTCCCTGCTGTCACACTCAAATGTCTTTCTCCATGCTGAAATCGGACTATCAGCTGACCACATTACCACATGGCAGTCTCCTGACTACACAGTCCCTAACCGTCCCACACAGTCCCGCACAGTGCCGCACAGTCCTGCACAGTTTATTTTCATGTGTTCTTTTTTAGACTAAAAAGACAAAAGCTGAGCAGCTGAAGCTGAGCAGCTGCCAACTGCTTTAATACTGTCACTTATCAGATGACATCTCACTCTTAAGCTTGCACTGTGTTTAGATAGAGGCACTGCACAGGTGCATATTGTGACTGGTTCATCAGAGGCCTGAAGTACAAGTGTGTCCAAAACTCTTCAAATACCTTCAGTTTGCTGACGAGCAGCTAGAGCTATTGAGCTCTGCCTTACTATGTCACCATGCAGCAGCCAAGTTAATAAATTATTAATTATTTAGTTCATTTGAATATCAAGTACATCTTTATGTTTTTATTTAGTAGCTGACTTCTGTCTTGGTCACTAACATTGGGCCACATTCCATTGTTGAGATACATCAATGGGTTTAGGAGTGGTTTTGGAGGCAGCCTCTTGATATAATCTCTTAAAGGTCTGCTGAGCCTTCACTCTCTTTATCAGATGTCTTATAAGTCTGCACTCCCAGTGCCTGGCCTCTGCTACACACTGGCAGCACTGGGCGGTGTGAGGGGGAGCATTGGTATGGAGCATTCTAAGTGTGATTTTATGTCTCAGTCACGGTGCAAGCTGTGGAGAGGCTCATGTGATGCTCTGGAGCCTTTTACATGGAGGGTATGGTCACGCTGTGTCCAGGGCTCTGTCACGTTTCCTGGAAGTCAAAGCCCAGGAGCTCTGGGTCAGACCAGAGGAGAGAGATGCCTCATGACAGTCTATCAGCAGGACACATCAGGAAGCCATAGACCAGTGTTGAGACGTTTAAGTAATCTTAAAGATTCGTAATTCATTTTCTCAATGAGCTGCAAAGCTGTTATTGATAAGGCTTTAGTCTGTGAACTGAGACATGTCTGTCTCTTTACATGTCCATGCTCCTTCTCTAGTCAGTCTCACACAGTGCTGTAACACTGTCCCACACTCACAGGGACTGCATATGCTTGCAGGTTTGTGAGGTGCCCTATGTGAGGGGTCCAATGCGAGGGGCTCTCCATAAGGGACTCTATATGAGGGGTCCTATGTGACGGGTCCTATGTGACGGGTCCTATGTGACGGGTCCTATGTGACGGGTTCTATGTGAGGTGCCCTCTGTGAGGAGCCCTATGTGAGCGGTCCTATGTGAGTGAGAAGAAAACTAACTCCACTGTGTTGATGAAGGTGGAATTTGTTCTTTACCAAGCAGATGGTTACTATCATGTAAAGTGGGAAGGGAGTACTGCCCCATACTCACTGAATGCACGTGCACCCTTATTGGCTGTGATCACATGGTTTGTAGAGTGTTTTTATTGTCTAACTTGAGTGACCAGCCTTTAATTGTTAATTGTACATTTAACTTGTAACACTCTGCCTCTGTCTGTGGCAGAATGATTTGACAATAGAAGAGTTAACACATGTGGATGGATGCTGTGTTTTACTGGTTCAACTCAGGTTTTTATTATTGAAGGAATTGTAGAGAACAGTATTGGATGTTTGGAACTGAGCCATTGTTGAACTACTCTTACATCAGCTCTGTGTGAGGGCTGTGTACGTGTCAATAAGTGTCTCACATTTTTGTCTTACATTAAGCATGATCCTTTTTTGGCAAATTAAAGAAGCTAAATTCCAGTCTTCACAGTAAACTGCTACTACAACTCTGTCAACTGGTTCAACCAGAACAGCAGCCACTCAGGCCTGGGGTTGTTATTGTTCAACCAGAATGCTGTTTTTGGGGTTTTATAATATTATGCTTAATGTCTGATTTTTAATCTGCTCGGTGATTGGACAGGACTCAGTGACTGGACAGGACTCAGCGATAGGACAGGACTGGTGGTTGGCTCACATGTTTTAGAGGTAAATTCCACTGTGAAACTCCAGCTGTAGTGGCATAACATGTCATAAGAATCCTCCCGAGGACACAAACCTTTTCTGAAGTAGCATCACACAGACTTGCTGTGTTGGTTCAGCCAGCTTAGTTACTGCTTCTGTCAATCAAACTGTGTTTATAAAGCACATTTCATACCAAAAGATGTAACACAAAGTGCTTTACAGTCATTACAAACAACCACACACCCCCAACTCTACTCCCACAGCCATACCCCACACAACCATGCAAGTCTCACACACAGTCTCACACACTTACACAGGCACACTAACCATAGCCTAACCCCTAACGTTAACCTAATTTAACACAGATTTAAACCAATGTGTTTTATTTAATAATACAGGATTTATGTCATGGCCTTAATGAGAGAGGCAGGTCCCCATAATGTGAGTGTGCATGCAGATTTTAGTCCCCATACTGTGAGAAATAGCTTCATGTTCACTATTTTAGTGGGCGGTGAAGTGCAGCGTATTGGACCAGTGGTGATTGGACTAGAGTCCACTGGTCATTGTGCAGTACCTGGCAGCCCTAACCCAGTGAAATGGCAGTGGCTCTTCTCTGTGACAGCGGAGGCTTTTATGTAACAGAATGATGCTGACCGCGGGCCAGTGTGGAATCCCAGAGCCTGAGAACCCGTCTGGCTCCACAATGCCCCTCACACATGTGCCCCAATAAAGACTGGACTGTGTCAAGACTGCAGCTCAAAGCAGGCCTACCTACCAGTCTGCCTACCTGCCCTCTCTTCACCCGGCCCCCGGGCCTCACCCTGCCCACTCCACCATACCCCACCTGCCTGCCCCTGGCCTCACCCTGCCCACCCCACCTACCTGCCCCCTCCCTCACTGGTCCATTTCACTTATCTGTCTCCTCCCTCACCCTGCTCACCTCACCTACTTTACCCTGCCTACCTCACCTACTTCAATCTGCTCACCTCACCTCACCCTGCCCACCTCACCTTTCCACCCCCTCCCTCACTTTGCTCAAATCACCTACCTGCCCTTCGCCCTGTCCACTTCACCTACCTGCCTACCTTGCCCACCTGTCCCCGTCCTCACCCTGCCTACCTCAGGCATGAGTTCAAAATCAATATTCCACGCTTGTTCATTCACAACAAATTAAAATACATAACCAGGAGTGCAGAGCAGAGGCTCAGACCAGAGTATACTCATATTTTTAGAGTCCAGAGCAGACCCTAAAGTATCTTATGTTGTTCTGCAGGATGGTGTGATCTCAGTGAAGGATGTGGACCTGGTGATGTCAGAGGGACTGGGCATGCGCTATGCTTTCATTGGTCCAATGGAAACCATGCACCTGAACGCACCTCAAGGTAACATGCCAGTAGTGATTATTTCTGCTACAATTATTCATTATCATTTTGATCTGTCAGTCTCAAGTTAACCAGTGTAACAGCTCAAAGTACACTACCTGCCTGGACTATACCTCATACTGGACACATCACAGACGTCACATCACAGCTCATATGGGTTAGCTGCAAACCAGATTTAGGATTTGGTAACACAAACCATGAACTACTTTTGCATGATAAAAAAGTTTCTATTTGTAAATTAATCAAAATCACAATTTTGATTTAAAACCAATTAATCAAAATCTCATACACAATTTTGTACCTGAGTAGAAACCAATATTTTCCCACAAAAAATAATAAACATGGCAAACCACAGCAAAACAAAAACATGCAATGGAATCTCACACAATTGAACAACAATTTTAATAAATAAATAAATCATTAGGCCGAATTAACAAGGCATGAGATTGACAAATAGAGGGGTGTATTCTGGTCTTGAGGACTATAGCCTGGTCTAGGACAGTTTCTCCCCGATCAAACTGTACCCAGGGTTAGTCTTGGCAGGGGATAACCTGGCCTGTTACACGTATCACAGCTTGGGTCCTGTTTTTCACATTTTTATTTAACAGTAAGAAACAATATTGTGTTAGTGCCGTAGTATAGTACATAGGAGACAGTGGGCTGGCAGAGTGGTAGCAGACTCCAGGCTGGTGCAGTGCGTGGTCTCCCAAAGCCGGTTCACAGAACAGAGGGCTGATTCCCCAGCAGAGACATGGAGAATATCTAAGAGGGGTGTGAAAGCTGTGCCCCCCTTTCTGTACACTCACACACTCAGTCCAACAAAGGCAGCTTTTGATGGGGGTCTGAATGAACGCAGTCACCGCGTAATCTACACCGCAGCCACTCCTCCTGTAACTGCACGCTGTAACCAACCCTCCTGTGGTGGCCTTACCTGGCTCCATCAGATACTGGCACTGCCCCATCCTCCATGTTCACACAGCAGAACAACAGGGCCCAGCCAGAGTCCCTGTCTCTGTGCCAGCCCCAGTACAGTCGGCCTAAAGGACAGCCCGACACTAGGGTTTCACCAGGAAACTCCGGTTTCATCATGGAACTCCGGGAAAATGGGGTTCTGGCTACTCCACAGTGGGTACAGCCAAGGAGCAACACAATCCTTTTGGACTCACTTTTCCATTCATTGTTTTGTTTTTATTTTCATTCCTTTAACATTGTAGATTGAAGGCAAAACTATGAATGAACACATGGAAGGTAGTTGGGTTGTTAAAAGTACTGGAAATCAAATACTAATTAATAACTAACTAGTGTCGAAACTCATTTGAGCAGGTATCGATACTAAAAAAGTTACATTCACAGGACAGAAATGAACTTTTCTGAATAGCTTTAGAATGATTAGAACAAGTATAAGATCACAATGACTAGTATACACCCATGGATCTCTATGGAATCTACCTAGATGACTGAGGGATTACAGAGATATAAGTCCAGATGGTAATATAAAAGGAAGTGCTACGATTTAACGTTGAAAATCACATTCTATTGTCTAAATAAGAATATAAAAGAATAAAAAGTGTAAAATAACTCAAAACATGACTGCTTTGTGCACTATTGGCACATTACAATATCCAATCAGAGTGTACGCAATAATGTTTCCACTAGTGACTCCTGATGCAGCACACCTGTGAAGTGAAAACCATTTCAGGGGCTTCATCATGAAGCTCACTGAGGCAGTGACGTGCAGTGAGGTTCATGGTTGGTGAGGCACTGATGTCGTCACAATCAGATTTACAAACATATAAACCAGGTGTCAGTACATTTGGTTTCTCTCCTAGTGACTTGGGGCCAGAATAAAAAAGAATTTCAAAATAAAAATTCTGAAATCCGTATGAAATAGCTCTAATACAGTGGTTCTTAACCTTGTTGGAGGTACTGAACCCCACCAGTTTCAAAGGCACATTCACCGAACCCTTCTTTATTGAAAAATAAAATATGATTTTTTTTCAAATTCAAGACATAGGTTTGTTTTACTGGTGCACAAAATGAACTGTGCACTAACATCACTGTGTTCAAAGAACAAAACCAATACAATGCATGAACTCACAACAAATTACATACATACCTTTTCACAAAGACATGACCTTTTTTAATACTACCACGCTGAAATGATTTAAATTTTTTACCTTATGTATTCCAATAATGAAGTTATTGTATTTATGCTATTTATTATTTTTAACATTTTAACACACACCCATCACCTAATTTCCATCAGGCTACAATAATAATGAATATTTACTACAAATCAGTGACTTCTGCTGTTGCCTTTGAGAGACCTGTTCCGAAATGCGGCTTCACCTTGTGCCACTCTCATGTCATTTTCACAGCAAAGTCTGTTCCGTGTCTCATGCCATGAGAACAGTACATCGAGCGGTGTATTTGGCATATTGAGACACGCCGTCAATTCGACAAATGCGCCCTTCGATGTACTGTCCAAAGTGCGGGTCGAAGGCACTGCCTCACCTGCCTCACCTGACCGTATGTCACTGCACTGAGGCCAAGAGTTTGCAGTAATGTCAACAAAGCAAAGGGTGGATACTTTGAACATTTGAATATAAAATATAGAAAAATAGATACTTTTTTTTTTATTTGCTGCACAATTGCATGCATATATCCATAGAAAAGTAACCATAAATGAAAAACATCCAATGAGAAGTTGTGTCCAAATTTTAACTGATAGTTTAAATGTTTAATGATGATGATTTTTGTCTTAAAAACATGAACTTCCGGTGGAACATATGGAGTAGTTGGTCACATCGGGAAACCTCTCTCCTACCTTAACCTTGAGCATCCCTAAAACTTGCATAATCTGCATTCTGTAACCTTTTTGATTATTGTATGGGATTTGACTCACTTTTGGCCACAAAGTAAAACAAAAATTGTTAAGATAAGAATACTTTGGCCACTAAAGCTAGCCCCCAGTCGGACCAGGCTAATACTAGCCAGGCCGTGGCTTGTGCGGACTCTGAAGTAACAATAAAAGAGCTAAGAGACAAACTTCAGGGGGTACTACACAAAATATGGTCAAACTGAGAAAGGAGATAAATGATAAGATGGGCAAATTACGTCAATGACAGTGGATCCACAAGGGCCAGGAGCGAGGGTCCGGAGCTGGTCCAGGTGCGGGGTCTGAAGAACAATAAAAATCCAAAATGAGACAAGGTGCAGGCAAGAACAGAACAATAAGCCAGGCAGGAGTATTCACGTGAACACGCGGACGATCTGTCACCGAGTGTCTGGTCCTGGCTCTTCTTATCCACGGCAGGTGGCGTTGATTGCGCTGATGGGCTTCAGGTGCACGCGCGGGAGGAGCCAGGACTCCGCCCAGCTCTGGACAGGGACAGGCGAGGGAGGGGGACAGAGCAGATCACGGGGAGAGCAGACAGGGATCATGACAGTCAGGATATTAACTGCAAGCTTGGCCACACAGTGAGTGAAATCAAAGTCCTGACACAGCGAATGGATGAGGCCGAGTCCCAAACAACTCAGATGGACAGCTGGGCAGAATAAGCCACTAAAGCACTGTGTATATGTTTGGAACAGCAAGGAAAGCTTCAGTTTAAGGCAATCAACTTGAAATCACAGTCCCACAAAAATGTCTGCATTTTTGGGTTACCGGAGGAAGAGGAGGGGAGCAGTTCGGTGCCGCAGTACATTGAGAGCTTTTTGAGAGACCAATTGCAACTACACGAAGGTTGTAACTTGAAAATCCAGCATGCACACTGCTCCCAGATGAGTAAACTGCCATCAGAGGCTCTACCGAGATCCATCATTGTCAGCTTCCTGGAATATTCAATGAAAGAGATTACCTTGAGTCAAGCGTAGAAAAAGAAGAAAATCCAGGTGGGATCTAGGTTTATCTACTTTGACCATGACTACCTCCCTGAGATCATGGCAAAAAGCAAAGGCAAGGCAAATTTATTTGTATATCACAATTCAGACACAAAGTAATTGAAAGTGCTTTACACAATAAGAAATACATTAAAATCAAATCGTTACAGTAGTCTAACATACTGAAAACAAATGCAAGGTAAGTCTCTCCAAGTCTGGTTTTGACAGTATACCATTGATTTTTGCTTTGTTTTTAGATGGTAAAAAGCTCCAGATGTTATTGATTTGATGTGGCTGTTAAAGATCAAGTCTGAGTCCATTATGACCCCTAGATTTCTAGCTTGATTTGAAGAATTTAGAGAGAGAGATTGGAGGTGAATGCTTTGACTTTCTCTGTTTCTGTGGGCCAAGGACTATGACTTCAGTCTTGTCTGAGTTTAGCTCAGAAAGCTGTTTTGCATCCACACACTGACCTGTTGGATGCAGAGTGGCAGAGTGAATAGGTCCATATTTACCTGCTGCCAGTGAGGCAGATTTGAGTGTCATCTGCATAGTTGTGGTAGGACACATTATTGCTGCGTATTAACTGGCCTAATGGCAGCATGTAGAGATTGAAAAACAGGAGTCCCAGGACTGACCCCTGGGGCACCCCACAGGTCAGGGACATTGTATCTGATACACATTTTCCCTTTTCAACAAAGTACTCTCTGTCTTCTAGATAGGACTTGAACCAGTTTAGTGCAGTACCAGAGATGCCCACCTAGTCCTCTAGTCTCTGTAGGAGGGTCCCATGATTGACGGTATCAAAGGCAGAACTCAGAACTAACAGGATCAAGGCTGAGACTTTACTTGCGTCAGTGTTCAGGAGGATGTCTTTTTTCACCTTGATAAGAACAGTCTCAGTGCTGGGGTGGGATCTAAAACTTGACTGGAAAAGATCAACGGAGTTGTTCATTTGGAGAAAGTTATGGGATGAGTCGATAATTGTTCAATATTGTGGCATCAAGTCTGCTATTCTTTAGTAAAAGCTTGACAACTACAGTTTTCAAAGCTCTTGGAAATGTTCCAGATTGAAGTGACATAGCAAAAAATGAAGTTTAAATCTGTCAACTGGATAAATTGTTGTTGGAGTGACGATGTTTCGCTGCTCATCCAAGCTGCTTTTTCAGTTCTGGTCAGATTGCTGATGCACGCGGCCTTATATCTATCTGAAGGGAGGGGCTAACCACACTGAAACTGTAAACAGCTATTGTCTCCAGTTTCAGCTGAAACTACTATATTCAACCTCTAACGACTCTGCTATTGTCATCTTTGTTTTGGCTCTGAGGATGGAGTTATACATGGGGGAGAGATTATGTGTCAGGCCCCTATTCCTGTTTAAGGAAGGATTGTCTTTCCTAGCAAAAATAGCTTCTTTAACTCCCCTCTCAAACCATTTATTTTTTCTGGCTAAGATCTGAACCTCGCTATCTTCAAAGGAGTGGTTAGTGGCTTTGAAATGGACATGTACGGCAGACTGAGGTCCACAGGAACTCTCATGCCAATGTTGGAACATTCTTTTATGGAGTGGCTCTATAGTTTCTCCAATGTTACGCTCACTGCACTCTTCACGACACTGAATGGAGTAGATTACATCACCGTACTTTTCGGACTATAGAGCGCACCTGAATATAAGCCGCAGGTTATATCATGAGATATTTCCACAGTAAGACGGTACAGTGTTCCCTTGCTATAGCGTGGTTCACTTTTTCGCGGTCTCACTATTTTGCAGATTTTTTTTTTGTGTGTGTAATTTTGTGCACACTTTTTTATGTGTTCTGCGTCCTGATTGGCTAAAGGACGTGCTGTGTCTCCTGTAAAATACAGAATGCGTTCAGCCAAATTTACGAAAATGTTCGAAAATGCTAGCAGTGTGACTCTGAAACATCAGGGGGTCAAGAACACGTTGGACGCCTTTGTATTTGAGGACAACTGCCTCGCGTGCAGAGCGTCTGTTGCGGTCTGCGAGTGCCTTTGGATGTTTAGTTTCCCTGTGTCTTTGTGAACACTGCAGACCAGGTTGAGAGAGTGACTTTAGTGTATTTATTACATAAAACCCATAAACGGAGGTGATCGACTCTGTGGCGTGTCTTTTTGCGTGCCGCAAAAACGCAGCACGGCCAAGGCGTGTGTCCACGAGAGACTTTACATGTGAACTCAGCATAAAAAAAGGAGGAAAATAACATGAGGGTGACAGCAGCAGTAAGTTTTAACAAGGATGTAAGAAGGGCTGTAACCATTGTGCGGATGGAGTCTGCTTTAGTTTGTGGATCAGTGACTGTAGGAAAAAGAACATTACGAGACATTACAGCGGAGCAGCGCCAGGACCAAGACGCACGGTCAGAGGAAGAGGCACGGTCAGAGGAACTGTGAAATACGCGTGAGTCTACAAAGGTTTGAACTTTGAGAGTGTTGGGAGAGAAATGGGACTTGAGAAAAGTGTATAACGTGTGTGGTGAGGGGTTTTACAGCCGCAAAATATATAGAATAATTGTAAAAAATAAAGTTTTCTACTTCACGGATTTCGTTTGTTGCGGGTTATTTTTGAAACCCCCAAGATAAACGAGGGAACACTGTACACGGAAGTTTTCTTCAATGCATAATCTTTCCCCACGGCTGTCTCACTTTTGCATTTACTGGTAGAGAATGCCCCCCGGTGGCCATTAGCCAGTAAAATCTATAAATAAGCTGCACCGTTGTATAAATCGTAGGGTTCAAAGCCTTGGAAAAAAGTAGCAGCTTATAGTCCGAAATTTACGGTACTTGGTTTAAGGCTCGGGGTTTTGTCCTTAGGATTAAGTTTTTGTCTTAAAGTGTTTGTGGGTTTGAAAAAGACAGGAATGTCACTGTCTGAAAATTCTCTGAAGTTTTTTCAGACACACCCGCTGTGTAAGGAATAGTTACACCTATCCTTCTAGATACAGATTCCTTGTTGTCCTGTTTTTTGGCTCTCTCGAGAGCTAAGATCTAAGAGATCTATTGAAGGCTCACTTAAACAGGAATGGGGGTCTGACACATAATCTCTCCCCATCTATAACTCCATCCTCAGACCCAAAACAAAGAGAACAATAGCAGCGTTATTAAAGGTTAGGGTAGTTTCAGCTGAAACTGGAGACGATAGTGTTTATAATTTCAGTGTGGTTAGCCCCTCCCTTCAGATAGATATAAGGCAGTGTCCACCAGCAATCTGACCAGAACTAGTTCCAACACCCTTCACAGAAAGAATTCCTTTGGTTTCTTCCCCCAGACATGTCGCTGGCTTGTCAGAAATGTTGTTAAAAATGTAAAAATGGTTTAAAAGTCTTGGTTTACTTAAAAGAACTTAACAAATTTGACAGTGCTGGAAGAAATAAAATGATTAAAAAGCAAAATAAAGAAGGAAGCAGCGGGATAAGCAAGGTTTGTGTTTGCACTCTTCAGAAGCAGGAAGTACTCTACCATTAAGAAAATATTCAAAGAAAAAGGAATATGTTTTCTTAATTCTGGTCACAAACATAAGGTTTCACTGAGAATCAGCCGTGCACATACAACTGCGCACAGGAAGTCTACAGTGAGCTATGGCGGCATGGGTTCCAGGTGGAGGTGCCTACACAGTACAGTAGCCAGGCTCTGGAAGCTGCAAGGATGGCAGTGGAAAGCAGCAGATTTGCGGTGGCACGGAAAGCGAAGTTGAAACTACTTGGATTCCAGAGAGATCTAGATGAGTAGGATTGAGCTGATAAGCTATGGATGATTGGCCTTTTTTATTTACTACATTTGTGGGAAAGAAGGTATTCCCTTTTTTTTCTGTTGGAATTATTGGATGGAAATGTGTATACAGACACACCAGCTATCCTTTTGGAGCCCTCTCATCCTAAGAGTTTTTTTCCTGGACCCTCTGAAAGGGCCATTGTTCATCATAGTTGAGCAGGAGACTCTTCTACTTTTTAGAAGTCAGGTTTTAGTTCCTGCTCTTTTTTGTTCTTGCTCAGAAGTTTATTTGGCGCCACTGTTTCAATTGTGTATGCATAATCTCATCTCAATGTTTGAATGTTAAATTACTTAAAAATTGCTTTTTTTTAATATGAATGGTCCAAGTAGTCCAGTCCAACGAAAAAGGGTTCTGACAAAACTAAAAAAAAGATAGACTACAATTCGCTTTACTACAGGAAACACGCATGTCAAAAACAGAACATGAAAAATGTAAAGATTCTGGTTATTCCAATGCATTTTACAGCTCTTGTACAAATAGTAGACCGAGGGGGTGGTTACACTAATTTCCAATTCCATACATGTTGAAAAACTCACTAAGGTGAGAGATAAGGAGTGTAGGATTGTAATAGTGAAAGGGAGGATTTGCCAGTATTTATGTTCTTCCAGATAGTGTCAGAAATTTCTCAGATCACTTTTTGACACAATAGTTACAAGCAGTGAATGGATTTTAATTTGTACAAAAGATTGGAATACAATTCTAAATTATACATTGGATACTACAAGTTGCAAAAAGACGTGACTGTTTTGATATAAGAGTTGGGTTTGTGTGATGTCTGGAGAGCCTTGCCTCCTAAAGATAAAGGTTTTACTCTACATAAAATGTAGAGTACTACCAGTGACGTGCGGTGAGGTTCATGGCTGGTGAGGCACTGATGTCATCACAATCAGATTTACAAACATATAAACCAGGTGTCAGTACATTTGGCTCTGGGTCAGTTTCTCTCCCTGTGACTTCGGGCCATAATAAAAAAGAATTTCAAAATAAAAGTTCCGAAGTCCGTATGAAATACCTCCAATAGTATGAAATAAAAAGCAAGCTGGTTTTGTATTGTCTTTTATCCTTATTCTGGTTCCCCAATTTTCAGTGGATTGAAGTAATTAAATTTCTTACCATTTTGTAGGTCTCTGTTTGAAAAGAGAGAGTCTTTCGTCCCGTCATCTGGCGCAAACCATTTAGCTCCTTTAGCGTTGGTCTTCCTTTAATTATAACCTCCTGCTTCGACTGAAAGTCCAGTTTAGAAAACTGCTTGAGCTTTAATATGTAATCTTCCTCCATTTAAAAAGTAGAGCCAGACATGAAGAAAAAAGTGAATTGCTAAAGTTGACTTGCTAACTCTAAATTGTAGTTTGCGGCCCCTATTCTCCGGGAGTTGCAAAAATCCCTGGGCTCACGAGCACCCCCTAACATGAGGAAGGGTAATTGCGTGCCTCACCCGGCGCCTTTTCACAGCTGCTTAAAGCAGCAGCTTAGCACACAGCACAGTCAGTTTACAGTTTAAATCCTGAGAAGAGGCGTGCGGTGAGGCACAAATGGCCAGTGCCTCACCGAGCGTCTCTTCTCAGGATTGAAACTGTAAATGTAAAAATTCAGCAATTTTGAGTAAAAAAAAAAATACAATTGCTAAGTTAAATAGAAAATAACTTTATAGTACAAATTACTGGATAAATATAACTATTTCATTTATTTTTGTATGTGATGACAGGCCTCACCTGCCTCACCTGACCACACGTCACTGAGTACTACATTCTCTCTCAAGGGGCTTACCCCAGACTTGACTTCTTTTTGTTGAATATTGTTGATAGGTACAGAGTGGAGCAATAGCAAAAGACAAAGTTTAAATCTGTCAACCACTGTAGCACAAACTCTGAGTTATCTGTACTCTACAGCACAGAGCTCAAGTGGTTCCCACAAACACAGAGGAAAAAGTAAAGGAGGAGCAACACGTGGAGAAAGCCCTCTCTGCTTGTGGATATCCAAAGTGGGCATTCAATAGATCCAAGAGAGCTAAAAAAAAAACAGAACAAGGAATCTAAACCCAGAAGGAAAGGTGTTACCATTCCTTACACAGTGGAAGTGTCTGAAAAACTTCAGAGAATTTTCAGACAGTATGAGATTCCTGTCTTTTTCAAACCCACAAACACTTAAAGACAAAAACTGGTTCACCCTAAGGACAAAACCCCAAGCCATAAACAAAGTAATGTGGTCTACTCCATTCAGTGTAGTGAAGAGTGCAGTGAGAGGTACATTGGAGAAATTAAACAGCTACTCCATAAGAGCATGTACCAACACCGCCGTGAGAGCTCCTCTGGACCCCAGTCCGCCATACATCTCCATCTCAAAGCCACTAACCACTCCTTTGAAGATAGTGAGCTTCAGATCTTAGCCAGAGAAAATAAATGGTTTTAGAGGGGAGTTAAAGAAGCTGTTTTTGTTGGGAAAGAGAATCCTTCCTTAAACAGGAATGGGGGCCTGAGACATAATATCTTCCTCATCTATAACTCCATCCTCAGACCCAGAACAATGAGAACAAAAGCAGGGTCATTAAGGGCTAAATAGGGTAGTTTCAGCTGAAACTGGAGACAGTAGATGTTTACAGTTTCAGTGTGGTTAGCCCCTCCCTTCAGATAGATATAAGGCAGTAGCTGCCAGCAATCTGACCAGAACTGAAGAAGAGGCTTGGATGAGCAGCGAAACATCTTCACTCTTACAATGATTTGTCCAGTTGACAGATTTAAACTGTGTCTTTTGCTATAGATCAGACCTGGATGACTGAGAGTTTACACAGACATTGGAGCAATGTTCAATCGGCACATCTGATATTTCAGACTACAATATAATTTATTTCACATTAACTGCCTCATATTCCTAAATCTACTCTATGAAGATTAAATATACTGAATAAAGAGAATATCGTAAGAGAGATGAAAAAGGAAATAGCATATGTATTGGGGACAATAACAATGAGCAAGTGAGCCCAGCAATGGTCTGGAACACAATTAAGGCAATGATGAGGAGAAAAAACTCACTTTGAGGACGGCATATTTAAAGAAGGTGAAAAGAGCAACACATCTCTTGAGTTCAAATTACAAAAATAAAAACTTGCTTGGAAAAATGAAAGCTATTAAATATAAAATAAATGATATTGTCCAGGAGGAGTCCATGAGTCGAGTCCATTTTAGTAGAATTTTAGGAAAGACGCCTTCATAAGCAACAGCAAAAACATGCCGTTTTCAGAACCAGGGAACCCTCTACTGGTAAACTGACGCACAATGCTAAACAAATCCACACAGTTTTCAAAAAGTATCATGAAAAATTGTATTAAAGTCCATCACCAGTACTGGAAAAGCAACATTGCCCATTATTTATCACATCTGGACCTTCCCTCACTGGATACAACACAGAATGAGGTTCTACTATAAAAGAGTTGGACATTGCAATTGGCCATCTGAAAAACAACAAGTCTCCTGGTAGTGATGGATATATTAATGAGTGGTATAAAATATTTAAAGAAGATCCGGCATCCATCCTACTGGAGTCTTTCAATTGGACTTTAGACAGAGCTGAAATACCTCCATCTTGGAGAGAGGCAATGGTATCTGTTTTCCCCAAGGAAGGTAAGAATAAAGAATATTGTGAATCTCACCGCCCAATTTCAATTTTGAATGTAGATTACAAGCGGTTTACTTTTATTATGTCTAGAGGATTAGAAGACTATCTATTAGAAGTTATACACGAGGATCAGACAGGATTCATAAAAGGCCGGCAAAAGCATGACAGTATCAGACGAACATTGCATATCATGGAAAAAGCAAAGAGGCAGAAATTGACTCTGCCTTTAGTAAGCCTTCATGCAGAGAAGGCCTTTGATCAGGTCAGTTGGCCATTCCTATATAAAGTCCTGGAGCATTTGAGTTACACAAAATGTATTACATGTATCCAGACACTATATAGTAAGCCAATGGCCAGAATCAAAATGAACAGATACCTGGCCTTTAGTTTTCAATCTGTACAGAGGAAATCACCTGGGCCCCTCATTGTTCGGTTTGCCTCTAGTGCAGGCAATAAGACAAAATGAGAAGCTCTTATTGTTTCTATAGTAAATAGGTAACATGTAATAGCACTGTTTGCTGATAACATCATCACCTACCGCCGTGTGTCTGGTTATCACCTAAATATAACTGAAACACAAGTTTTAACAATCAGTTACTTGATCAGACAGTTGTACAAACTTAAATGCGATACAAAACAAATAAAATATTATACATATAATAGTTTTTAACTCACAGGAATTTGACTGTTCTGTTTACCTTAAATTTCAATGGAATAAATGATTCAGTACAGAAAGATAACTCAATGGACATAATTGACAATGGATTTTACCACAAGAATAGAGACCGTGTTCAACCTTTTGTCAAGATTTCTTTATATTTTTATGTCATTACCATTACAATTACAGACTTTCAGTTCAACACTTGGGACATGGTGATATCGAGATTTATATGGGCCAGTACCAGACCAAGGATCCAATCACTCCAAAATAGTAAAAAAAAATATGGTGGTTTAGCCATTCCAAACTTGAAAGAATATTCTGCGGCCCAACTTAAAAATATAGTATGTTGGTGTTATTCAGAATTTGAAGCAGGATAGAAACAAATTGAGTTCAATGTGGGAAACTCACCCTCAATGACACAGTTAGGAGATTTTGGGGGAAAAAAAGGTTTAACGGCCCTGCGTACGTTTGTTGACGGAAATACTTTAAAATCATTTGAAAAACGGAAAACAGAACTCAATTTGGATAATACAGATTTATTTGGATATCTACAGTTATGCCATGTTTTACAACAAGCCAAGATGATACCAGTAATATTGGGTTTTCTAAAAGTATTTACAGACGTTTATAAAATTCTGCCCAGTGAATCTGTGTTAAATTTTATAAAGGGCTGCAAAAACAAAAGGGTAACAACACATTTTATGTAAAATGTAAACTGGAAGAGGAGCCAAGTATTGTTTTATCAGAGAGTGATTGGCTTATGATGTGCAGCATACAACAAACAACAACTAGCTCCAAAAGGTGGAGGGAGTTTGGGTGGACGTGCCTAATGCGATTCTTTATCACTCATTCTCATATACTCAAAATCCAGTACAAGGGCTTGATGATCATTGTTGGAGACAGTGTGGCCGTTCAAACGCCAGTCACTTTCATATTTTTTGGACAAAATTAAAACCATTCTGTGATAATGTGGTTGAAAAAAAACAAATACTATCTTGACTTTTTGTCAGACTTTCTGCCTTGAGAGATGTTTGGAAAAAAAGGACAGATACCATTTTAAAATTCTCTCACTTGCATCAAAAAAGCCATAACACGGAGCTGGCTTAAAATTACCCACCTTTTTTTCTACGACTCCAAGGAAATATCTTCATTAAATGCTAGACCAAATGGATAGAAAACAGTAATGTAACGAAAACAGTAAAGTAACGTTACCACCTCTGTCAATAATCAAGTACACTCACTGCTTTCTGAACATTAGTCTCTCCAGCAAAGCTACTACATAAGCATGCATAACCAGAGCGTGCTTGTCCTGTCCCTACTGAGCGCACGCATACCCCTGGTTTAGTTGTGGTCCATGTGTGAGCTGAGATCCTTGAACATACATGGGACTTGTGACACCCAGGTGATACAAAGCAAGAGCTGCTCCACCTGATGTAAACACGGGTCAGTTGATGGAGTAAATGCACAAATGCACACCGCTAGGCACGCTGCAAATGGCATGGTAAGCACACAAATATAGGAAACATCTAAATGTAAAAATATGCAGGTGAGGCACTCTATTTTATTCTATTTCTATTGTAATATCATTATGAACACACTAAAGAAGGACACATAAAGAGGAGGTGTTATGTAAAATGTTATATGTCATCCATGCTTGTTTGAGTAATCTTGTGATCTCTCCCAGGCCCTATTCAACCCTCCTTGCGGTTAGCAGTACGATTCTAGCCAAGGCTCAGCCCATGCTCAGCCATGCTCCCACAAGGCCATTTTTCATAAGTATACAAAAGCAGGATGGAAAACAATACACTACAACTTCACAAACCTGATTAATATTAAAGGGCCTGTACCAGTTTTTTTTACTGCTATGTGAGCAAAATTTGCCTTAACTACAAGCAGCTCTTGGGTGAAAATATGTCTGCTGTGTACTGTCTCCATCTAATTATAAAGTGTTTTATTATCTGAGAGCTGTTAGCATTACCATGACATGCTTTGCTCTGCTCATGACAGCTCTCTGTAAGGTCTCTGAGAGTTGTGAAAAGCGCTTATAAACTTATCATGGTGAATAATTAGGATGCTCAGAATGCATAAGGTAAGTGAGGAATAACTTTGGACCACTGCAAACCATTTAAAATTAGCTATTTTTAAAACCGTAAAAATCGGTACAGTGCCTTTAAGCTCAAAGCAGTTAAACCAGAAATTGCAGGAGTTGCAGTTGTATCTCACAGCCCTCTCCCTCGCCTCAGGTCTGGAGGACTACATGAGGAGGTACGGCCCAGGAATTCAGCGTGTCCTGTCCTCGTTCGGACCCACCCCAGACTTCACCGGGGACCAGGCCAAGGAGATTTTCAAGGTGAGCAGCTCCGCCCTGTTAATGTCATCTGGTGTTGAGTCTACTTAAATGACACATACTGCTGCAGCCACTTTTGCTCACTACGTTTACATGCACAGACAAATCTAAGTGCGCTAAACATCCAAATTAAAATAGTCTTTACCTCTAAACCTGTCAGACTGCTCTTGTCCCAGTCTACAGCAGATCACAGAACCAAAATGGCCGAGTACGAGACATTCAGGTGTGTCTAGTAATTTAGCACAAAAACTTTGTAGCTACAACTGCTATTAAAAATGGCTATCATACATACAATCACACTTTTGGCAACATCTCATTTATGTTGAGCATTTGATTTTCAGACATGCTACAAATTACTTCACTCAATAGTTATTTGCTCTCTGCGTCACAAATACAATACTAGTTTCAAACTCAATTTTGACACTAAGGAATGGGCTTGATACTGATTTTGATACCAAAAAGATCATATTTTATTATCAATATTTGCTCAAATGAGTATCTAATTTCAATACTAGTTTTGTCTTGATTAGTATCTGATTTACGATACTTCTGACAACCTTTCTTGGTTATGGGTACAGGATAAAGGGTGTAGGAGTGTTTGTTCCTCCAACAGACAGTGAGATTTAAAGAGCAGGATCGATGAGCAGGATTCCTCTCTGGCTTATGTTTAACTCTATCACCACGGAGTATCACCACGGAGTATCACCACAGAGTATCACCTCTGCAGCTCGTCGCATTTTTTGGGGAAATTTATTTTACAAAATCCGAGACCAAGAACAGACATTTTACCTTTAAAGGCAGGTTATAATAATAACAATACAATAGAGAACAACAGGCTGAATAGCAGTACAGCACGCTAACGTAACACATTTATATTTATTCAGCTACATGAAGCATAGACGGAACTGAACACCTGTCTGGTATGTTAACATTAGATATTAACAGTTAATCAGATACACTGCACTAACGTAACATACCGGCTTATCCACAAATATGAGAGACACAAGAGTTCTTTTTACTGATGTTTACTGTGGTCTTACTTCTTCATCACAGTTCACATGTAGAACTAGCAAAAACATCAAATATAACATAAGCTCTGGCTCATATTACATATACACACAAAATTGCATATGAACGGATGGAAAATATACATACCACTTAGGCCTGCTAGTAAACAGCTGGTCAACTGAAAGCTATATTTTACTTTACAATTGTTTCTTAAATAGTTATCTGTCAAGTAACACTTCACATCAACATAAAAGGCTGAACCGGAAAACAGGAATTAGTTATTGTGACCTTAAACGAGACTTACTTTACAATATTGTTCCAAATGAAAAATTATCACCTTTATGGTTTTATAAATGAAGGGAAAAAATAAGGGGAAATGATATATGAAATGTATCAATGAAAATGAGTCAAGCAAATTTTCCTACAGGTATTGCAACCACAATAGTGCCATCTATTTGTTAAACAAGTGAACTTTAACATGTATAATCAACCTTTACATAACACATATTTATTCAGCTATATGAAGCATGGACAGAACTGAATACGTGTCTGGTATGTTAATGTAAGATATTAACAGTTAATTAGATAACTAAATCATAAAAAACAAGCAAACAAGTTTACTCTTGATCTTACTCCAAATCACTAAATCCTTTGCAAACTTCATCCTCGGTGTCACTTCTGAACAACTCCGCTTGCTCTGCAAGTAGATGAAGCACTGCTTCTGCATGGCTGTCATACTGCTAAACAAGCCTAGAGTTCCCTCGCGCAATTGTCAGTGTGACAGTAACAAAGATGTGAAATTATATATTTTAATAATTTCACATATAATTCACACCTAAGTATAAGTTGCATCTCCGGCCAAACTCTGAAAAAAGTGCGACTTATAGTCCAGAAAATATGGTACTCAGGTAGAGTATAGGAGTATAGGAAAACTATTACTCACGTATGAGTAAGTTAAAGAATAACTGTAACATCTGATTTATAATTAGGGCCCGAGCACAGTTGTGCTAGAGTCCTATTGTAGTTGTACAATTTTGCGGAAAAGCACAAAAATCAAGCAGTAAACAGTAATGTAGAGACATTTAAGTGGTATCCAAAATTAGTCAGTCACTCATCATAATCTTTTGACAGTCCTCCAACAGTTTTCATGAAAAACACTTCAAACTTGGCCAAAAGACACAAAACCCATGTGCAATAAAAGGATATAAATTCACTTTTAAATAAAATGTTTGGCATGGTCATTGGGGAATTTTCACCAAAATGTAATTTTTTTGGAAAACATAAAAAAACATTCTATTTATTTGCAATAAACATCGGATTGAATGAAGCAGATGTGCACATTCCTGCCTTTATAGCTCTCCCTTCAAATTGTATTATAAAAAAATGTAGAAAAGACTCTATTTGTTGTGGGCTTGTGAAAGAATGTACAGAAAAGCTCTTAATAATGGGGAGCAATGTGACAAAGTCCCATCATTCTAACTTTTATTGTTTAAAAAAAAGATTATTATTAAGGCCTGAGCAAGAATGTGCAATGAGGGTGAGTCAGCGACTTGTCCACCTCACACTCGTGCGAGAGCCCTGTGTTTGTATTTGTATTATATTCCGCTAAGTAAAAAGCTCCTGAGAGAAAGAAAAAAATGCTCAAAAACTCTTGAAAATTGGCGCAAAATTAGAGATCGAATCAAATTTAAGCAACATAACGTCGCAAAAAATCTAGAAAATTAAAATACATTACAAGCTAGAAGGGGGCAAAGTCTATCTAGTCTTCACTGTAGGCACATAAAACTTGGCAGGTACATAGAGCATCTCAAGATAGACAAGAAATTATATTATGGCCCCGCCCTAAACCACTCAATCAGCCATATTGGGTCAAACTTGAGACGCCCAAAATCTAGTTGTTGTACTTCAACAAACTTGTCCTAGTGTTTTGATCTGACGGACTCCAAACTGAGGCAGCATCATCAGGACATATCTTGGATCAAAAGTTGTTAAAAGAATTTGCATAAGTCCCAGGGTGTGGTCATAATGAACTCTTAATGAAGCAGTCATTTTGAAAGGGGTCACAAAAGGATCAAAATAAAAATTGCACACTACACTCATTGCACAATTCCCATAGTTGCACATCCGCACATTGCACATTACACTCATTGCAAATTACACTCATTGCACAGTTCTCATTATTGCATCATCCAAAATATTGCACAGTACCCATAATTGCACATTCCACTCATTACACAGTCCCCATTATTGATTAGCTGCTTCTGATTGGCTGCTGTATTTCCGCTGATATGTTTCTTGTCCACAGGAAATGTGCGAGCTTATCCCCCCGGAGCAGCTCTCAGCCCGGACAGAGCGCAGAGACCAGCTACTGTCCCATCTAGCCCAGATTAAGAAAGAGCACTAGAATGCATTATTGTAACCCTCTGACCCTCATGCATCTCACCCCTTTACCCAACATACATCTCACCCCTTTAACCCACTGACCCCTCGCATATCTCACCCTTTTAACATTCTGACCTCTTACACATCTCATCCGACCACTCACACATTTCACCTCTTTAACCCTCTAACCCCTTACACATCTCACCTCTTTAACCCTCTGACCCCTTACACATCTCACCTCGTTAACCCTCTGACCCCTCAGCCATCTCATCCCTTCAACCCTCTGACCCCTCACACTCATCCATGTAACCTTCTGTGCCCTACGAAATCTATGATGACTTAAAGGGGACATATATAAAATTGACTTGTGTGAGGTTTTAAGCTTGAATCATTAGTTTCAGTAATCCTGTAGTGTCTTGCTTGAGTGCTCTGAGTATCTGTTTTTTCCCATGGACACAAGCAGGTCACAGATCCTCAGAGGTTAAGTAGCTATGTAAAACCTTACCTAAACTCACATCTGTGCACATCTGCTCACTGAGTTTGGACTTTTCAAAACTACCCACTTTAAAGGTGCACTGTGTAATTTTTCTACCACTTCCTTGTCCCCATCCATATATTATTGCTTTGCCTGGAATTACGCATTAATTCAATTACAGGTGTTTTTTATAGTTAAAAAAAGAACATGTGGAGTCGGAGTCTATGTGAGAATGTGACACTGGAGGGCAGATGTGATTTTCTCCTGATCAACTGTGAACTTAACCTTTTGTACACCGATCGCCCCAATAAACATGTAAACTTTGAAGTGGTGTGTGATGTTGTTTATTGAGACTTCACAGGACAGAAATGAACCTTTTCTGAGCTAGCTTTAGAATGATCTTGAGCTGTATCAGAACAAGTATAAGACACATAAACTATGCATGCACTGCTGTGGAGCCTACCTGGGCGACTGAGGGATTACACAGACACAAGGCCACATGGGACTATAAAAGAAAGTACTGCAACTTATTGTTTAAAATCACATTGTATTGTATAAAGAAAAAGGTGTTTTTTATCATTATTATTATTATGATTGTGGTAAGGGAATCAGTATTGAGTATTGAATTTATTCCTTGGCATAAAAATCAAGTTTGACATTTTAGTTTGGTTTTGTGCTCTCTCCTCTCTTTTCCCTACTTTCTGTCCCATCTGTCTCCCCTCTCTCTGTCCCCTTCTCTCTCCTCACCAGCCTCCACTGTCACCCTTCCCTCCTCTCTTATCCTTTGTCTAACCTTTCTGCTTACTCCTGTTTGCTCTGTTCTCTCTCTCTCTCTCTCTCTCTCCACCTTTGTCATCTCTCCCTATTCTGCTTTTCTTCTGTCTTTCTTTCTGTGTCTCTTGCTCTCTCTCCTTTGTCCTCTCCTCTCTCCCTCTCCTTTCTAATCTCTTTTCAATGTTCTCTCTCTCTTCTATTATTTTTCCTCTGTCTCATCCCCTCTCCTCCTTTATCCCGTTTTTCTCTGTTTTCTCTTCCTTCCTTCTCTGTCTCTTAACCCTGGGAAGGTGTTCACGGGTGAGGAAATTCTGGGAGTCACAAACACAGTACTGTAGTATTGAAGTAATAGTACTCTTACTTGAGTAAAAGTTGTGTTTACTGTCAGCAACAGACACAAGCTTTATGTTGATAATATGAAATTATTTGAACATGTGCGTTTCAATATTCTGCTCTGTCTAAAGCCCAGGTGTGAACATCAGACCCTGACGCTCGTGCGGTGTCGGCCCGGTGTCTGTTGATACGCTGTGGACCGGCACGAGCCCACGCTTACGGCTCCTGACGCACTGACGCTGTTTGGCGCCTCTGTGCTAATCACCCGCGGGCGTCTCTCCCAGCGCCTCCTCCGCTCTCCTCTTACCGCCCGCTGTCCCCCCGCGCTCTCTCCGCTCCCTGGCCCGGGGGAGGATGGGGGAGGATGCAGGCGGCTGTGGGCTGAGCCGTGGGCAGGAAATGGAACACGGCCCACCTCAAGTGCTCCTCAGACGGCCAGAGGCAGGACGAAGAGCGCAGTGGCCCCGGGAGGATTTCTGAAGAGGCTGCTGTGATTTAAAACGCCTCCCCCCCGCGCGCGCATGGCAAAGTTGTGATTCCCGGACGCGTTTCTCAGACGTGAGAGCCACAGGTAGGCCCGTGCTCTAACACTTTTTGATGGGAATGTGTTTGTTTTCCGGTGTTCAGCAGTTTTATCTCATATCTGGCATTGGGTTTACTTCCACATTTCTCGACAGAGCAGCAGGTGTGAGCGCGTTTCCTCTGGGCATGGAGCTCTCCGATGCGTCCTGTTCTGTCACACTGATCCTCGCTGTGTTACATTCACAGACAGTTCAGACTATTTTTCTAACACTTCAGGCCTAAGTTTTACTTTAGTCACTTGGGCCGTTTGGGTTTATACGCATATGCGCATTTCTAGGACCAAAGGTGGGTAGAGTAGCGAAAAGTTGTACTCAAGTAAGAGTAATTTTACTTCAAAATAATATTCCTCAAGTAGGCTAGAAGTACCTAAAACGAAAAAAAGTAGAAAACTACTACTCAGGTAAGAGAGATGTAATATCTGCTTTAAATTGTGAAGTTATGTATGCTAATTGGAAGGACAAAACTATAAATAATGCACTAAGTAAGAGACGGCATGGCATTCTGTCTAGCAGGCTCGGGGAGTGATCACCTCTCTACCTCTGACAACTCGGTCTCTGAAAGAGTGAGCCTGACCCGCAGACAGCCTACACACAGTCTCACGCCCGGAGCTTTTCACCTGTTTGCGGCTTTGCCTCTGTGTAGTGCCCGGTGCTCGGTGCGCTGGCCCCTGGACGATGAGTTTCGCGGAACAATGGGCCAGTAGGGGTGGAGCAGGGCTGCTCCAGGAGGAAAACATGGACCAACACGAAATCGGATTTTGATTTACACTATTCATCCAAATGTAATATCCATTGTAAGCTAAGCGGTTTATATGTATGGCCAAATGCCCCTGCTGCTGCCACTCCGCAGGAGTGTCCTGCTCACCTTTACGCACGGGGGATAGATTACTGCGTGACAGTGACAGCACAAGACAGATTCCTGGTTACAGACAGGTACAGAGGCTGCTTAAGTAGGTCCTATTAAACGTATAATTTATTCACTAAAGGTGTATGCTTTTGTCAACAACAGATGAGAGCTGCTTCTTGCTGTGTGCACAGCTGTAGAGTATGGGTACTTACCTCAATCTGTGCGTAAAGTCATGGACTTGGATGTGGAGGACCACAGGTAGTTTACCGCTCTGACAGTGCCATTTCCCTCATCGGCTCATCACTGGTGATGTGCCCCTGCCATTTAGGCACGAGCACTAGTTCTACTCCAAGAGACACTACTACTACACTACTACTACTACTACTACTACTACTACTACTACTACTACTACTACTACTACTACTATCACTATTAAACGTGGGAAAAGTCATGCCAACATCAGTAGCACAGCCTATAAATGCGCAATAAGTGGATAGATCATCCATTTTTGCCTAGTTCCTGGTATCACATAATTTCCAGATGATTTTCCATCACATTTTAACATGAAACTATTATTTCGTTTCGAGATAAGTAACATGTAATTTTGTGATAGTATCACGTAATTTCATGTAACAGGTTAAAACTTGATACTACAGATTTTTTTTTTCAAGAGCAGATTTGGCAGTTCCACGCTTCCGTACTAAAAGGTCTTTCCGTGTGTTTTTGGGTCTGTATGGTCCAGGTAACTATTACACTATTTAAAATATTACTATGATTACTTTTTATATACACTTTAAGTTATAAATCCAGACAGTTCGGACTTTATTACTCTTACTTAGTAGTTTACCCAAATACCTTTTTTTTCTCTTACTTGAGTAATTTCTTGAACCACTACTTCAGTAGTTTGTGCTTCTGCTTAACTAATATTATTTTGAAGTAATATTGCTCTTACTTTAATACAATTTCTGGCTACTCTACCACCACTGGCCGTGATTAGTGTTGTAATATAGTAATTTTACAATGAATGGTTAAATGTTGTACTGCCCCCTTGTGGCGCCGCTGTTATTGAATAAAGGAAATAAACCAAAAACTTCGACAATTAGTTGATTAATCGTTGCAGCCCTAATATCTTCAAACTATACAATCCCCCAGCCATTAAAAAAAAGAAACAAAACTCTCTGTTCTTGTGCCAGCCTCATTTACTGTGTCCCTCAGAGCTATGTAGGCTACATGTTAACCAGAATTTCCATCTGAACCCCTCATACTGTTTTTAAATTGTGTCGTGTTTAGCCTAGATTTGTCAGTGTCATTAATGTGATTCTGTCTCTTATGGACCCCAATGCACTGTGTACGTGCTCTTTATGATTAAAAAAAAGTGAAATATCACAGTAGAACAAACAAGGTCTACTCCAAAATCTTGAGTGTGTGAATACAATGCATAAGGTAAACCTTTGAATTTTTTTTTCAAATTCAGCTTGTCAGTGTAGTGTCCCATGTTTTTGTTAACTCCATCAGACATTTTCAAAAACATCTTTAAATCAGTCAGTAATATTATTATCTAAATCTCTGGGGGTCCTATTTGTTACCCTTACTCTACTCAATGCACCACTACCACACATAGACTGTCACTTTTACGCTCAGTGGAGCTGACAAAAATGTGCTACTAAAATATTATTTGTAGCAGTAGTAGTATTGGCGGCAGCTTTATGAGCATTTCATCTTACAGTAAACAGACCTTTGGCAGGTATTTAATGCCTAAACTAGGCTCTAGCACATACTATAAGTAGGACTGCTGTACAGTCTGGACTAGACCGGGACAGCTCAGGGTCAGGGGGTGGGGAGGGAGCTGTGGTCGAGTTTTGGTGTGTACATGTCAGCAACTGTTTAAGTTCTTTTACTCACTGTTTTTACTTTTTATACATATATTGTTTAATTGTGTGTTATATTATTGTGTTTTGTTACAGCATAAACATGACATTTTAACTATGTAAAAATGTTATTCAAATGTCAAATTTCATTTTAAATCATAAAAGCCTCATTTCCATAGGGTTGGCATGGGGCAGAACAGTGCGAAGCTTGAGTTTTTCTACAGCATAAAGTAATCTGTACTGCCCTGTTTGAGGGGTCCCAAGTGGAGCACTGGATGTACTTCCTTCCAAGGGGGTCTGGTGTGGTTAGGACCTGGCACTGGGTCATGGAGAGCCTGGCTAGACGTGCCTCCACGCAGTCACTGGAGAACCAGCACCACACTAGTAGCAGCTCACAGGTGGCAAAACATAGTACAAACCTTGTAAGGATGAACATTTCTTGGCTAAACTATCATCAATAACATGGCTTGGGATGTCATGATGATGAGCTCAAACTCTTCATGTTCATGCCCCCCATCCTAACTGGTGCATGCTAAGGCGGCCACAAGCAAACCGTGACGCCAAAGATGTAATGAATTGTTTACTGATGTATTTTTACATATATATAATATATACATTGTTGTGTGTTGCAGAGGGAGCTGTTGTGACATCATCATGAGCTGGGGGGCACTATACGCTCAGTTGGGCGGTGTAAACAAACACTCCACAAGCCTGGGGAAGATCTGGCTCTCAGTGCTTTTCATCTTCAGGATCACCATCCTAGTGCTGGCGGCGGAAAGCGTGTGGGGAGACGAGCAGTCCGACTTCACCTGTAACACGCAGCAGCCCGGCTGTAAGAACGTATGCTACGACCACTTCTTTCCCGTGTCACACATCCGCATGTGGTGCCTTCAACTGATCTTTGTTTCCACGCCTGCACTGCTTGTGGCCATGCACGTGGCCTACAGGAAGCGTGGGGACAAGAGGAGCATGCTGGCCTCCAACGGAACAGAGAAGATGTCTGACACGGAGCTGGAGACGCTGAAGAAGAGGAGGCTGCCCATCACTGGCCCTCTGTGGTGGACCTACACCTGCAGCCTGTTCTTCAGGCTCATCTTTGAAGGGGGCTTCATGTACGCCCTCTACTTTGTCTACGACGGCTTTCAGATGCCCCGCCTGGTCAAGTGTGAGCAGTGGCCCTGTCCCAACAAAGTGGACTGTTTCATCTCTCGCCCCACAGAGAAGACAATTTTCACCATCTTCATGGTGTCCTCCTCTGCTATCTGCATGGTACTTAACGTGGCCGAGCTGTGCTACCTGATCGTCAAAGCTTTGCTCAGGTGCTCCACCAGGAACAGCCGAAGGAACCAGCCTCGCTACAGCCCTCAGGACACCCTGGTCCGGGACACCACGCTGCTGCAGAATCAGAAGAACGAGATGCTCCTGTCCCCCTCTGTGGACTCCACTAACAAGACCATGTGCTGAAAGCTGAGGAGCTGAGAGCCAACAGCTGAGAGCAGAGGAGGAGCAGAGAGGCTGAGGAGCTGAGAACAGAGGAGTATAGGAGCTAAGAGCTGAGAAAAAGCTGAGGAGTAGCTGCAGAGATGAGTAAGAGAGGTGCAGGGATTTGACCGGTAGAGGAGCAGAGCAGTAGAAAGGAGCTGAGGAGCAAAGGAGGAGAGGAGCAGATGCCAGACATCTCTACTGTGGACCAGCACAACCTGTACATTGTCAACTCAAGGTCCATTATTATAACATAATATTATTCATTACACTCCTCAGAATGTCTCCTCTCTTCCTCTCCTCCTCTCCTCCTCCTCTCCTCCTCTGCTCCAACACACCCCTCCTCTTTTGCTCCTTTCCTCCTCGGCCCATCTTAAACAGCCCATTCAAAAGTATACTTGTTCAGTGAGCACAGTTGACTTTAGTGGTGTGTTGGTGTTTCACACAGTGCAGTACACATTGAGGCTGTGCTGATGAGAGGTGGCTGCTCTTTCCCACAGCGGTGCACAGCAGTCCTCCTCTGTCCCTCTCTCTCTCTCTCTCTCTCCTCTCTCTCTCTGCTCTCTCTCTCTCTCTCTCTCTCTCTCTCTCTCTCTCTCTCTCTCTCTCTCTCTCTCTCTCTCTCTCTCTCTATCTCTATCTCTATATATCTATATATATATATATATATATATATATATATAATATATATATACACACACACACACACACACACACACACACACACACACACACACACATATATATATATATATATATATATATATATATATATATATATATATATATATATATATATATATATATATATATATAAAATGTGCCTTTGCTGCCCCCTAGTGCCCAGATGGTGTAAATGTTCCTGAGCCTGACCTCCATCTCAGAGGCACTGCACTGGAGCATGCACCTTCACTTGCTAGCTTAAGTAGCTTTATATGTTGTTTCTTAATTAAAGGCACTGTACCTGGTTTTTTAGTGTCTTTAAATGTGAAAAACAGAACTAGGTCATTTTAAACGACCTAGTGTGCTTGCGTCTGCTATACATAATCTATGACACTGGTGGATTATTATAATTTGCACATTTTAAATCACTATCTTCATCCGAAATGTCTGCTAACTTCTGCCAAATAGGAGCAGATGTTGCCGTAAACGTCATCACAACAAAGAGCTGTGTAGCTGGTAGACCCTCCGATGGATAGCTGCAAATTACACTAGTGAATAGCAGATTTTTTTTTTTCATTTGTACCAAAATGACTAGGCGACACTGCCAAATCCTACGCGTATCATGATTAAGAAAATAAAATTGAAAGAGGGGATCGGTTGGCAAAAAACAGTCATTCCTTAAATATGCACAAATTACTACAAGTACAACTTTGAGACGGGAAATGAGAAGGGAAAACAACTATAACATGGTTAAAAGCTCTGAAAAGTCGATTTCACATGAAGAGTCTTCTTTAAACAGTTTGCATTGGTCCAAAGTTATTCCTCACTTACTTAATGCATTCTGCATACGGCAATATGCATTCTAATGATTCACCATGATGAGGTTATAAGTGCTTTTTACTGTAATGCTCACATCAGTTTGCACCCTAATTCACACTTTCTGACACCTTGAAAATAAAAGACTTTCTAATTAGATTCAGACAGTACGCAGTGGACTTATTTAGACCTCAAAAGCTGCTTATACAATATACAGTATCTATACATTTTTGCTCAAGTACATGTGAAAAATCAGGTACAGGGCCTTTAAAGTTAAATGAACTGTGCAGTGTGAAATACTATGATGAAGTCAAATATAGTTTAAAGTTGTCAAAGGCTTCAAAAGCAGACCAAGACCTTATTTACTGTTATGTACCTTTTCTGCAGTGCCACTTGAACTGTGTTTTCTTTTCCTCTGCATTAGAGGAATGTTCTTTTCAACATTCTTCTAATGCAGAATACATCTGTGTCTTACATAAAATTGCTTAAAGGTCCAATATTGCACAAAATTGACTCTTGTGAGCTTTAAATCCTGTTATAATGTTGTTTCCTCCTCAAAAACATACCTAGAGTTGTGTTTTGTTTTATTCACAAGTTTTAGTAATCCTGCATTATTAGTAAGTCTCCAAAGCTCAAAATGCTCTGCTCCACCTTGTGATGTTCTCTAATGGTAGTTTTTAAGTTTATAGCTACCTTATACCTTTAGTTCAACAGAAATTGATCATTCTAAAGCTGAAATAATCCAAATGATTCTGGTGAAGGTGTATGGACTTTAAAAACACAGTGGAGCACTTGTATTACCACTCAATGGCATCACAAAGTGGAGCATTTTCTGTTTGAGAACTCAGCCTAAATATGCAGGGTTTGTGCGTTAAACATCTGTGAATGAAACAAAACACAACTTCAAGTATATTTTTGATGAAACAACATTATAACATAGATCCGAAAATATCATTATATGTGCCTTTTAACTCAAAGTGTACATTTTAAGTAGGTTTAACATAGACTAACCATAAAACTATACATTCAATTAGTTTTTAGTGTGTGTAGCATCGTGTTGATTTGGCTTTCTTAGTGTGAATTTTGCAGTGTGTGAATCTGTTAAGTTCTAAACCTCATTTTTATGTGAATGCTCCATTTGATGTGCAATTCTCTGCAGTTTAATGGAGGTTACATTCTCTCCCCTATGACCCATATTGTCAGAGCATATGACACAATGCTTTTTGTATACAATTTTTTCCTCCAAAATGTATTTGACTTATACAGAAATTGTGCAAAATGTACATTATATCACAAATACTAAGAAAGTAAAAAGGTATTCTGCACAATCTCCTTTTAGAACAAAATGACACACACACACATAGAACACTTTTTATGTATAGTTACTTGAGTATTTACGCAAATTTACTTCTACTTAAAGAATGTTTAGTTTGATTGGTTCCTCTTCCCACTGTGAGTAACTCTACTATTGAGAAAAGTGTTATGTTGACAATACAAAATCATTTGAACATTTGTGTTTCTTCCACCTCATCCCCATATGTGATTTTTTTTTGTGTTTAAATAATTGTTGTGTCTTTTCTTTGGTAATCCATAATCTGGGCATGATTTCATGTTTTGTCTGCCTGATTACATGAACTCTTACATCTCAAATCGCAGTTTACATTTTACACCCAAACTTTTACTCAGTAGTCAAGTAGTAGTTTCTTCAAATACAAGTTTTTCTTTACAACTTTATCTTGAGTGATTATTTGAGTCACTACTTTGTATTTGTAACCTTTCCTGAATAGCTTTAAAATGATCATGAGCTGTATCAGAATTAAAACCGCATAGACCAGTATACGCCCATGGACCTCTATGGAACCTGGATGACTGAGGGATTACACAGATATAAGACCACATGGTAATTTCAAAGAAATAGTAGGATGTAATATTGAAAATCACATTCTATTGTCTAAAGAAATGATTATTATTAATGTAGTATTCAGTACACATGGCTGTATTTAGTATAACTTATTTCCAGTCTCACTCCAGGCTGGAAATAAGTTTAGCTAATTTACTGAACAATGACAATTACTTTTAAAGCACTTAATTTAGTAAATGTAGATAAATTGTCCAGTGCTACTCAAAACAACAGAATGCACACAAATCAATATTACCAAAATGCAAAACACAGCAAATTCGAATAAAACATTTCAGGATAGTGTGGCACTTCACTACACTGTGACATACTGCACCATTGCTCTGATTTTACTGAAACCATATGAAGTGCTTAAGTGTGAGAGTTAAATGTTATGGGCCATGTACATTTATTAAAAAAATGAAACATAGTGGAATAAAAAAAACAAACAAACTGTGTATAGTATAAAATCAGATGAAGTTCCTCTAAAACATACACTTCATTACTATAAACTCATACCACTTGTATATAATCTAACAGATTAACAATACTTTCATTTTAGTAATGTAAATATAACAAACCCCTTACACAAGCTTTGTTTGGTGTCCATGCTGCAAGAGGCATGTTGTGCTTTTTTTGGAAACTAAACAATGCTCAGGTATTTAAACTAGTCTAAATATTTTTCTAAAATGAGTACATGTGTTTTATTTCCAGAAGCTAAATCTGTGATGACTACATTTATTACTGAGTTGGGCATTGGCCTGGAAAGTTCTGTTTTTACACCGGTGCAGTGTGAAGACCCTTCCCTTGAGGTGCATGGTCCATTTGAGTAGGTGTTCTACAAGTTAAACTTAATTTAGACTAAAAGATTAAAAGTTAGTTATCTAAAGTATGGCACAATGCATGAAGAGCCCAGAGGAAGATTGTTTTGGGGACAGGACTTTTCAGAGAGGACTCAAAATATGTTCCCACTTTACACCATTGGCCCTGCAGATAAACAGTGAAGCTGGATGATTATAATTCTGCAGACAGGTTATATATCAGAGTGACACAAGGACAGCAGGTGAGTCCATTTATAACACTGCAGCTGATCCTTTTGTGATCTAAACCATGAGATGATGTGAGTGTAGCTAGAGTAGGTTACTGCTTCTGTGCAGGACCGACTCTAGCTTTCAGGGGAGCCTAAGCTCTGTCTCTGGGGCCCGCCCCCAACAGCGGATGCCTCCTGGCTCAGCTATTGGTGATTCACATTTGACAACATTATGATCTGCTTTCATCACCTTGACCAATTGTATCTGTATTTATATGACCAACATCAGACTGAAAACATCCAGAATGTCACAACTACCACAGTAACAAGAACAGTACACACATATATAAGGGGGGTCAAGAATTCTAGGCAAGTTCCTGGCGGATTTTAATGCGTTCCAGTTGGCAATAGTGGGCTTACTTTTACATTATAAAGGGTCCTTGCACCAGTGTAAACACATAGTTGCCCTTACCTCTGCCCGGCTCAAAAACAAAAGATATTTTGCTACTATAGATATAAAACAAATGTAATCGTTTGAGAGGGATATTTAGGATGCTGTAAACACACAAGCCCTGTTTCCAATAAAACTTGATGTATTATTTTCGATATAAATGTATGGGCTGTTGGGGGCCCTCTGCTGGCCTCGGGGCTCTAAGCAGCTGCTTAGTCTGCTTACAGGCTGGGCCGGCCCTGCTTCTGTGCGAGATTAACAGTGTTTATTGTGGCAGAAACCTCTCTTTGTCACATCTGTTGGACAAATGAACAACCCCTGAACCACTCCTGAATCAGATGTGAATGCTCATTAATATGAGCAATTAAGTGAGTGTACCCTTGCGTAAGTACATCTTATGGCTATTTTATGTTATAAAATGCTGAATTGGATAAAAAACTGATGAATGTAAGCCCACTGTAGCCAACTGGAACACACTAAGTGCACTAGAAATCAGGACAAAAAATGTGTAGAATAAAAAATAAAAAAAAATATCTGGGGGAGGGCCCCCAGACCTCCCATTGTTCCATGTTTTATACTATTATATCTGTAGCTATTGCTTGCTATTGAGATGACCAAAGCACTGTCTTAATTTTTGCAAATATGAATACATAGCACTGAAGTGGTGAGGGTCCCAACAGCAAGGTTTGCTACAATTTGTTACTTTACTTTATCATTGTGGTAACAGAATCAGCATTGAGTATCGAGTCTATTCCTTAGTATTGAAATTGGGTTTGAAATTTTAGTATCGTGACAACACTATAGATTACTTTTTACTTGTGATTGCAATAGTAATTTCCTGTCTGTTGTAATCCTCTGTACAAAAGTGTGCAAAATGCAGAGACACTGGTTGGGTAAGATCGTTAACATGAGCAGGTTCAAACCGCTCTGGCTCATTTGGTTTTAAATGTGTGATGTCACCAGAGCCACTCCAGTACTCCACTGCCTATGATGTAAGTAAGTAAGTAAGTAAGTAAGTAAGTAATTATATATGTATGTATGTATGTATGTATGTATGTATGTATGTATGTATGTATGTATGTATGTATGTATGTATGTATGTATGTATGTATGTATGTATGTATGTATGTATGTATGTATGTATGTATGCATGTCTGTATATATGTATATATGTCTGTATATATGTCTGTATGTATGTATGTATGTATGTATGTATGTCTGTATGTCTATATGTATGTATGTGTGTGTGTATATGTGTGTATGTATGCATATATATGTATGTGTGTATATGTGTGTACAGTTGAAACCAGAAGTTTACATACACTACATTAAAAAACACATATGCTTTTTTTTTTCACTGTCTGACATGAAATCAGACTTTTCCTGTTTTAGGTCAGTTAGGTTTACCAAAATTATTTCTATTTGTTAAATTTACTTTCATTTATAGGGCAATGCTTGGACTACTGCCGACCTACATCTGTTCCTTACTGTCACAGAAGGGCTGATTCTTGTTCTCTTCGTTCACAAGATCATGTGTTGCTCTCTGTTCCATTTGCTCGCACTGAACTGGGCAAAAAGGCTTTTGTCCACTCTGCACCTTATGCATGGAATATGTTGCAGAAAGACTGGAATTTGACATAGATGATTTCCTTTGAACGCTTTTAAATCTAAACTGAGAGGTCTCGAGGCTGATTCCACAACATGCACTTATTTTTCATAATCTGTTTGTCTTTTCCTGTTATCTTGTTTCTTTGTAATTATGTAACTGTATTTTTTATTTTCTGCTGCCGCTTGGCCAGGACTCCCTTGAAAAAGAGGTTTTTAATCTCAATGGGACTTTCCTGGTTAAATAAAGGTTAGATAAAATAAGTTAAAAATAAAAATAAATGACAGAATAATGAGAGATGGAGAAGACAAGAAGACAATTTTTCATTACTTTCTGAAAAGTCAGATGTTTATATACATTTTATTAGTATTTGCTACCATTGCCTTTAAAGTGTATGACTTGGATATCCTTCCACAAGCTTCTCACAATAGTTGGCAGGAATTTTGGCTCATTGGACAGTTGGACAGAACTGGTGTAACTGAACAGTTTGTAGGCCGACTTGCTCACACATGCCTTTTCAGGTCTGCCCATAAATTTTTAATAAGATTAAAATCATGGCTTTATGATGGCTACTCCAAAACTCTGACTTTGTTATCCTTAGCCACTTTGTATATGTATCTGCGTATGTTTATGTGTATCTATGTGTATATGTGTGTGTATGTTTGTATGTATGTGTATATATATATATATATATATATATATATATATATATATATATATATATATATATATATATATATATATATATATATATATATATATATATATATATATATATATATATATATATATATATATGTACTAAATTTAATACACTACTGTTCAAAAGTTTGGGGTCACCCAGACAATTTTGTGTTTTCCATGAAAAGTCACACTTTTATTTACCACATGAGTTGTAAAATGAATAGAAAATATAGTCAACACATTGACAAAGATAGAAATAATGATATTTATTTGAAATCATAATTTTTTCCTTCAAACTTTGCTTTAGTCAAATGATCCTCCATTTGCAGCAATTACAGCATTGCAGACCTTTGGCATTATTAGCTGTTAATTTGTTGAGGTAATGTGGAGAAATTTCACCCCACACTTCTAGAAGCCCGTCCCTCAAGTTGGATTGGCTGGATGGACACTTCTTGCGTACCATACGGTCAAGCTGCTCCCACGACAGCTCAATGGGGTTTAGATCCGGTGACTGCGCTGGACACTCCATTACAGATAGAATACCAGCTACCTGCTTCTTCTCTAATGAGTTCTTGCACAATTTGGAGGTGTGCTTTGGGTCATTGTCCTGTTGTAGGATGAAGGTCAGCATCCCGGAGTCGCCTCTTCACTGTAGATGTTGACAAAAAGAGATTTCTAAGTGACCCCAAACGTTTGAACGGTAGTGTATGTGTATTAAACCTATTTCTATTTGCTAAATTCCAGAATAACGAAAGGATTTTTTAAGACAATTTTCATTACATTCATAACTTTACATACAGTAAGATACTTTTACTATTATGCATTTAAACAATTTGGGAAAACCCAGATGATGATGTCATGTTTTTGGAAGCTTCTGATGGTTTATTGACAACATTTGAGTTGATTAGAGACACACCTGTGAATGTATTTGAAGGCACACCTGAAACATACTGCTTTTTTGTGTAACATCATGGGAAAGTCAAAAGAAGCCAAGATATCAGAAAGCGAATGTCCTCAGTTCTGTGGGGTTCTGCGTCCCAGAGATGAACGTGCTTTGGTCCGAAATGTGCATATCAACCCAAAAACAAAAGTAAGAGATCTTGGTACTGGTTGAAGCTGTTATTTGTTATTGAATTGTTATTATCCACAGTGAAACGAGCACTGCACCGACATGGCCACACTGCCAGGAAGCAGCCGTTACCCCAAAAGAAACAAAAAAGGCAGATTACAGTTTGCACAAGCACACACGGACAAAGACCTTCATTTTTGAAGACATGTCCTGTGGTCTGACGAAACTAAAATTTAACTGTTTGGCCAAAATGAGCATTGCTGCATTTTGGAGGAAAAAGGGGGAAGATTGCAAGCCTGAGAATACTATCCTAACTGTAATATAAGGGGGTGGCAACATCATGCGGAATTGTTTTATTGCAGGAGGGATTTGTGCATTTCACAAAATAGACGAAATAATGAGGAAAGTACATTATGTGGAAATACTGAAGCAACATCTCAAGACATCACCCAGGAAGTTAAAGCTTGAGCACAAATGGGTCTTCCAAATGTACAATGACCCAAAACATATTGCCAAATTGGTTACAAAGTGGCTTAAGTATAACAAAGTCAATGTTTTGGGGTGGCCATTACAAAGCCCTGATCTCAATCCTATTGAAAATGTATGGGAAAACCTGAAAAGGCTTGTACGAGCAAGGTGGCCTGCAAACTTGGCTCAGTTAAATCAGTTCTGTCAGGAGGAATGGGCCAAAATATCTGCCAACTATTGTGAGAAGCTTGTGGAAGGATATCCAAAAAGTTTGACCCAAGTCGTACAGTTTAAAGGAAATGGTAGCAAATACTAATGACATGTATGTACACTTCTGACTTTGAAGAAAGTAATGAAAAATTGACATTTAGCAAATAGAAATAATTTTGGTAATCTTAACAGGAAGAGTTTCATCTGATTTCATGTCAGACAGTGATAAAAAAGGGTATGTGTGTGCGCGCTCGTGTGTATCTATGTGTAACCATGCCTTATAGGCTAAGCTAGGCTCTTTTTGTCCTTATGAAATATTATACAAACCTTGTAACCTGTACCTGACTACACAAACACACACACATGTACACGCATGCACACACATACACTCCTCCATGGGGCTGTGCGTGGTGTTTCCATTGTGTCTTGTGTGTCACACTGGAGCCTGGACAGATCCAGTTGGAGTGGAGCCTTATTTTAGCACTGCACTAATCTAGATCTTAACAAGAGCTCGTCCTCCCACTCAGCTGTCCTCCTGTCCCTTTGTCCCCCTCTCCCTCTGTCCTCCTGTCTCTCTGTCCCTCTGTCCTCGTGTCCCCTGTCCCTCTGTCCCTGCTCCGTCCCTTATTCCTTGGTCCCTCATCTGATATGGCAAGGTGACACAGAAATAGGCCTGTTTCATTAATTGATCCTCTTTACAATTGTCTTATTTGTTCATGTCGTCTACTGGCAGTAGCCTACTTAATGTCAGGGTTTATTTGTCATTGGTTTAACATTGTTAGTTAATGATAAAAAAAAACCTCACACAGATCCAGATATAGAATCAAAATGATCATACTCCGCCCCCAAGGCTCTGTGTGGAGGGTCACGCGCGCTCTCAGCACTCTACTGTGTCCCTGACGCACCACTCGGTGTCCGGACATGGCTCCGTGTCTCTGGGACCTAGGATCCATCCCTTCACAGCAGATGAATCTGAGCCTAGCACCACGTACAGGGACTGTCCCTGGACATACACGCACTGGGACAGCTCTTTGTCAGGAGATGACTGCCTGTGGAACTGGACTTTCACAGTTTAGAGGTAAGTTTCTCTCTCTCCCACACACACACGCACACACACACACACAATCTCACACAAGCACAATCTCTCTCACACACACACACACACACACACACACACACACACACACACACACACACACACATGCACACGCTCTCTCTCTCTCTCTCTCTCTCTCTCTCTCTCTCTCTCTCTCTCTCTCTCTCTCTCTCTCTCTCACACACACACACACACACACACACACACACACACACACACACACACACACACACACACACACACACACACACACACACACACACACACACACACATTCCTTTGACAGAGCTGTAATGATGGAGACAAAGTGTCCGCTGCTCTGGCACAGTCCACTTTGTGCTCCATATGACATATGGAATTTGTAGTTCATAAATGTGAAGAAACATGAACATCATCAGCACAAGTTTGTTTTGTCTTATTTTTTTCTGTGTCTCCTGACTCTGCCAGGATGGTGTTTAAATGAAACAGTGGACACATGGTGCTTTATCATTTCTGTATGTAGTCTTATATTTTCAGAATTTTTTTGTAGCCTATCCTCCATTTAAAGGGAGCGGTGCACTTAATGCAGGGAGATCCACATTGGATTCTCACGCTCACAGCTGTTGTGCTCTTGTCTATTTGTGATAGAGTAAATCCTCTGGTCCAAGTCTTCTGCTGCTGTGACGAGTGAGCCTGAAATGAGCCCACTACTTTGTACTTCTACTTGAGTAATATTATTTTGAAGTAACAGTACATCTACTCACTTCACCTGCAAATGTGTTTGTATTTCAGTGTGGTCCATGGAGCGCCCCTTTTCCTCTCTTTGGGACAGAGCGTGAAGCCAAAAAAGAAGGTACATGACTGGGCAGAAGGACAAGAGGGCAGAAGACAGAGGGTCAAGAGGGCAGAGTGAGCAGAGGGACAGAGGGACAGAGGGGCAGGGGGAGGAGAGAGACAGAGGGAGCCGAGGGGCAAGAGGGCAGAGAGAGTAGAGGGGCAGGAGGGGCAGAGGGAGCAGAGGAGCAGAGCACAGGGCTATAGAGAAGTAGGAGCAGAGAGGGCAGAGGGGCAGAGGGAGAAGAGGGAGGAGCAGAGGGAAGAGGGAGCATAGGAAGCAGAGGGGCAGAAGGAGCAGAGGACAGGGGAGGGAGCAAAGTGTACCCTAACAGAGAAAAAAAACACTTACTTTTAGGGCGTACAAATTTCTGATTTGGTCATAAAATACCTAACTAAAGCTGCTGTCATTTTGTGCTGCTCTGCTCAACACTGTTCTCATCTGATGTTCTGACCCGTTCCCTGTGCCCTCAGTCTGAGTTCCCTCCCTTCTCGAGGCATGGGCGACTGGAGCTTCCTGGGCCGGCTGCTGGAGAATGCCCAGGAGCACTCCACAGTCATTGGGAAGGTGTGGCTCACCGTGCTCTTCATTTTCCGCATCCTGGTGCTGGGGGCGGCAGCCGAGGATGTGTGGGGAGACGAGCAGTCTGACTTCACCTGTAACACCCAGCAGCCCGGGTGTGAGAATGTGTGCTACGACCAGGCCTTCCCCATCTCCCACCTGCGCTTCTGGGTGCTGCAGATCGTCTTTGTGTCCACGCCCACCCTCATCTACCTGGGTCACGTGCTGCACCTGGTCCGGCTCGAGGAGAAACGACAGGAGCGGGGGGATCACCTGCACAAGGCTGCCAGGTGCACAGAGGAGGCAGAGGGGCTGTTCACCAATCACGAAGACACCAGAGGCAGAAACAAAAATCCACCAATCAGGGATGAACATGGTACAATCCGTCTGCGAGGGGCCCTACTACGTACATATGTGTTCAACATCATCTTTAAGACTGTATTTGAGGTGGGCTTCCTGTTGGGACAGTATTTCCTGTACGGTTTCCGGCTGAAGCCTCTATACAAGTGTGCCCGCTGGCCCTGCCCCAACACAGTGGATTGCTTCATCTCCAGGCCCACGGAGAAGACCATCTTCATTGTCTTTATGCTGGTGGTGGCCTGTGTGTCTCTGCTGCTCAACCTGCTGGAGATCTATCACCTGGGCTGGAAGAAGCTGAAGCAGGGGATGACCAGTGCCTTGGCTCCAGATCAGTCCTCACAGACTCACAGTGTTGGGGTGGAGGTCTCTAGAACTCCCCTTCAAAACCTAAACTTTCCCCCAAACTACGCAGCGGTGACAACCAACAGCGCGAGCTTCCTGCCCGCCCTAGTGGAGCAGCCACCCCCATCTACACATTTCTACATCAGCAACAACAACAACCACACTTTGGCCACTCAGCAGAACTGGGCCAACCTGGCCACAGAGCAGCAGACCAGGGACCTGCAGAGCCACTGGCCCCCCTCCTCCTGCAATGTGGGGGTCTCTCCTCCTGGGGGCGTAGTGAGGCCAGAAGACAGGAAGAGCACAGACGCACGCTGCCTGAGTCAGGCCAGCGAGGGCAGCAGTGGGAGAGCACGTCCAGATGACCTGGCTGTCTGAATGCTCACCCTGCAGGCCAGGATAGGCAGATACAGCCTCACCACATTGAGGATAAAAACACACTGGGACATTGTCCTGGTCCTGGAACTGCCTCTACCCCGCCTCATACACTGTAACACAGCTCCTGCTGAGAAAGCTCCACACAGCGGGAGCCTTACATTCACAAACACTTCTGAAAACGGTGCTATTTTCCCTGCTGTCTTGCTAAAATGATTTAGTTTTTTGTCAGTTTACATTTTGCAGGGGATAGCATTTGCACATTTCAGAATGACATATTATAGAACAGGAGTAAACTGGACTGAAACAAGGCTGTCTTAAAGTATGTCCACGATTTAGGAAATCTGAAACTTTAAAATTGCGACAACACTAATTCACACGTGATTATTCACATATGAAAATTCATATGAGGAAAAAGTTCCAGGCCACTCCCCTCAGGCTACAGTTATATTTAGAGCTGGCTCAGTGTGGAATGCCTCAGGCCTGTGTGGATGTCAACTTAGTGATAACTGTGAGAGGGACTGACAACTCCACACCAACATGTTAAAAGGGAGGACCAAAGCAAAGGCATCATATAGCTCCACCCTCTCACCTGTATGTTGCAGCTCCTCCCTCTCACCTGTCGGCTATACATCCGCCCTCTCACTTGTGTGCTGTGGCTCCACTCTTTCACCTGTCTGTTGTAGCTCCGCCGTCTCACTTGTCTGCTGCAGCTCTGCCCTCTCACGTGTCTGCTGTAGCTGTTGTTTATTCATATCATCTTTTATTAGTAGATTAAGACCTTGATTCAGGAAAAAAAAAAAATCCTCGTTGCAGCTGACCACAGTGTTTTGTCTGGTTACAGCCTACATAATGTTCACTAGTATTTCTATGTCTGGGACACATGAACTTGTATTTCAACATAAAGCATGTGTGTTTATGTAGCAGACTTTGAACGGCAGTATTGGCTGCTGGGCTCACACCAGGCTGAGGTGACAGTGAGGTGTGGACAGGCCTCCAGCACTTCAGATACGAGCAAGCGCCCCAGAATAAACTCCAGCTGAGGTCATGTATAGCACATGTGCACATGGAACTGTGAAACACCTCTCATTCTGTCAATGTGTCAATGTGGCTTCATCTCAGCTTTTCTGGGTCCACACCTTCATATTCCATAGACAGAAACAGAGGAACCAGGAGCTGAACCTCCAGAGGAACCAAATATGTATCAACACTGTGACATCTCCATTTCCACCAACATTTCCAGGGATTGAGCTGAGCAAAATGGGGATCACAATTGAATGGTCACTCATCCCTGTGGCAATCTGCTGTTTTGGTAAAATCACAATATCCTGATCCATGACTTTTCTCTTGAATGCAGCTCTGTGTTCACACAAAAACATTTTTTTCCCCACCCACTGCAGTGACTGACAGGTAGATTTAAATGGAAAAAATGAAAAGTGTGAACTGGAGTTTGAGGAGAAGCAGATAACTTTATGTACCTCTTGAAGCGAACAGATAATCACAGTTACATGAACTGAGATCGAATCAAAACTGGGATCTAGCTCCAGGAAAATTGTTGCTCAGAATCTTAATTGACTGTAGTGCTGTAAAACACCTTGAGTGTGTTGTTTTTAAGTACTACTACAGCACAAAATAGCAAACTGTTGGACTAACACATTACAAACTATAGACATCAAGTACAAAAACAGAGTCCATTTTCAAACTGAATTGGAGTAATGATTAAAAAATAAGACATTAAGTTACTTAAAGTCGGATTATCTAACTTTTTAGCCTCAAAAAAATGTCTAAAATAAAAGCACGTTTTTATTTTTTCATTATGAATTGCATCGATAAACAGAAAAATCTGTGTCGGGCTTGCATCTCCACAAACCTCTTACAGACTCTTAATTGGCCTAGGCATGCTTGTTCCCAAGAAAGTGTTGTTCCTTTGGCTATAATCTTCCACAGTATGACATGATATATCTCGATGGAGAATGTTCCGAAGTATGGTTTTAAGTTTCTAGTTCCATGCAGTCATCCGAGTGATGTGCCACATCCAGAAAGTTACATGTTGTACCTTCAAGTTGTTACAAGTACTGTAACATATTATTTTATTTGGGTATATTATGGTGTTCAGATAATAATAATAGGCTACCAGTCGTGGAAGGTAACAAAGCAAAAGTAGGGAAGTACTGTACTTAAGTACAATTTTTTGGCATCTGTACTATACTGAAGTACATTTTAAAGTGGATACTTTTTATGTTTACTTACTACATCTGAGAGCAGTTATCTATACTTTCTACTTTCTAGAATTTTCAACAGGACTGAAAAGTAAAAATGTTTTTTATTATTGTTTGAAAAAGAAAAGGCTGAGGGATTATTTTTAACTTGTTAAAAATTTGAGCAAACAAAAATATAACAACAAATAAAAACAGCTAGAATAAAAAAAAAACAAAAACAGTTATTTCTGAAAAAAATTCAGCACAAATCTATATCAATCTCAATAAATTTGGAGCTTTATTTGATCTCAAAACCTGTGCAAAATACTTTTACTTTTACTTAATGTACATTTTTAAATGGGTACTTTAATACTTTTTATTCTTAAAAATATATTTTTTTTTTCCATGTTTTATTTATTTATTTATTTTTTACTTTTATTTTTACTTGAGTAGGTATTTGCTTTGGTTTTGCTTTTGTTACTTTTACTAAAGTAACAAAAGTGAGATCACAGTAGGCCTCTAACTAGTATCAAACTAGATTTCTCATTTATTGATACTGAAAAAACAGCTTAAACTGGTCAAAACTGAATTGTTGAATGGTTTGATTGGGATAAAAAGAATGTTCCATGAGCATTTTTGCGTTGAAATATGACTACTCTAAAGTAGCGTCTAGGCCTACCTTTTGAATTGTCCAAACGTGGTGCTTTCAAAACAGTGGACATTCGTCGGGGGCTTCAACTCAGCCATAGCCCAATACCCTAATTCAGGGGAGTCAAACTCAAATTAAAAACTGGGACTAAGTCGCAGGCCAAATTAAATATTTATTGAAAAATTTCAACATCATCTGCATGTTTTTCAGAAGGGGTGGATTAAATTTAAATGAGGCGACAGGTAGCAAATGCTAATGAGTGTCAACAGAAGTGGTGGGTGCCAGCGCCAGTGTATTTGCAAGCATTCTGGGATTTGTAGTATGAGCTGTGCATGCGCTATACTGGCGCGGGCCAAATATAATTATATCGAGGGCCAAATCTGACCTGCGGGCCTGAGTCTGACACGTCTGGCCTAATTTGACTGAAGATGGTGTGTTCACAGACTGACACCAGGAGACGTGTGTGGAGCTGTCCCACCTCACAACATCACTTCTGATCTGACCTGTGCTCCTCAGTGTTCACAAGAGGTCCAGCACCGCGTGTACCACTTTCACTAACCCGAGCAGCACTGTCACTGTACTACACCGACATGACCACTTGATGTCCTCCCACATCGCAGCTACAGGCTTGTTTGAGCCGTGCACTCCAGAATAACCTGCTGCGTGTCATTCTCTACTTCACATTCTCAGTCTGGGATGACACGGAATATCATGACAATTATTTGAATCTTGGTTGGTCGAAGCGTCACAACAATGGGGCAAGCCAGAAAAAACAAAAACAAAAAAACGACTACTAACTTTTGTTACATCCAATTGAAATAAAAGCATAGTCGTCTTCCCAGCCCACAAGTGTACAGTGTGCTTACCCTCTGCACGTTTTTCCACAGACAAAATAGTCTTTATTGATACTAAAAAATGCCAAAATGAAATGCATATGACTTCATCATTACAGAGGCTGCAGTGAAGTTGGTTTCACTTTGGACATTGGATATTCGCTTCCGCAACAACTGCGGGAGTTGCCACTGATCGTACCCCACTCGCTCTAGCACAGAGCGAGGAGCCGTATTCTGAAGTCGCTGAGTATGATGTTAAGGGGCCTTCAATAAATTATTGTTGTAGTGAATGGCATTTGCTTAAAAAATATCCCTCGAAAATATCAAACCAAATTATGAAAAATCATTTCAAACAAATAAAAAAAAGTATCACGCACAAATATTTTATAAAACATTTGATATTTTATTGCATTTTAATGTTTTCAGATGTGTCAGGTGACCTTGGAACCCCAAAGCAAGTCATTATAGTAACTCTAATCCCCAGGTATCACTTACACCTGGATTCCAGGAATAACCCTTTGTGAAATTTTCAATAATTTGTCTTTTTTTTTTTGTCAATAGCTTCTTAAGCAGGTGACCTAGGTAAACCCCAAACCAGGTTATTATAGTAGTCCTAGTCCCCAGGTACCATGCACACCTTTTGGTTTCCAAAATTAACCCTTTGTGGGATTTTTAGGGATTTGTTATATAGCAATTTTTTTTTTGCCATTTTCCTCCACTTTATCCAGGGCCGGGCTACGGAGGCAGCAATCCGGCCAGGAATGCCTGGACTTTCCTATCCCCACACATTTCCTCCAGTTCCAGGCTAGCAAAGAGTACCTCTAGCCTGTCATGGCTATTCTCTGGGGTCTCTTCCTAGCGGGACATGCCTAGAACACTTCCAGAAGATATCTGGAACAGATGCCTCAGCTGGCTCTTCTTGACATGGACAAGCAGCGGTGCTCTACTCAGAGTTCCTTCCATGTGACCCCACCACCCTATCTCTAAGAGAGTGCCCAACCACCCTGCGGAGGAAATTCATTTTAACCACCATCACCATGTCATGACCCAGTGCTCATGACCATAGGTCCATAGGACCATAGCTCTAATCCAGGACTAAACCAGGACTAAACCAGGACTAAACCAGGTCCAAACCGGGTCTAAACCAGTACTAAACCAGGACAGAACCAGGAACCATAGGTAAAGGTAGGAATGTAGATTGAGGCTTTGAACTCCTTCACCACATGTTGCATGGCGTGTTGCAGGCTGTGGTTTGATGAAGCCATCATGACAACATCATCTGCAAACAACAGAGATGAGATCCACTGGCCCCCAACCCGGACACCCTCCGGCCTTTGACTACGCCTAGAAGGTCTGACAAAGCACAGCCCTGGTGGAGACCAACCTGCACTGGGAAGAGGTATAACTTACAATGTGGAGACACCTCCTGCTCCTGTCATACAGGGACCAGACTGCCCAGGGAAGTGGAGGGTCGATGAATTGCACAATCACACCTTTGCACAAAAACGTGCCTGACTATCTCTAGTTGGTCTCAACCTGCCTAGTCCTCTCTGCACCTGACCTCCTGGAAACTACTGAAAAAAATACATTAATAAAGTAACCCAAAACATTTAAATACAATACAATCTAAAATGTTTTAGAAAAAATATGTGTACAATACATTTAACATTTCAGTGTTTGTTTTTTCATAAATGGGTTTGATCATTTCAAGGGATTTTTGAACACCATTCACTACAACAGTAATTTAGTGATGGTCCCTAACCATCGTATTTAATGGCACTTCAAAATACAGCTCCCCAAATCACAACAGCAGTTGCCTCTTAGGACTGAACATAATTGATTTAACAGAAAGTTGCTGAACAATGTAACAGACATTGGTCAATAACAGACAAACAAATGAATCAACAAGAAACAAGTAAATGGATAACTGGCCTAGAACATCTCCTGTCCTTTGACCCTCCTTCTCAAAAAAAAAAAAAAAAACGTCAAAAAAGGGAAGCCTCAAGAAGAACCACAGTGAAGGAAAGAGTCTAATACACATGCATTTGGCCAGGTTACGGAGGCAGCGGTGTGAACAGGGATGCCTGGACTTCCTGTTCAAGGCTGTAGGACCAGAGCCCACTCAAGTAAGGGACAGAGGGAGGCTTATTCACGATAGGGTAGGGGTCATCCTAGCCAGGGATCCTAGCCAGGTATTGGGTCATCCAACTAGGTGGGGGAAGGGAGGATCCGGTTCCACAGAACAGGATTAGGGCATAGGAAGGGCATCTACGATCCAGTCATCACCGGGTGGTCAGCGGCCAGGCATCTGAAACAGTTGCACTCTTCAGAGGGGAGTGGAACAGGGAACAACATGTGAATAGCAATGAATGAACTCCAGGTGAACTGAATAGTGAATGTTGTTGACGGGGAAAACAGGAGGAAACAGAGAATAGGTTACCATATTTCCTCCAGCATAGCTGCTCCTAAGGCAACTTAACTAAAATTGCAAGTTTTATTTCTGCTCCTAACTGGCCTGGCCATTAGCTAATTCAAAGAGCAATGTTTCAAGCCTGGTCTTAAATGTAGAGACTCTTTAACATGGTCAGGTAGCTCATTCCATAACACAGGAGCTTGGTAATTGAAAGATCTCCCTCCTACTGTGCTTTTAGACACATTTTGAGAGTGGAGAGCTCTGTTTGGATGATATATTGCATCTTACAGATACAATGGGGCCATGCCCTTTATGCTTTACATGTCAGGAGGAGAACTTTGAATTGAATTCTTTACAGGCCCTGATTCAAATTCAAATCTTCAGATTCAGATTCAAATCTTAAGAGCTTGGCTGCTGCATTTTGAATTAGTTGAAAGCTTTTTATAGAGTTTTTAGGGCATGTGGCTAGTGGTGACTTACAGTAATCTAGCCTTGATGTAACAAAAGAATGGATAGTCAGTGCCACAAGATTTTTCTGATTTTTGGGTATATTACGCAGGTGGAAACAGGCTGACTCTGTAATACACACTAGGCTGTGTCTGCTGTGCCTACTATTTTAGGTCTAGCTGTGGTGTGATTGGTCTCCTTACAAACACATAGGCCGCATTGCATTGTGCAAAAGATCATGACCAGACCCCGTGTTTACCATTTTTAAAACACTGGACATTCAGCCATGGATTTAGCAAAACCAGTGTAACCCGTGGAATAGTAGGGTTGTAAAGATTATACACAATGAACCATATGTTATTATAGGCCTACTATAAGCATTGTAACAGGCCCACTCGTTTTCTGATCTATGTTATAAAGCTGTTTTCTCATCAAAAACATCGCTGGAGCTTTTTTGTTGAGTTCTTGCAAACTGAAAACACTTCCACTTTGTGATGTCATGTGATAATACAGGAAGTGGTCCATTCTGTTTTAAAACTCCATACTCTTCACTAGAATAATCTAGATGATTTCAGCCCTAGAATTGCCAATCATCTAGTAAACAAAAGATAAAAGGTAGCTGTTAACTTGAAAACTACCACTTCATGGCATCACAAGATGGTGCATTTTAAGCTTTGTAAATATGGACAGAATAATTAGGATTACTCAAACATGTATGATTGAATCAAAACACAACTCCAGGTATGTTTTTATGAGGTAACAACATTGAAGCATGACTTAAAGCTCACAAAAGTAAATTTTGTGTAATATAGAACTTTTAAAATGGGATAAAATATTACAAGGTTGGCTAAAAAAGTCAGTAACTATAAAGGTTAACTTTGCTTTTTAGTTGAATAGACTGTCTTTCTTGGTAAAAGCCAGTTGTACAGCTTTTGTATTGCTTCCCTTCTGTGCACAATGACAGACCATGTTGAGAGAACAGCTTTGGTGTATTTACTGCACAAAAGTCATCAACATAGGGGATCGGCTCGGCGGCAGTGTGTCTGGGTTCACGACATAATTCAGAGGTGTTCGGAGTTTGGCGAGTTTCATCACTTGCTCCAGGAGCGACGTCTGGATGATCAGCGCTTCCAGCGGTATTTTCGTGTGACCCAGGCCCAGTTCGATGACATGCTGTCCCACATTGGTGCGCGGATAACATCCCTGTCCCTGTCACTGTTCGTGTCTCCAGCGCTTCAGAATGAAGTCGCTGTGTCACTGCAGCGTGGTCTCTGATTGGTTGACGCTAGGACGCTGGGGCGTCTGAACGCGTAGACGCCTGGATGCTCAAGACACGCCGCGCTGACGCCAGATTCGCGCCGCCTTGACTCTTGAAGACGCGCCGCAAAAACGCTGCGTCACCAAGACGCGCGTCCACCATAGACTTTGAATGTGAGCTTGACGCATTTGACACACCGGTGTGAACGCACCATTAATGTGTTATTTGTCAGTGCACCCCTAAGCCTTGCGTGGAGATGTGTAGGCCTATCTCACCATGGTAAATATACTAGTTACACAAAAGACTATAAGATGATATATAAAAAAAACGGTATTGGGCCATGACGCCATCGGGTAAAATTGACCCAAAAAAAGTTCTATTTATAATGACCCACTTCAGCCATAAGCAAAACGAAGTAGAAATCACTGTTAACTTCCCACTACAAAATGAAATAAAATAAATAGTTGCAAGTTTAAAGGTGTCGTGAAGGGGGTGTGAGGCGGACCAAAAGATGCGGGACTTGGGGCAAGTTTTACGGTGTTTATTGACAGACAAGACAAGCAAGTGACGGTAGAACATACGTGGAGCTGGGTGCAGGTCAGGGTCCAGAGGTGCAGGGAGGCAGGGTGCTGAACAGGAACACGAACAGGACATGAGCAGGACAACAAGCAGACAAACAGTGCAACAAGCAGGTAGACGAGCAGTGAGTCGAGCAGACGATCTGGCACCGAGGGGAGGAAGAGGAGCAGGACGAGGATCAGGACGAGGATCAGAGAGGCATGACGAGGTCCCTGGGTGGAATACAGTGTCCAGCGGAGCTACATCAGCCCGGATTAAAACAAAGGGCATGTGGAGGTCCCTGGACGGAAGGCTGTGTCCAGCGGAGCTACAACGGTCTGAATGAAGGGTAGCAGACATGAGGCAATCCCCGGACGGAAGACAATGTCCGGCGGACCAACAACAGTCCGTATGAGGGGTAGCAGACATGAGGAGATCCCTGGACGGAAGACGATGTCCAGCGAAGCTACAACAGTCCGTATGAGAGGTAGCAGACATGAGGCGATCCCCGGACGGAAGACAATGTCCAGGTACACAGGGCAGGCAGGCGGGAGATTAAGTCCGTGTTCTGTCGGCCCCGAGTCTGCTTGGTCCATGGATGGCCAGATCGTTCTGTCGTGAAGGGGGTGTGAGGCAGACCAAAAGATGCGGGACTCGGGGCAAGTTTTACTGTGTTTATTGACAGACAAGACAAGCAAGTGACATTAGAACATACGAGGAGCTGGGTGCAGGGGTGCAGGTCAGGGTCCAGAGGTGCAGGGAGGCAGGGTGCTGAACAGGAACACGAACAGGACACGAGCAGGACAACAGGCAACAAGCAGGTAGCCGAGCAGTGAGTCGAGCAGACGATCTGGCACCGAGAGGAGAGTCCTGGGCCGTGTCCCAATTCGCCAAAATGCCCTTAAAATCACCGTTCGAGTATGCGTCGAAGGCCGTTATGTCATTTCCGGCGCGACAAGGGCTGTCCCATTTCAACGCACCCTACGGCCACGTGACGATTGCGCAGGACAAAATGGACAAAGCGTCCATCCATGCAGACTTCACGCACTGCTATATCCCATCATGCACCGCGCCTACGCAAAAAATAGAAGAAAATGGAGTCAGCTACGCAATACACATTCAAATGTTCATACTATGTCACCTACTTATGTCACCTACAACAATGTGACATGAAACTGTTAAATCTGAATAAAGATCTGTACAGTTTGAGGATTAAACATGTGCAGCTCTGACAGACTCAGGTTTATTTTTGATGGATTCAATATATTTTTAACATGTTTATTGATCTCACTGTGAATCTTAAAGGTAATGTAATGTTCATTTTTATTATAATCACTATAATAATGATATGTAACCTTAATATGATTTATGCACTTATGTCTGTTTTCTGAGCTTTGCAGAGAATGTCTTGTCTGAAAGTTGAATGACCATGGGAGATAACAGGAAACACCCTGAGAGGTGTTTGGGCGAATAAGGACTGAAAGGAATGCTTAAGCAACAATATTTTGAAATGAACTTTGTAATATGTGATTTTCTCACTGCCTCACTGCTTGTTGTCCCCCTCCCCCCTTGAGAGTGAGCAGTGATGTGTAACTAGGGATCCTAACTGAATAAAGGAGGAGAAAGGCGGTGGAGACTTCAGAAAGGGTGAGGAGGTTGTAATCTGAAGGTTTCGGCCTCCCCGTCCCTTCTCCTCATGAGTATAGCAATAATAATCTCTCTTGTCTTCTCCTCTTTTGAACTCTAATTAGGTTAAGTGTGAACCTATCAACTTGGTCCTTCGAGCCGGATCCCAATACACCTAAGGACTCCAGCAGATGTCGGAGACCCAGGTGAGACTGTGGCCACAGCAACCGAGACCTTTTCCAGGACTGGCTCTGCGGCCTTTGTTGGAGTCTGACGGTTGACGGGATACTGAGGGAGAGAGACAAGACGAGTGAGTAGGTCTTGCTTTAAAAAACGGTGTGACTGAGGGTCATGCGCGTAGAAAAACCCTAATTATCCTAGGCTCCAATTAGGTACTAATGCTGTAAAGCTAAAAAAGGGACGGATGCGGAGTCCCGTTACCGGGTAAAATAGGAAGATTTTACTGGCAGGTACAAAACCGTGGCAAAAAGCAAGAGGGACGGATGCGGAGTCCCGTTACCGGGTAAAAAGGGAAGATTTTACTGGCAGGTACAAAACCGTGGGCAAAAGCAAGGGGGATGGTGCGGAGTCCCGTTACCGGGTAAAAAAGGATCATTTTACTGGCAGGTACAAAACCGTGGGGGAAAAAAACGAGGAAAAAAAAAAAAGTGATACAGCATGACGTGTAAAAACATAACTTGTGCCATATGTATGTTTATGCTCACACTGGTATTGATCACACTGGTGTTCTGGTATGGGTTAGTGCCTGCAGTACTGCCTGCTCCTTCTGTAGCACCGATGAAAACTGTAAACTCCTACATTTATGTGGGAAGTCCTATGCAAACCTCTAATCTCAATAGACAGGTAAAACGAACAACAACAGATTGGTGCTCACAAAAAATGCATTACAAATTTGGAACTTAAGTTTGTCTTCCACTTGGGACAGACTGGAGGGAGGCAAGTAATGGAATTGAATATACTAATGATTATTGGTACATAACTAATGATATTGAAAACCAAGGGTGGGATACATTAGTAGCTGACCAAGAAAACAAATGGACACCAACACAGGTTAAAACTGAGAAGGCAGGTAGACAAGCAGAGCTCCTAACCTTAGCCAGAACCGAATCTAATCTACTGGTAACTGTAAACAACATAAAAAAAAACTAACTGATAAGGGACACGGATGCTGGGTGTTTTTACTGAGAGCTCATGCAGCAGGGATTTTTCTGTTAATAATATGTGAAAGGAGTAATGGACCTTCTGAACCGAGTCTGAGCCCCTGGCTAAAAGACAGTGGAGTAAAAATTAAAGCAACAGTAACCTTTACTAAAGAACAAATATTTAATATGGCAACTGGTGTATCTGAGTTTGGAAATAATTGGTTGACCATGATAAAACAGGCATTTAAATACTTTAATAAAGACTGTGTTGCATGCATGGGGCCCAGACCGCTTCTGAGAATGGTACCAACACCTCCTGAATTGACGCCACAATGTGTGGAGGATATTTTGACCAAAACAATGCCAAAGATGGAGTGCGCAGAGTGGGACACTGTGTACCCACTAACTAAACTGCAAAAAGGAAATTATACTTATATTAGACGTTCAAACTCAAAGACAAATATTTATGGTGCTATTGATGAAGAACTGTGTGCAAGAAATTTTGTTACGGAAGAAGCACTACCCAAGGTGCGCAGCGACATCTACTGGTACTGTGGAGGGAAAATACTTAGAGCAAGAATGCCCACTGAATTTACTGGAGTATGTGCTCTAGTTAGTTTGATAATACCTGTAGAAGTAATGTCAATTGAACAAGAACAATTAACAGAACTGATAAAACTAATACCTAATGATGATCTCCAAATCAAAATATCTAAAAGAGAATAAAAGGGACATTGGGGAGAAAATGATCCAACATACATTGATTCTATTGGAGTGCCCAGAGGGGTCCCTGATGAATATAAATTAGCTGACCAAATTGCTAACGGATTTGAAAACATTCCTTTTTAAGCTGCTATAATACCAATTATTACCAATTACACCAAATAAGAATGTAGACAGAATCAACTACATCCACTACAACGTACAAAAGTTGGGAAACTACACACAGGAGGGGTTCGAAGCAGTGCACGAGCAACTCAGCGCGACCTCACTTATGGCTTTCCAAAATCGCATAACAGTCGACATGCTGTTGGCCGAACGGGGTGGAGTTTGTTCGATTTTTGGGGCTAGCTGCTGTGTTGTCATCCCGAATAATACCGCTGCAGATGGAAGCCTGACTAGGGCTATAGGCAGCCTGCGTGCTATGAACAGACGCCTGAAAGAGCAGTCTGGAGTAGACACGTAATTCTGGGATGACTGGCTAAGTGTGTTTGGTCGCTATAAAGCACTGGTCTCCTCGGTTCTAGTATCAATTACTGTGTTTGTAGCCATCTTAACCTTGTGTGGATGCTGTTGTGTTCTCTGTCTCTGTTCTCTGATTAATAGGTTGATAACCACTGCCATCTCACCCGCACCAGAAGAGAAAGGGGTGCAAATGTACATATTGGGCAGTGATGAGAGTGATGAGGGGGACCCTGAAGGAGCACTGCCAGAGTTATTCTGAGAACTCTCCCAGGTGTAAGAACTAATGAACCGTAATTAAAAATCCAGGGTGAAGAGATTACATGGTGATATGTGAGATGTCACAGTTCGATAAACAGGAGGGAATGATGGATTCAATATATTTTTAACATGTTTATTGATCTCACTGTGAATCTTAAAGGTAATGTAATGTTCATTTTTATTATAATCACTATAATAATGATATGTAACCTTAATATGATTTATGCACTTATGTCTGTTTTTTATTGTACCATTCACTCTTTCTACTAATCCTGCACTTTGGGATTGATAAGCGCAATGATTCTTTAAATTAATGCAGAATAATTCCCCTATCTTTGTGATAACTTCGTTTACAAAATGTTTTGCATTATGTGATCGTATTATTTTTGGTATTCCATATCTAGGTATGATATTTTTACATAATGCTTTTGCTACTGTCATACATCTGGTGTTTTAGTTGGAAATAGCTCTATCCATTTGGAAAAACCATCTATTATAACCAAACAATACTTTTTCCCTTCACTCTTGTTTAATTGTATATAGTCCATATGTGTTACTTTAAATGGATACTTTGGTTTTGGAAAACTTCCTCTTTTTTGGTCTTAAATTTCCCTGTGGATTATGTTTAGCGCATATAAGGCATGCTCTGCAAACATTTTTTTGCATAGTTATTAAATCCATATGTTGTATATATTTGGCTTATATGCTTTACCATCCCCACTGTTGACACATGAGTAACACCATGTGTCAAAATTGCTGCATATTTAAAAATATTTTTGGGTAAAATAGGTTTCCCTTCTGGTCATACATAAATATCATCATGTAGCTTGGCTCCCTTTTTTAACCACATCTGTAGCTCTTGAGTGTGGCTCTGTTGCTGCATGTCTTTCACTAGTTCCTGGTCAAGTTCTTGATCTATTTTTAGACTTGCCACATGCACTAGGTTTTCAGCTTTTTTCAGCTGCTTGTTTTGCCATCTTATCAGCAAAGGTATTTCCCTTAGTCACAGAATCTGTCCCACTAGTATGAGCTGCACATTTACACACAACTAGCTTTTTTGGAAGTTGAGCAGCTTCTATTGAGGCTTTTAGTAGTTCGGCATGAACTACAGGATTTCCCGTGGACGTGACCATTCCACGGTGTTGCCAAAATTTAGGAAATGTGTGTACTGTTGAGTAAGCATATGTGCTATCTGTAAATATTGTACATATTTGGTCTTTCATTAGCTTACAAGCTTCAGTTAATGCAACTAGTTCTGCTGCTTGAGCAGAATATGTACGGGGCAAAGCTTTTGCTTGCAATACTTCAGTGTCTGTGACTACTGCATAACCTGTCTGATTTTGTCCCTGTATTGTCTTTTTTGATGAACCGTCTACATATAAGGTAAATCCTTCCTGAAAAGGAGTGTCTGACAAATCTGGCCTACACTTTGTGGTCTGCTCGGCCAATTCTCTGCAATTATGCTGTTCTCCATCATCCTCACATGGAATTAATGTAGCTAGATTTAAAGTAGTGCATCTCTCTATTGTCATATGAGGTTGTGATTTGTAGATTTGTCAGGCATGCTAAGTTTCGTGCTGGGGACATAAAGAAAAAGTTAGTTTGTAACAATGCTGACACTGCATGAGGAACCCTGAGCACTAATGTATGGAAAAGCACTACAAGTGCACTAGCTTGTACTGCTAAGGATGCAGCTAATACAGCTCGAACACACATCGGCATGGCACATGCTACACTGTCTAGTTTGGAGGAGTAATATGCCACTGGTCTGAGTTTATCTCCATGTTTTGTGATAGAACTGATGTCATAAAATGACCCTTACAGTCTACCATTTGCACAAAAGGTTTGTCATAATCAGCAAGTGCTAACACAGAACTGGAGACAAAGGTTTGTTTCACATAAACAAAAGATTTTTCACTCTCCACTGTCCATTCTAGGCTGTCGTTCATATTTTTAGGCACATCATAAATCAATTTACTTAGTGGATGGGTTATCTCTGCATAATTAGCTAATCCACTGTCTACAGTAATTAGTCAAACCTAGAAATGACATCATTTGTTTTTTAGTTTCAGGTTTTGGAGCATTAAGTATAGCCTCTTTGCGTCCTGATACTATTGTATGACTTCCTGCACTCAAACTATGTCCTAAATTTATTTTTTTATTTTATACTATATGCTTGTTTTTAAATGTGTATATTTTAACTCTGGCTTTTAACCAATGTGTTGTGTTATGTATGTCCCTGCTGTGAGGCGACCTTGAGTGTCCAGAAAGGCGCCCTATAAATAAAATGTATTATTATTATTATTATTATTAAATACTTAACTGTATTTTGGCAAAATTGAAGCTTATTCTTACTCACTTTATGGCCATTTTCTGCTAGAAGTTTTAATAGAGCAACTGAATCTATTTCACATGATTTTCTGTCAGGATAAGCCAAAAGAATATCATCTACATAAAGTAGTATTTAACTTCCTTCAGGTGGGTTAAATTTTGCCAAGTTAGGTGACATAACTTGTGAATATATTGTTGGACTTTCACAATTTCCTTGTCCTACCCGGCTTAACGTATATCTACGTCCCTCAAAGGTAAATGCAACTACATGCATTGTATAATCCACATATTGATCCAATGTTCCTGTGGCAAAATTTATATAATGTTTGTCAATCCAATTGCAGATTCCTGTGGTAGAATTAGCATGTAAAGCAATTTTTTAATTGCTGTCTGTATGCACAATTCTCATTGCCAATTTCATACTCAATGGGTGACACAATCCCCTTTAATGCGTCATCTATGTCATTCTCTGTCCAGGGTCTGTGTACTAGAATAGTTTCTGGGTGCCTTCCCCCCTGTGCATCGTCAGGATCTAATAATTGTCCTATCCTGGGGTTTGCAACCTGTATCATAGGATAAAGTCCTGTGTTCTGTTGTTTTGGTTTTGGTGGTCTGACCTGCTCCATTGCCATGGGGGCACTAGGGGTCACAAAAATGGGTTTACCTTCCTCAGTGACAGTAGTTAAAGGGTCACCTCCCATAGTTTTATTAAATTCAAATCTTATACCCTTTTGTCTAGTCTGCTGTCTAGTTTGTGCTGCTTTCAGCTCATCTAACTCATGTTGTAATTCACAATAAGAATAGGGAGGTGGTGGGAACTTGGCTGTGTCTGCCAGTGCCGGTACTACTGTAGTCAAATCATCTTCCTCCTTTACACTAAGCATTTTTTCTGTATCTTATTTTGGAGCTCCGTTATTTTAGAAGATTTTAACTCAAATTTGTATTTTGTTACCCACAGATCTAATTTTGTACATTTATCCAGATATTTTGCGTGCACGGCTTTCCAGTCTTTTATCTGGAGTTTATCTTTTGGGGTCAGTTTTGTATTTTTGTTTCCCATTTTTTTCCTGAAATTTAGTCCAGCTTTTAACTCCTAGGGAGGTCTCTATCGCTGGAATACAACAGGTTGGTACAGTGATTAATGCGGTATCTCTCACTTTCACCTCACAAGGAGGCGGAGAAATCTTGCCTCTGCATCCACAGAAATACACTGTATTCTCCCAACCTTTTTGGTATGAGATCCTTCACCTAGTGGTTTAGAATCTCCACTCACACGTCTTTCACGCACTTTTTTTTTTTTTTTTTTTTTTTTTTTTTTTTTTTGTCATTTACATTTTTTATTAAATCTGTCATGTTTTAGACTGTCTCCTGGATGGGGGGCTCGTAGCCGTCAGCCCTCTCCACCTTGGCTCCAGCGTCATCACCAGAGCCCTTTGCAGCACTGCCGGCACCTCCCTCACCATGGAGCTCCATCAGTTTGACCAATTCAAACTTGGGCTTCTTGAGCATTTTGACCTTGCGGACATAGACGTCGTGTAGAGGGTAGATGGACTGGCAGGCCTTCTCGATGAAGAGATTACATGGTGATATGTGAGATGTCACAGTTCGATAAACAGGAGGGAATGATGGATTCAATATATTTTTAACATGTTTATTGATCTCACTGTGAATCTTAAAGGTAATGTAATGTTCATTTTTATTATAATCACTATAATAATGATATGTACCTTAATATGATTTATGCACTTATGTCTGTTTTTTATTGTACCATTCACTCTTTCTACTAATCCTGCACTTTGGGATTGATAAGCGCAATGATTCTTTAAATTAATGCAGAATAATTCCCCTATCTTTGTGATAACTTCGTTTACAAAATGTTTTGCATTATGTGATCGTATTATTTTTGGTATTCCATATCTAGGTATGATATTTTTACATAATGCTTTTGCTACTGTCATACATCTGGTGTTTTAGTTGGAAATAGCTCTATCCATTTGGAAAAACCATCTATTATAACCAAACAATACTTTTTCCCTTCACTCTTTTCTGAGCTTTGCAGAGAATGTCTTGTCTGAAAGTTGAATGACCATGGGAGATAACAGGAAACACCCTGAGAGGTGTTTGGGCGAATAAGGACTGAAAGGAATGCTTAAGCAACAATATTTTGAAATGAACTTTTTGTAATGTGATGTGATTTTCTCACTGCCTCACTGCTTGTTGTCCCCCCTCCCCCCTTGAGAGTGAGCAGTGATGTGTAACTAGGGATCCTAACTGAATAAAGGAGGAGAAAGGCGGTGGAGACTTCAGAAAGGGTGAGGAGGTTGTAATCTGAAGGTTTCGGCCTCCCCGTCCCTTCTCCTCATGAGTATAGCAATAATAATCTCTCTTGTCTTCTCCTCTTTTGAACTCTAATTAGGTTAAGTGTGAACCTATCAATTTTACAGAACATTCTTCTGGGCTGGTTTGAGGAAACAAAAGAAGTGACACTGAATAAATGAATGTGCTGATATTCCCAAACAACAACAACAATAATAATAATAATCATAATCATGAATTATTGTCATTAAAATATTGCAATAATAAGAATAATATAAGAAAGTTTGTTTCTGTTGTAAGAGTCAGAGAGCAACAAGAGTCTGAAACATAAAGTCAGAAGATTTAATGAGATCCACAGGTAAAGTGAACAATGCAACAACGGATTCTCAGAAAAGGATAGAAGAGTCCTGAGATGTGCAGCTTTTATAAGGTCCCCCAGAGTGTGTGTGTGTACGTGTGCGAGCGTGTTTGTGTGTGTGGTGGCTCGTGTCATTTACCTTCGCATTAGTGAATCAAGATATCAGTTTAATGTAGCGCTGCACTGCTAGAAAATACCTTACAATAATAAAATAAGATGAACTGGCCAGGCATAGAAGGACAACAGTGCCCTCTACTGGTATTAAAGTGGTTTAGCCACGGATCAAATTAAACCTGCCCAAATACCGAATCGTTGAACTGTAATATCCCACTTATGTAATATCCCACTTATGTACAAGTAATCAGTGTTCTCTGGTTTATAGACTATGAATATATGAATGTCATTACGTTTTAAGAAGGTTTATTTTGTTAAAGTTATTTAGTAACTACAAGTGGGAAAAAAATCACCTCGAACCTTATATTTGCCTATTGATATTCAAAGAGAAATATTAATTCTTTACTTCATTCAATCTAAACAGAAATAAAAGGCTGCGACAACGACACCTTGACTTTTCTTCTATTAAATAATAAATAATTTTAAATAACGTACGTCACGTACATAACATACGCGCAAAGACAGCGGTGGAAGTGCGGTCTGTGGCGTAGGGCTGTCCCATTTCGACAAGATGGCGGCTACACTGAGAACTACTATTCTCGGCCGGAAGTTTCGAACCATACTTTGTGACCCGCACTTCGACAGTACATCAAACTGTGCATTTGGCGAATTGGGACACAGCCCTGGGTCCTCTTATCCTCCCGCAGGTGGCGTTGATTGCCCTGATGAGAAGCAGGTGTGCGCGGGAGGAGCCAGGAACTCCGCCCAGCTCCAGAGACAGGCAGGTGAGGGAGGAACAGAGCAGACACATGAGGAAGGAGCAGGCAGGGATCACTTTTCTGGTGAAGTCTGTCACTTGTTTGTCTCATAGATTTGGCCTGTATCTTGGCTTCAACTGCTTTTCTCAATTGAGATTGAACAATTTTAATGCCATATAGTGAAACACTTCAGGCAAAGCAAAAACATCTCCATGAAGACAAACAGGTGGCGGACCCTTCGCCATAGTGCACCTTTAAAAGTTCTATATTACGCGATTACTTTAAGCAATGTTATAATGAGTGGTGTTTTGTTTCATTCACACATGTTTGAGTCCTTTATCCTTTATTATTAGCTTGTCTACACCACCAAAAAACCAAACCAAAAAATGCTCTTTTCCACCTTGTGATGTCATGAGATGGTAGTTTTCAAAGTTTAAGTTCAAGTTGCCAATTCCAGGGTTGAAATTATCCACGTGATTCTTGTGAAGGTGTAAGGAGTTTTAAAACTGGAGCGGAGTGGAGCACTTTCTGCATTAGCACATATTCCAGTTTGAGAAAAGAACTGAATATACAGGGTTTGTGTGTGCTAAACAAAACTCTGTTTATATTATGTAAGATTTAAAATGCAATAGCCCATTTTGTAATTTTCCAAGAGACTGAAATCATGTATAAATAGCTTGCCAGTTTACGGGAGTGCCTCCCGTGTAAATAATCTAGCATGAAGTGTTTATGTTCTCTTTATGTAAAATTTAAACAAACAGGCCTATACATTTAGATCTAACTCATTTCTGGGTGAGGCGGCAGCGTGTACCTGCTCTGTTTAAATTGTTGCTTTGCTGTGGCAGTGCTTTGTATTTTCTGCCAAGATAACTCATAATCTAAGGCCAGGCCTGGTTAGTACTTGAATGAGAGACCACTATGTATATCTGTGGGGCTGCCACAGTGGGGCAGCAGTGACTCTAAGAGATCTTCACTAATAAGACTACAGGCATGAACCAGAACACTACTTATATTTATGGCCCGAGCATGACTGTGTGAGGAGGGTGAGTCAGCGACTGGTGCAAGCCCTATTGTATTTGTACAATTTTGGGGAAAATCGCAAAAATCAAGCAGTAAACAATAATGTATAGACAAGTAAGTGGTATCGAAAAATAGAGTTCAGTGAGCTCTAAGTTTGAGTGAAGACCCCAAGAAAAAATAATGAAAGACAGCTCAGTAGCATAGTTGTAGTGTATTGGTTTACACTGCACCAATGGGAGCCTTGCCAAGAAAAATGTGATCATAGACAAATGAAACTTGGGATCAAAATTAGGTCACATCAGGACATGTTTTTTTACTGCTATTTTGTTTTTTTACTGCTATTAATTATTCTAAGATCTATAATGTATATTAAATTGTAATGTATTTTATATGTTTTTACTTTCTCTGCTTATATGGTGTTTTGTATATGTCTGTAGCATTCTGAGATTTCTTTGAAATGTAAAGTGCAATACAAATAAAATTCATTATTATTATTATTATTATTTAAAAAAAAAAAGATATTATGGCCCTGCCCTAAACCCTACAGGACGTCAGTCATATTGGATCAAACCCGGGATTGACAAAATCACTCATCGAAAACAGTTTTCATCAAAAACACTCCAAACAAAACCTAGGTGCAGTATAAGGTTATTAATTTGATTTAAAATAAAATTTTAGGCATCATCATGGTGATTTTTCAACAAAATGTCCCTTTTTGGAAAAATTAAAAAACTTCTATCTTTCATAAAGATTGTTGGATTTGAATGGACTCAAGGAAGCGCGTGTGCACATTTATGAGCTGGACGTAATGACATGCAAATTAGGGCTCTATCTTTTAAAATGGCTCTATTACGCCCCCTTCAAATTCAATTTGAAAAAATGTATAAAAGCCAATCTATTTGTTGTGGACTTTATAGAATTTATAGAGAGGCTCTAACGTTGAACAATGTGACAAAGTCCCATCATTCTAACTTTTACTGTTTAGGTGTAAAAAATGGAAGAAAAAAAGTGATGATTATTAGGCCCGAGCCGGAGACAACGTCCCGGCGAGGGACTCATTAAAACCCGCGTCCGAAACGGGGGAAAATGGCAAAAATCAAGTGGTTAACACGCCCCGACATGCCAGTGAGTGGTGTCAAAAATTAGAACTCGCCAAGCTCCAATTGTCACCGAAGACCGCGAAAAAAAAAAAAACGAAAGACGACTCGATAGCGCCACCTCAAACTTTGATTTTCATGGGGCTATGGGCCCGACTCGGAAAAAAGTCGACGTAAAAATCTGAAAAACTCGCATCATAAATAGAACATGTCGGGACATGACAAAAAATGATATTATGGCGGCCCTAAAATGTACAGGAAGTCGGCCATATTGGATCAAACCCGGTGATGACAAAACGCACACCCTCACATTCAGGACATCTCCTCGCACAGTTTTCATCACAAACACTTCAAATTTGGACAAAACCCACTAAACCCATGTGAGATTAAAGATCATCAATTATATTTGAATATGACTTTGGGTGTGGTCATGGGGAATTTTATACAAAATCGCAATTTTTGGATTATTTAAAAAAAACATTTCTCTTTCACAAATGTTTTGTTGGGAAAACGCTAATACAGCGTTTATGCACATTTGTGAGCTGAACACAATGATATGCAAATCATGGCTTTATCTCACAAAATGACTCTCTAGCGCCCTCTTCAAATTTCATTTTCAAAAATTCGTAGAAGACAAGCGATTTGTTTTGGACTTGTGAAAAAAATCACAGGGGCCTTATTTGTGATGGGGCACAATGTGAGAAAGTCACATGACTGTAGCTTTTATGGTTTAGGAGAAAAATAATGGGTCGAAAATCAGTTTCCATTATTATTATTAGGCCCGAGCCGGAGACAACGTCCCGGCGAGGGACTCATTAAAACCGCGTCCGAAACGGGGAAAATGGCAAAAATCAAGTGGTTAACACGCCCCGACATGCCAGTGAGTGGTGTCAAAAATTAGAACTCGCCAAGCTCTAATTGTCACCGAAGACCGCGAAAAAAAAACACGAAAGACGACTCAGTAGCGCCACCTCAAACTTTGATTTTCATGGGGCCAATGGGAGCCCGACTCGGAAAAAAGTGCAACTAAAAATCTGAAACTCGCATAAAAAAAAGAACATGTCGGGACATGACAAAAATGATATTATGGCCCCGCCCTAAAATGTACAGGAAGTCGGCCATATTGGATCAAACCCGGTAATGACAAAAGCGCACACCCTCACATTCAGGACATCTCCTCGCACAGTTTTCATCACAAACACTTCAAATTTGGCCAAAACCCACTAAACCCATGTGAGATTAAAGATCATCAATTATATTTGAATATGACTTTGGGTGTGGTCATGGTGAATTTTATACAAAATCGCATTTTTTGGAATATTTCAATAAAATATTTCTCGTTCACACATTTTTTGTTGGGAAAACGCTAATACAACGTTTATGCACATTTGTGAGCTGAACACAATGATATGTAAATCATGGCTTTATCTCACAAAATGACTCTCTAGCGCCCTCTTCAAATTTCATTTTCAAAAATTCGTAGCAGACAATTGATTTGTTGTGGACTTGTGAAAAAAATCATAGAGGCCTTATTTGTGATGGGCCACAATGTGAGAAAAGCACATGACTGTAGCTTTTATGGTTTAGAAGAAAAAAAATAGGTCGAAAAAAAATTTCCATTATTAGGCCCGAGCCGGAGACAACGTCCCGGCGAGGGACTCATTAAAACCGCGTCCGAAACGGGGAAAATGGCAGAAATCAAGTAGTAAACACGCTACGACATGCCAGTGAGTGGCGTCAAAAATTAGAACTCGCCAAGCTCTAAATGTCACCGAAGACCCCGAAAAAAAATAACGAAAGACTACTCGGTAGCGCCACCTCAAACTTTGATTTTCATTGGGCCTATGGGAGCCCGACTCGGAAAAAAGTCGACTGAAAAATCTGAGACTCACATCAAAAAATAGAACATGTCGGGACATGACAAAAATGATATTATGGCCCCGCCCTAAAATGTACAGGAAGTCGGCCATATTGGATCAAACCCGGTGATGACAAAAGCGCACACCCTCACATTCAGGACATCTCCTCGCACAGTTTTTCATCACAAACACTTCAAATTTGGCCAAAAACCCCACTAAACCCATGTGAGATTAAAGATCATCAATTATATTTGAATATGACTTTGGGTGTGGTCATGGTGAATTTTATACAGAATCGCAATTTTTGGAATATTTCAATAAAATATTTCTCGTTCACACATTTTTTGTTGGGAAAACGCTAATACAGCATTTATGAACATTTGGGAGCTGAACACAATGATATGCAAATCATGGCTTTATCTCACAAAATGACTCTCTAGCGCCCTCTTCAAATTTCATTTTCAAAAATTCGTACAAGACAAATCGATTTGTCGTGGACTTGTGAAAAAAAAATCACAGGGGCCTTATTTCTGATGGGGCACAATGTGAGAAAGTCACATGACTGTAGCTTTATGGTTTAGGAGAAAAATAATGGTGGAAAAAAAATCAGTTTCCATTATTAGGCCCGAGCCGGAGACAACGTCCCGGCGAGGGACTCATTAAAACCGCGTCCGAAACGGGGGGAAATGGCAAAAATCAAGTGGTTAACACGCCCGACATGCCAGTGAGTGGTGTCAAAAATTAGAACTCGCCAAGCTCTAATTGTCACCGAAGACCCCGAAAAAAAATAACGAAGACGACTCAGTAGCGCCACCTCAAACTTTGATTTTCATTGGGCCTATGGGAGCCCGACTCGGAAAAAAGTCGACGTAAAAAATCTGAAACTCACATCAAAAAATAGAACATGTCGGGACATGACAAAAATGATATTATGGCCCCGCCCTAAAATGTACAGGAAGTCGGCCATATTGGATCAAATCCGGCGCGATGACAAAAGCGCACACCCTCACATTCAGGACATCTTCTCGCACAGTTTTCATCACAAACACTTCAAATTTGGCCAAAACCCACTAAACCCATGTGAGATTAAAGATCATCAATTATATTTGAATATGACTTTGGGTGTGGTCATGGTGAATTTTATACAAAATCGCAATTTTTGGAATATTTCAATAAAATATTTCTCGTTCACACATTTTTTTGTTGGGGAAAACGCTAATACAGCGTTTATGCACATTTGTGAGCTGAACACAATGATATGCAAATCATGGCTTTATCTCTCACAAAATGGCTCTCTAGCGCCCTCTTCAAATTTCATTTTCAAAAATTCATAGAAGACAATCGATTTGTCGTGGACTTGTGAAAAAATTCACAGGGGCCTTATTTGTGATGGGGCACAATGTGAGAAAGTCACATGACTGTAGCTCTTATGGTTTAGGAGAAAAAAAATGGGTCGAAAATCAGTTTCCATTATTATTCTTCTTTCTTATTATTATTATTATTTTGGTCGCGACTTCAAATCCATTTTTGACCCCCTGAACGTTAACGAAAAACTCAATTTTATTGGACCCAAAATTCAAGACTGGTGAAAAATTAATTATTTTGATGGTCAAAAAAATTACACTTTCAAAATGACTCAATAGCGCCACCTCAAAAATCAAAATACATTACGGCAATGACAGACCTTTTTCATCGTAGACAAATGAAATTTGGTAGAACCATAGAACATGTTAAGACAAGTAAAAAATTATATTATGACCCCACCCTAATCCCGAACGTTCGTGTTTGGATTTTTTACGCCGTGTATGTACATTCAAGAAACTTGGAAATTGGTCAAAATAAACTAGACCCATGTGGGATTACAGAAGACTCATTTGGATTTTTCTAAGTCGTAAAATGTGGGTGTGGTCAGCTTGCAAAGAACAAAGCCATTTTTTGAAGTTTTAAATTGCGCGTAACTCAGACATGCAACGTCCTATTTCCCGGGCATTAATATACATTTTGTTCAAAATGTTGGTTTGAACGCACAGATATACAATTTACATAAGTCAGATTTTACATTGCTCCACAGCGCCCCCTTGAACTTTTGAATGGGACCAAAAAAATTACTTTGACATAAACATTTGAAATTTGGCAGGGGCATGTGGCTTCATATACTGAACAAAAAAGCCAATGAGAACATACCTCAATTTGTAACTATGTTACCGTGGTAACCGTGGAAATGGTAAAAAAATGTCTCATTGAAATGAATGGGTTCAGAGTACTGGCTTTGTTGTCGACTAAATAGATGCTCTGCACTAATCCAACTATGACCCAAAATTCAAGGTTGGTCAAATATTTTGTATTTTCATGTGCAAAAAAAATTTATGTTGCAAAATGACTCAATAGCGCCACCTCAAAGTTTAAAATACATTAAGGCAATGAGAGACCTTTTTCATCGTAGACAAATGAAATTCGGTAGAACCATAGAACATGTCAAGACAAGTAAAAAATTATATTATGACCCCACCCTAAACCCTACAGGAAGTCGGCCATTGTGTGCGGAACTCCATTTTTTTGACATTTTAACTCTCACCTTTGCATTTTTTCCGTCATGGATTTTCATTCAACAAACTTACAAATTGGTCAAAATGAAATAGGGCCATGTGGGATTAGAGGCCAATGTCTTGGATTTTTCAACGTCATAAAATGGGGGCGTGGTCAGCCTGCTAAGAAAAAACACAATTTTTTTAAGTTTAAAATTGAGCGTAACTCAAAAATGCAAGGTCCTGCTAACCGGCATTTAATATACATTTTTGCTCACATTGTTCATCTGAATGTAATGATATACAGTTTACATAACTGAGACAATCCCTTGCTCCACAGCGCCCCCTTGAATTTTTTAATGGAATCCAAAAAAATTTTACTTTGTCAAAAACATTTGAAATTTGGCATGGACATCCCTATCTCCATACTGAACACAAAACGCCAATGACAACATACCTCTATTTGCAAGTGTGTTGCCATGGCAACGACCGACATTTCTCATTGAAATACATGGGTTTTGGTTAAATAGGATGAAAATTTTTACTTTGTCATAAACCATTGAAATTTTTTGTACATATATTCCACTCATCATACTGAACAAAAAAGCCAATGAAGACATACCTCTATTTCCAACCGTGCAGCGTGTGAAAATGTCATAAATGCTCTCATTGGAATGAATGGAGTAGTATTACTAAGTCACTGTTTTTGGTTGGAGGGGCCATGTAAGTGTGGGAACGAGAGGCGCAAACTCCACGGTCGCATGAACCCCGCGGTCGCAAGGGTGGCGAGGGCCTTTATCACTGCTTGCAGTTTTAATTAGATTGAGTATTATGTTTTCATTGCAAAGTAAAGATTAGGGTTAGGGTTAGGGTTAGGGTTACGGTTGTGATTATGGTTAGGGTTGGGATCAGTTTAGGGTTAGGGTCAGAAAAAAGGATTAAGTTTAGTCTGGGGTTTGGATTAGACTAAGTGTTAGCTTCATAAGTTAGATTTAGTGTTAGGTTTTCATGAAAAAGTAAAGATTAGGGTTAGGGTTAGGGTTAGGTTTAGGGTTAGGGTTAGATTTACGGTGGGGGTTAGGGTTAGGGTTGGGATCAGGTTAAGGTTAGTGTCAGAAAAAAGGATTAAGTTGAGTCTGGGGTTTGGATTAGAGTATATGTTACATTTATAAATTAGTTTTAGTGTTAGGTTTTCATTGCAAAGTAAAGATTGGGTTAGGGTTAGGGTTAGGGTTAGGGTTAGGGTTAGGGTGGGGTTAAGGTTACGGTTGGGGTTAGGGTTGGGATCAGTTTAGGGTTAGGGTAGGAAAAAAGGATTAAGTTTAGTCTGGGGTTTGGATTAGAGTAAGTGTTAGCTTCATAAGTTAGATTTAGTGTTAGGTTTTCATTAAAAAGTAAAGATTAGGGTTAGGGTTAGGTTTAGGGTTAGGGTTAGGGTTAGGTTTACGAAGGGGGTTAGGGTTAGGGTTGGGATCAGGTTAAGGTTAGTGTCAGAAAAAAGGATTAAGTTTAGTCTGGGGTTTTGGAGTAGAGTATGTGTTACCTTTATAAATTTAGTTTTAGTGTTAGGTTTTCATTGCAAAGTAAAGATTAGGGTTAGGGTTAGGGTTAGGGTTACGGTTACGGTTAGGGTTAGGGTTGGGGATCAGGTTAGGGTTGGGATCAGTTTAGGGTTAGGGTCAGGAAAAAAAGGATTAAGTTTAGTCTGGGGTTGGATTAGAGTAAGTGTTAGCTTCATAAGTTAGATTTAGTGTTAGGTTTTCATTAAAAAGTAAAGATTAGGGTTAGGGTTAGGGTTAGGGTTAGGTTTACGGTGGGGGTTAGGGTTAGGGTTGGGATCAGGTTAAGGTTAGTGTCAGAAAAAAGGATTAAGTTGAGTCTGGGGTTTGGATTAGAGTATATGTTACATTTATAAATTAGTTTTAGTGTTAGGTTTTCATTGCAAAGTAAAGATTGGGTTAGGGTTAGGGTTAGGGTTAGGTTACGGTTACGGTTGGGGTTAGGGTTGGGGTTAGGGTTGGGATCAGTTTAGGGTTAGGGTAGGAAAAAAGGATTAAGTTTAGTCTGGGGTTTGGATTAGAGTAAGTGTTAGCTTTATTAGTTAGATTTAGTATTAGGTTTTCATTGCAAAGTAAAGATTAGGGTTAGGGTTAGGGTTAGGGTTACGGTTAGGGTTACGGGTTAGGGTTGGGTTGGGATCAGTTTAGGGTTAGGGTAGGAAAAAAGGATTAAGTTTAGTCTGGGGTTTGGAGTAGAGTAAGTGTTAGCTTTATTAGTTAGATTTAGTATTATGTTTTCATTGCAAAGTAAAGATTAGGGTTAGGGTTAGGGTTAGGGTTACGGTTGTGATTATGGTTAGGGTTGGGATCAGTTTAGGGTTAGGGTCAGAAAAAAGGATTAAGTTTAGTCTGGGTTTTGGATTAGACTAAGTGTTAGCTTCATAAGTTAGATTTAGTGTTAGGTTTTCATTGCAAAGTAAAGATTAGGGTTAGGGTTAGGTTTAGGGTTAGGGTTAGGGTTAGATTTACGGTGGGGGTTAGGGTTAGGGTTGGGATCAGGTTAAGGTTAGTGTCAGAAAAAAGGATTAAGTTGAGTCTGGGGTTTGGATTAGAGTATATGTTACATTTATAAATTAGTTTTAGTGTTAGGTTTTCATTGCAAAGTAAAGATTGGGGGGTTAGGGTTAGGGTTAGGGTTAGGGTTAGGTTACGGGTGGGGTTAGGGTTTGGGATCAGTTTAGGGTTAGGGTAGGAAAAAAGGATTAGGATTAAGTTTAGTCTGGGGTTTGGATTAGAGTAAGTGTTAGCTTTATTAGTTAGATTTAGTATTAGGTTTTCATTGCAAAGTAAAGATTAGGGTTAGGGTTAGGGTTAGGGTTAGGGGGTTAGGTTTACGGTTGGGGTTAGGGGGTTGGGATCAGTTTAGGTTAGGGTAGGAAAAAAGGATTAAGTTTAGTCTGGGGTTTGGATTAGAGTAAGTGTTAGCTTTATTAGTTAGATTTAGTATTATGTTTTCATTGCAAAGTAAAGATTAGGGTTAGGGTTAGGGTTAGGGTTAGGGTTGTGGTTATGGTTAGGGTTGGGATCAGTTTAGGGTTAGGGTCAGAAAAAAAGGATTAAGTTTAGTCTGGGGTTTGGATTAGACTAAGTGTTAGCTTTATAAGTTAGATTTAGTGTAGGTTTTCATTGCAAAGTAAAGATTAGGGTTAGGGGTTAGGGTTAGGGTTAGGGTTAGGGTTTAGATTTACGGTGGGGGTTAGGGTTAGGGTTGGGATCAGGTTAGGGTTAGTGTCAGAAAAAGGATTAAGTTTAGAGTCTGGGGTTTGGATTAGAGTAAGTGTTAGCTTCATAATTAGATTTTTTAGTGTTAGGTTTTCATTGCAAAGTAAAGAAAGGGTTAGGGTTAGGGTTAGGGTTAGGGTTAGGGTTAGGGTTAGGGTTACGGTTAGGGTTAGGGTTAGGTTGGGGTCAGGTTAAGGTTAGTGTCAGAAAATAGGATTAAGTTGAGTCTGGGGTTTGGATTAGAGTATGTGTTACCTTTATAAATTAGTTTTAGTGTTAGGTTTTCATTGCAAAGTAAAGATTAGGGTTAGGGTTTAGGTTAGGGTTGCGGTTAGGGTTACGGTTAGGGTTAGGGTTAGGGATCAGTTGAGGTTAGTGTCAGAAAAAAAGGATTAAGTTTAGTCTGGGGTTTGATTAGAGTATGTGTTAGCTTTATAAGTTTGATTTAGTGTTAGGTTTTCATTCAAAAAAAGATTAGGGTTAGGGTTAGGGTTAGGGGTTAGGGTTAGGGTTGGGGGTTAGGGTTAGGGTTTGGGATCAGTTTAGGTTAGGGTCAGAAAATAGGATTAAGTGAGTGTGGGGGTTTGGATTACGGTGAGGGTTAGCTTTAGAAGTTAGATTTAGTCTGAGGTTTTCATTGCAAAGTAAAGATTAGGGTTAGGGTTAGGGTTAGGGTTAGGGTTAGGGTTAGGGTAGGGTTAGGTTTTAGGGTTAGGGTTAAGGGTTAGGGTTGGGATTTAGGGTTTAGTGTCGGAAAAGGGGGTTAGTTTGAGTCTGGAGGTTTGGATTAGGTGAGGGATAGCTTTAGAATTAGATTTAGTGTTAGGTTTTCAATGTAAAGTAAAGGATTAGGGTTAGGTTTAGGGTTAGGGTTAGGGTTAGGGTTAGGGTTAGGGTTACGGTTTAGGGTTAGGGTTGGGATCAGTTTAGGGTTAGGGTCAGAAAAAAGGATTAAGTTTAGTCTGGGGTTTTGGATTAGAGTAAGTGTTAGCTTCATAAGTTAGATTTAGTGTTAGGTTTTCATTGCAAAGTAAAGATTAGGGTTAGGGTTAGGGTTAGGGTTAGGGTTAGGGTTAGGGTTAGGGTTACGGTTGGGGGGTTAGGGTTGGGATCAGTTTAGGGTTAGGGTAGGAAAAAAGGATTAAGTTTTGTCTGGGGGTTTGGATAGAGTAAGTGTTAGCTTTATTAGTTAGATTTAGTATTAGGTTTTCATTGCAAAGTAAAGATTAGGGTTAGGGTTAGGGTTAGGGTTAGGGTTAGGGTTAGGGTTGGGTTATGGTTAGGGTTGGGATCAGTTTAGGGTTAGGGTAGGAAAAAAGGATTAAGTTTAGTCTGGGGTTTGGATTAGAGTAAGTGTTAGCTTTATAAGTTAGATTTAGTGTTAGGTTTTCATTAAAAAGTAAAGATTAGGGTTAGGGTTAGGTTTAGGGTTAGGGTTAGGGTTAGGTTACGGTGGGGGTTAGGGTTAGGGTTGGGATCAGTTTAGGGTTAGTGTCAGAAAAAAGGATTAAGTTGAGTCTGGGGTTTGGATTAGAGTATGTGTTACCTTTATAAATTAGTTTTAGTGTTAGGTTTTCATTGCAAAGTAAAGATTAGGGTTTAGGGTTAGGGTTAGGGTTGGGGTTGGGGTTAGGGGTTAGTGTGGGATCAGGTTTAGGGTTAGTGTCAGAAAATAGGATTAAGTTTAGTCTGCGGTTTGGATTAGAGTATGTGTTAGCTTTATAAGTTTGATTTAGTGTTAGGTTTTCATTCAAAAAAGATTAGGGTAGGGTTAGGGTTAGGGTTAGGGTTAGGGTTAGGGTTAGGGTTAGGGTTAGGATCACGTAAAGGTTAGGGTTAGAAAATAGGATTATTACGTTGAGTGTGGGGGTTTGGATTACGGTGAGGGAGGGATAGCTTTAGAAGTTAGATTTAGTCTGAGGTTTTCATTGCAAAGTAAAGATTAGGGTTAGGGTTAGGGTTAGGGTTACGGGTTTAGGGTTAGGTTTAGGTTGGGATCAGGCTAAGTTTTAGGGTCCGAAAAAAGGGTTAAGTTGAGCGTGGAGGTTTGGATTAGAGGTGAGGGATAGCTTTAGAATTTAGATTTAGTGTGAGGTTTTCAATGTAAAGTAAAGATTAGGGGGTTAGGGTTAGGGTTAGGGTTAGGGTTAGGGTTACGGTTGTGGTTGTGGTTAGGTTAGGGTTGGGATCAGTTTAGGGTTAGGGTCAGAAAAAAAGGATTAAGTTTAGTCTGGGGTTTGGATTAGACTAAGTGTTAGCTTCATAAGTTAGATTTAGTGTTAGGTTTTCATTAAAAAGTAAAGATTAGGGGTTAGGGTTAGGGTTAGGGTTAGGGTTAGGGTTAGATTTACGGTGGGGGTTAGGGTTAGGGTTGGGATCAGGTTAAGGTTAGTGTCAGAAAAAAGGATTAAGTTGAGTCTGGGGTTTGGATTAGAGTATATGTACATTTTATAAATTAGTTTTAGTGTTAGGTTTTCATTGCAAAGTAAAGATTGGGGTTAGGGTTAGGGTTAGGGTTAGGGTTAGGGTTAGGGTTAGGGTTAGGGTTACGGTTGGGTTTAGGGTTGGGATCAGTTTAGGGTTAGGGTAGGAAAAAAAGGGATTAAGATTAGTCTGGGGTTTGGATTAGAGTAAGTGTTAGCTTTATTAGTTAGATTTAGTATTAGGTTTTCATTGCAAAGTAAAGATTAGGTTAGGGTAGGGTTAGGGTTAGGGTTAGGGTTAGGTTACGGGGTTGGGGTTAGGGTTGGGATCAGTTTAGGTTTAGGGTAGGTAGGAAAAAAGGATTAAGTTTAGTCTGGGGTTTGGAGGAGTAGAGTAAGTGTTAGCTTTATTAGTTAGATTTAGTATTAGGTTTTCATTGCAAAGTAAAGATTAGGGTTAGGGTTAGGGTTAGGGTTAGGGTTAGGGTTAGGGTTACGGTTACGGTTGGGGTTAGGGTTGGGATCAGTTTAGGGTTAGGGTAGGAAAAAAGGATTAAGTTTTGTCTGGGGTTTGGAGTAGAGTAAGTGTTAGCTTTATTAGTTAGATTTAGTATTAGGTTTTCATTGCAAAGTAAAGAGGGTAGGGTTAGGGTTTAGGGTTAGGGTTAGGGTTACGGTTGTGATTATGGTTAGGTTAGGGTTGGGATCAGTTAGGGTTAGGGTCAGAAAAAAAGGATTTAGTTTAGTCTGGGTTTTGGATTAGACTAAGTGTTAGCTTCATAAGTTAGATTTAGTGTTAGGTTTTCATTAAAAAGTAAAGATTAGGGTTAGGTTAGGGTTAGGGTTAGGGTTAGGGTTAGGGTTACGGTGGGGGTTAGGGTTAGGGTTGGGATCAGGTTAAGGTTAGTGTCAGAAAAAAGGATTAAGTTGAGTCTGGGGTTTGGATTAGAGTATATGTTACATTTATAAATTAGTTTTAGTGTTAGGTTTTCATTGCAAAGTAAAGATTGGGTTAGGGTTAGGGTTAGGGTTAGGGTTAGGGTTACGGTTGGGGTTAGGGTTGGGATCAGTTTAGGGTTAGGGTAGGAAAAAAGGATTAAGTTTAGTCTGGGGTTTGGATTAGAGTAAGTGTTAGCTTTATTAGTTAGATTTAGTATTAGGTTTTCATTGCAAAGTAAAGATTAGGGTTAGGGTTAGGGTTAGGGTTAGGGTTAGGGTTACGGTTACGGTTGGGGTTAGGGTTGGGATCAGTTTAGGGTTAGGGTAGGAAAAAAGGATTAAGTTTTGTCTGGGGTTTGGAGTAGAGTAAGTGTTAGCTTTATTAGTTAGATTTAGTATTATGTTTTCATTGCAAAGTAAAGATTAGGGTTAGGGTTAGGGTTAGGGTTAGGGTTAGGGTTAGGGTTAGGGTTAGGGTTACGGTTACGGTTGGGGTTAGGGTTGGGATCAGTTTAGGGTTAGGGTAGGAAAAAAGGATTAAGTTTTGTCTGGGGTTTGGATTAGAGTAAGTGTTAGCTTTATAAGTTAGATTTAGTGTTAGGTTTTCATTGCAAAAGTAAAGATTAGGGTTAGGGTTAGGGTTAGGGTTAGGTTAGGGTAGGTTAGGGTTACGGTTAGGTTTAGGGTTAGGGTTGGGATCAGGTTAGGGGTTAGGGTCAGAAAAAAGGATTTAGTTTTCTGGTTTTGGATTAGAGTAGGGTGTTAGCTTTATAAATTTAGATTTTTAGTGTTAGGTTTCATTAAAAAGTAAGTTAGAGTTAGGGTTAGGGGTAGGGTTAGGGTTAGGCTTGGGTTTGGGGTTAGGGTTAGGGTGGGATCAGGTTGAGGTTAGTGTCAGAAAATAGGATTAAGTTTAGTCTGCGGTTTGGATTAGAGTATGTGTTAGCTTTATAAGTTTGATTTAGTGTTAGGTTTTCATTCAAAAATATAGATTATTAGGGTTTAGGGTTAGGGTTAGGGTTGGGGGGTTAGGGTTAGGGGTAGGATCACGTTAAAAGGTTAGGGTCAGAAAAATAGGATTACGTTGAGTGTGGGGGTTTGGATTACGGTGAGGGATAGCTTTAGAAGTTAGATTTAGTCTGAGGTTTTTTCATTGCAAAGTAAAGATTAGGGTTAGGGTTAGGGTTAGGGTTAGGGTTAGGGTTAGGGTTAGGGTTTTAGGGTTTAGGTTTGGGATCAGGAGGCTAAGTTTAGGGTCCGAAAAAAGGGTTAAGTTGAGTCGGGGAGGTTTGAATTAAGGTGAGGGATAGCTTTAGAATTTAGATTTAGTGTGAGGTTTTCAATGTAAAGTAAAAGATTAGGGTTAGGGTTAGGGTTAGGGTTAGGGTTAGGGTTAGGGTTAGGGTTAGGGTTAGGGTTTACGGTTTTGGTTATGGTTAGGGTTGGGATCAGTTTAGGTTAGGGTCAGAAAAAAGGATTTAGTTTAGTCTGGGGTTTGGATTAGAGTAAGTGTTAGCTTCATAAGTTAGATTTAGTGTTAGGTTTTCATTAAAAAAAAGTAAAGATTAGGGTTAGGGTTAGGTTTAGGGTTAGGGTTAGGGTTAGATTTTACGGTGGGGGTTAGGGTTAGGGTTGGGATCAGGTTAGGGTTAGTGTCAGAAAAAAGGATTAAGTTTAAGTTTGTCTGGGGTTTGGATTAGAGTATAGTGTTAGCTTATAAATTAGTTTTAGTGTTAGGTTTTTTTCATTGCAAAGTAAAGATTGGGTTAGGGTTAGGGTTAGGGTTAGGGTTAGGGTTAGGGTTACGGTAGGGTTAGGGTTGGGGTTAGGGTTGGGATCAGTTTAGGGGGTTAGGGTAGGAAAAAAGGATTAAGTTTAGTCTGGGGTTTGGATTAGAGTAAGTGTAGCTTTATTAGTTAGATTTAGTATTAGGTTTTCATTGCAAAGTAAAGATTAGGGTTAGGGTTAGGGTTAGGGTAGGGTTAGGGTTACGGTTACGGTTAGGGTTAGGGTTGGGATCAGTTTAGGGTTAGGGTAGGAAAAAAAGGATTAAGTTTAGTCTGGGGTTTGGAGTAGAGTAAGTGTTAGCTTTATTAGTTAGATTTAGTATTAGGTTTTCATTGCAAAGTAAAGATTAGGGTTAGGGTTAGGGTTTAGGGTTAGGGTTACGGTTTGTGATTATGGTTAGGGTTGGGATCAGTTTAGGGTTAGGGTCAGAAAAAAGGATTAAGTTTAGTCTGGGGTTTGGATTAGACTAAGTGTGTTAGCTTCATAAGTTAGATTTAGTGTTAGGTTTTCATTGCAAAGTAAAGATTAGGGTTAGGGTTAGGGTTAGGGTTAGGGTTAGGGTTAGGGTTAGGGTTTACGGTGGGGGTTAGGGTTAGGGTTGGGATCAGTTTAAGGTTAGTGTCAGAAAAAAGGATTAAGTTTAGTCTGGGGTTTGGATTAGAGTAAGTGTTAGCTTTTATAAATAGTTTTAGTGTTAGGTTTTCATTGCAAAGTAAAGATAAAGATTAGGGTTAGGGTTAGGGTTTAGGGTTAGGGTTGGGTTAGGGTTTACGGTTAGGGTTAGGGTTAGGGTTGGGATCAGGTTAGGGTTAGTGTCAGAAAAAAGGATTAAGTTTAGTCTGGGGGTTTGATTAGAGTAAGTGTTAGCTTTATAAAGTTAGATTTAGTGTTAGGTTTTCATTGCAAAAGTAAAGATTTAGGGTTAGGGTTAGGGTTAGGGTTAGGGTTAGGGTTAGGGTTAGGGTTACGGTTGGGTTAGGGTTAGGGTTGGGATCAGGTTAAGGTTAGTGTCAGAAAAAAAGGATTAAGTTGAGTCTGGGGTTTGGATTAGAGTATGTGTTAGCTTTATAAATTAGATTTAGTGTTAGGTTTTTTCATTGCAAAGTAAAGATTAGGGTTAGGGTTAGGGTTAGGGTTGCGCTTAGGGGTTTAGGGTTGGGGTTAGGGTGGGATCAGTTTAGGGTTAGGGTCAAAAAAAGGATTAAGTTTAGTCTGGGGTTTGGATTAGAGTATGTGTTAGCTTTATAAGTTTGATTTAGTGTTAGGTTTTCATTCAAAAAAGATAGATTAGGGTTAGGGTTAGGGTTGGTTGGGGTTAGGGTTAGGGTTGGGGTTAGGGTTAGGGTTAGGATCAGTTTAAAGGTTAGGGTCAGAAAAAAGGATTACGTTTGAGTGTGGGGGTTTGGATTACGGTGAGGGTCTTTAGAAAGTTAGATTTAGTCTGAGGTTTTCATTGCAAAGTAAAGATTAGGGGGTAGGGTTAGGGTTAGGGTTAGGGTTTAGGGGGTTAGGTTTGGGATGGAGGCTAAGTTTAGGGTCCGAAAAAAAGGGTTAAGTTGAGTCGTGGGGGTTTGGATTAAGGTGAGGGTAGCTTTAGAATTTAGATTTAGTGTGAGGTTTTCAATGTAAAAAGATAAAGGGTTAGGGTTAGGGTTTAGGGTTAGGGTTAGGGTTAGGGTTAGGGTTAGGGTTACGGGTTACGGTTATGTTTATGGTTAGGGTTGGGATCAGTTTAGGGTTAGGGTCAGAAAAAAGGATTAAGTTTAGTCTGGGGTTTGGATTAGAGTAAGTGTTAGTTAGCTTTTTAAGTTAGATTTAGTGTTAGGTTTTCATGCAAAGTAAAGATTAGGGGGTAGGGTTAGGGTTAGGGTTAGGGTTAGGGTTAGGGTTACGGGTTACGGTTTAGGTTAGGGTTAGGGATCAGTTTTAGGGTTAGGGTAGGGAAAAAAGGATTAAGTTTAGTCTGGGGTTTGGATTAGAGTAAGTGTTAGCTTTATAAGTTAGATTTAGTATTAGGTTTTCATTGCAAAGTAAAGATTAGGGTTAGGGTTAGGGTTAGGGTTAGGGTTAGGGTTAGGGTTAGGGTTAGGGTTGGGTCAGGGTTTAGGGTTAGGGTAGGTTAAAAAGGATTAAGGAAAAAAGGTTTAAGTTTAGTCTGGGGTTTGGATTAGAGTAAGTGTTAGCTTTATTAGTTAGATTTAGTATTATGTTTTCATTGCAAAGTAAAGATTAGGGTTAGGGTTAGGGTTAGGGTTAGGGTTAGGGTTAGGGTTAGGTTTACGGTTAGGGTTTAGGGTTTAGGGGTTGGGATCAGGTTAAGGTTAGTGTCAGAAAAAAGGATTAAGTTGAGTCTGGGGTTTGGATTAGAGTATGTGTTACCTTTATAAAGTTAGATTTAGTGTTAGGTTTTCATTGCAAAGTAAAGATTGGGGTTAGGGTTAGGGTTAGGGTTAGGGTTAGGGTTAAGGTTACGGTTGGGGTTAGGTTGGGATCAGTTTAGGTTAGGGTAGGAAAAAAGGATTAAGATTTAGTCTGGGTTTGGATTAGAGTAAGTGTTAGCTTTATTAGTTAGATTTAGTATTAGGTTTTCATTGCAAAGTAAAGATTAGGGTTAGGGTTAGGGTAGGGTTAGGGTTACGGTTACGGTTAGGGTGGGTTGGGATCAGTTTAGGGTTAGGGTCAGGAAAAAAGGGATAAGTTTTGTCTGGGGTTTGGATTAGAGTAAGTGTTAGCTTTATTAGTTAGATTTAGTATGTTAGGTTTTCATTGCAAAGTAAAGATTAGGGTTAGGGTTAGGGTTAGGGTTAGGGTTAGGGTTAGGGTGGTTACGGTTATGGTTAGGGTTAGGGTTGGGATCAGTTTAGGGTTAGGGTCAGAAAAAAAAAGGATTAAGTTTAGTCTGGGGTTTGGATTAGAGTAAGTGTTAGCTTCATAAGTTAGATTTAGTGTTAGGTTTTCATTAAAAAGTAAAGATTAGGGTTAGGGTTAGGTTTAGGGTTAGGGTTAGGGTTAGGTTTACGGTGGGGGTTAGGGTTAGGGTTGGGATCAGGTTAAGGTTAGTGTCAGAAAATAGGATTAAGTTGAGTCTGGGGTTTGGATTAGAGTATGTGTTACCTTTATAAATTAGTTTTAGTGTTAGGTTTTCATTGCAAAGTAAAGATTAGGGTTAGGGTTAGGGTTAGGGTTGCGCTTGGGGTTAGGGTTAGTGGTGGGATCAGGTTGAGGTTAGTGTCAGAAAATAGGATTAAGTTTAGTCTGCGGTTTGGATTAGAGTATGTGTTAGCTTTATAAGTTTGATTTAGTGTTAGGTTTTCATTCAAAAATATAGATTAGGGTTAGGGTTAGGGTTGGGGTTAGGGTTAGGGTTAGGATCACGTAAAGGTTAGGGTCAGAAAATAGGATTACGTTGAGTGTGGGGGTTTGGATTACGGTGAGGGATAGCTTTAGAAGTTAGATTTAGTCTGAGGTTTTCATTGCAAAGTAAAGATTAGGGTTAGGGTTAGGGTTAGGGTTACGATTGTGTTTAGGGTTAGGTTTGGGATGAGGCTAAGTTTAGGGTCCGAAAATAGGGTTAAGTTGAGCGTGGAGGTTTGAATTAAGGTGAGGGATAGCTTTAGAATTTAGATTTAGTGTGAGGTTTTCAATGTAAAGTAAAGATTAGGGTTAGGGTTAGGGTTAGGGTTAGGGTTAGGGTAGGGTTAGGGTTAGGGTTACGGTTGTGGTTATGGTTAGGGTTGGGATCAGTTTAGGGT